>OY978454.1:607500-1091130 GCA_963854805.1 Plagodis dolabraria | reverse complement strand
CTTCTCATTAGTTTAAATCAAACTGAAACGTAATAACAAAAACACTGTAATTTTTGTTTATTATATTTTTCATAACGTGCCGAGCCAAGCCACCCTTCGAACCAGCAACCAGTGATGACGCCACGCTACGAGTCACGCCACCCACCGTGTCATCCCCACGTTTCCCGAGTAGCTACAAGCAGGTCCTGTGACTGTTTCATCGTGGAAGCCGCCTACTTGCCGAACCAAGCTACCCGCCGAACCAGTGTTGACGTCACTCTGCGACCCTTTCATAATATTAAGTTTAAAACTAGTTTTCTTATATTGTTTACTATATTATTCAAAATTTCTCATATTTGTAAACACTAAACATACCGTATATAACTTAAAAAATATTCTGTTAACAATTCAAAAACTTTTTTATGTAATTATCACTATAAATACGTATATCTTTACGTGCGCTCGGTGAGTCAAGTCCTCCTGAAGATGCTTCGTTTAGAAGCGAAACTAGTTGGGTATTCTTCCGGTTAGACTGCGTGATGTTTGTGACGTCACATAGATGACAGGAAAATTAGGCGGAATTGTCACTAGATATATAATTTTATGCTTTCTTAAGTGTTTTATTTAATTATTATTTAATGTTTTTTTAGGATACTTTTAAAAGTATTTATTAGAGTATCGATAATTAAATACTTGGGGATTGCCGTTGACAATCACTCAAGTTGGGCCCACAAGTACAGGCTTTGTCTACACGACTTCGAAAACTTACTTGGATCTTCAAGTGTCTGAGAGATGTTGCTCTACTTGGTTTATTGAAAACAATATATCTTGCGCTATGCTGCTGTTTGGCGTGGTACATACAAATCTACACTAATTGCAGCTGAAAGAGCCCAACGTTCCATATTAAAGGTAATGCTAAGGTATCCTATAAGACATCCTACTACGGCTCTTTATAAACACTGTAAGCTATTAACTGTACGCCAATTATTTATTCTTCGTATTACACTACAAGAACACGCAAAATTACAATATGTTCCAATAATCCTATCAGGTAAACGCACCATACGTAATATTATAACAGGGAACAAGGTTATACTGTCTTCTCTAAAAGACAAATCATATTCCTTGGCCCTTAAATATATGACACAATAAATAAAATCTATAACACATATCCGAAATATACCTTTTGTTGCAAACAAATTCTTGAACAATGGCTAATCGCATTGGACTACGACCAGACGGAAGAACTTATTCAAGTTCCTACTTAATGTATAAATAATACATAATTAATAATAAATATATATACACACAAGCATAATATATTTATAAATATAAAATATATGTATATACTTAAGTATATATAATTATACTATAGTAACATTTGTTTATTGTTATTCATATATTATATCATACTAATAACTATATCTATGTATATACACTTTATTTTCCACACATATGCGTCTCATACATATGAACATATAAACATGCTACACATTATTTATTGTTAGAAGCACGCATTACACGCATCATCTCTCACATTCACAACTACCCTCCACACTATTAATAAATAATACTTATTAATCTTGCCTAGTTTTATATTCTATTATTATTATTATTATAATTTTGAATTGCTGGTAGTTAGTTGATAATTAATGACACACTACTCTGTGTAATTTTAGTAAATACCCTGTTTCTGGGAGGAGGGCGTTGGCATGCCATATCACAGGTTTGTCCTAGTTTGGGTGCCAATGATCTCCCTAGGAATATTTATTTTGTTTTACTTACAGTAAGCTATATTAATACCACCTAAAAACTGTTTGTAAAGTTATATTATGTTTGTAAAGATAAAAAAAATCATTTTCATTTTCATTTAAGCAGAATTTCTCCACAGATCCTCCCTCTTGAATCATCCAGACATCTGCCAACGCAATTCCTTTCTAATTTAATTCTAATTTGTTGCAAATGGATTCAGCTTAGCGCCTCACACGCAGCGGCTAACGAAGCGACAAAACTATTTGTGACACCTCCACACGCCTCCAATAAAACCTATATTAGAATCATAATCTGCAACCAGAACCCTTGGCTTTCCCAAACGGGAAAAGTTCAAGATAATACAGGTCAGGATATAGTGGTCATTAGAAATCTCAAGTCGTCGCAAGGGATCGAGCCGCCAATGCGATCCAACCGCGGGAGAGGAACCTAGCGATTGGATCCGTTTGTAATGATCCCGGGAATAAATACCGGCGGTAATACCCCCGGCAGATTGCCGGGAAATTACATTGCGATACGGTATAAACATGTTTTTGGTTATTTTCGCGTCCCCTTGAGGGTCGGAGATGATGCGTGCCATGATTGTGTTTGGAATTAGTCTTATGGCTGCTTTGGTGCTTCCTTATAACAGTGAGTTAACACTGTTTCGCACCAAAATTACTCATTTATTTTTATAACAAGCTAGGCCTTGTTTTTTGGCACAATATAAGAGTACTGGCACAACTTACTTCAAATAAAAATATTTTATCTGCTAAGTTATAAAACAATGTATTAACGAATTATAATGATAACATCGATTTGTATGTACCACTTGATTTCGTGACCAGTACGCTCTCTTTGTACAACTGTACTGTGCTGATATCCAGTCAACTTACTTCAGTGTGGCTTCAATACTCATGCCACGGTAATGTTATCTATACAGTAGTGTAACTCGGCTCTGTCTTCGAAATAAGTACCTACAGCCGCGCTGTACGTAAACATGCGATAGGGCTGCCCGCCTCCAGCATTTTAATTACATTTGCCTACTTTGTGTTTCTATTTAGTTTTGTGATGGTAAATATACTTCTTTTATATGAACAAATAAAATACTCTGTGAATTGAACAGGAAGTGTTCACTAAAAATGCGTGTTGTTTTCTTGACCAGTAGGTAGATTTAAACAAAAAAATATGTTTATGTTTGAATAAAAAATTGTTCTTAAAAATTGGCGAACGAAAAATATTTGTGAGACGTACGAAATGCTTTATTATTATATTTTAAGGTATTAAAAATCCACATTCTAATAACTACCTGTAATATTATTATAACTTGCTTATAACTACTACCTATTTCACTCGTGTCAATCACCTTCCTTCAATCTATTAATTTTTTTTTTATTAATTGACACATTTTTTCGCGGGATAAAAGTAAATACTTGTCCATTAAAAAGACACATATTATGTACCGTCAACTATATGTAGACTATAAAAAAAATGTACTTACGAGTAAGTAAAATTGTTTTATAGTATTAAGTAAAATTATTTTATAGTATTACCTTTCAGTTTCCAGGTAATCAAAAAAGTTATCTCTGGATGCGTTTTTGACGAATTCATGTAACTTAAAACAGCACAATATATCTTACTCGTCATATTTTATATGTAAATATGTACTTAAACTTATTTTTGGTAAGAAAATCGCGCGGTTATTGTTAAAAAACAACAAACCATTCGCTCGTCACTGCGGCGTAGTCACGACACTCGAGACTGTCTGCGGTACGAGCGCAGGCCGAGATCGAGGCGCGTAGGTATTATATAACTCGCGTTTCGTCCGTTTCTATGAAGTTGAAATACTGTATAGATAACATTACCGTACTCATGCAGTGCAGTCGCGTACGCAGCTGCGCTAATAATACGAGTATTCGCCTCAAAGTGTGGCATATACTTTAAGAACCTGGATGTTAATAACAATTTAGTACACAAGTGTGTAAAATATTTGTTGTTCTAGTAAATAAAGAAAATAATTACATCATACCACATTGTTTTTTTTTTCATTTAAATACTATGCATCACAGAAAATCAATAAATCAATCAATTTATTTCAGGTAATTCACAATATAATAAAATCGATCTACTGCCTCCATAATTTGGTTAGACGAAATTTTGCGTTCCAGCAGATGCCGGTCAGTTCACTGCGTACTGACCCCGCGCAGGTGCAAGTTACGATGCGTTTTTTCTTTGGAAGAGCTACTTAGAGATTTTTCGAGATTGATCTCTATTAATAATAAAGTATTTAAACTACCTACTAACTAATTAACTGCAACAAACACATTTTGAACGTCGCTTAGCACGTAGTTATACAAAGTCGAAGGCAAATTTTAACTATATGACGCGTAGGTATGCTTACCATAACACGTCGTATTTTAATAACTCACGTCTAACGTAGCGTACGTCAGACGTGGAACAAGAATACAAAGATGATTAAGCACGTATTATGTAATATCGTTATTAATCAAGTATTCGATTTAAGATAATATAGTTCTTTATGAATATTAATGAGAATGAATTCGTCGGACAATGTTACTGTTCGTATTTGGCCAGAGAGACGTGTTTTTGAGTCCTTCTTTGCGATGTTAAGCAACGTTCGCTGTGGATGACCACACCCATCCAAGTCATGAGACTTGGATGGGTAACCGGTAGTAGCAGCGCTTCCGAGGGACGGTATACAGTCGCGTCGGTCCCAGTTGTTGTCTCAGGGCAGCAGTCGTTATAGCATATTGATGGGCATTTAGAAAATGCCCGTCTGGCTGGCTACCACACTCAAATACAAAATCTGTCGCTAAGCACCTAACGGTATGTTTTGTATCCTGTTTGGCAGTCCGTGAGAGCCAGGAAGTTATATTAAATTACAGGCACATGACAAAACAAATATTTGTAAAGGTAATGGGCGCAGTTCAAGTTCAGATCACAACCCAGAGTTACATGTCTATTAAAATAATTGAATTCATTTTAAAGAATAGTAAGTGGTTTTATAATCAACTTTCAACAGCGGAGAAAGCTTTCGATTATTAGCATTTTCTAATTTTGATGAGGTGCGTATAACGTGATTCCGTTAAACATTCTTTTGAAATTACAATTATATAAAATGAGCAACAAAATTATAAAAACAAAAAAAGTTCTACAAATAAACTGAATTACCTGAACCTTCACAAAATTGTATAAGAACAATATAATTATAATTTTGAGTTATTTTCAGTTTTATCTCGTTACAATGTAAATGTATATATATACTTGAAGTTTATATATAAGCTTCTTGAGTATAATTGTATTCTAGAAATGAGTTGCCTGTGCCTTTATAAATTATAATAACAGGAAATCTAATGATTAATTGATGACTAAGTTTGTAACGAACATAAAGCCAAAACTACGGTCCCAAATTAAATGTTTGTTTCAAGAGCCGCAATAGCGTCGTCACATCAACTGGAACGTCTATTGTTCAACAAAGGTTTCCCCCATTGAGGAGGGGGAACCTTAAGCTTAGCAGTTATTTTGGGTATCGCAGTATTAAATATCAGTTCTGTAAAAGACGCTGCTGCCCACCTGGTATTGTCCTTTCGTCACCTCTTCCAGCTCCCTCAGGAATGTATGAGAGGGCGATATCCTAACCTGGCACTCCAAGGGAAACTAAACAACTAAAATTGATAATAGATTTATGCAACTTTTCTTTCTTCGAATGGATACAAAAACCAACTCAACTTGATACATAATGAGATAGCAAAGGTTACCTAAAAATAAGTTTACTGAGTTTTTGATATATAAACATCCTTAAAATTTTCTACTATCTATTGCATTCATCTCATTTGAATATGACAAACTAAAAATTGTTTATTAATATAAAATTACTAACTTCCAACACTTCAACGTATGGAACTGTTGAAATCGGTACATGCTGATTCAAAACACTGACCTCATATTAACAGGGCCTGACTTCCGCAAGTTATTTCAGACTTATTGGTGTTGAAAGACGTAAATATAAAAAAAAAATTGTTATGCATACTGTTCATAAGATCATCCAATCACCTAATATACTAATAACATTTGCAATTGCCATTTAATAATCCAATACTATAACATAAAAAGCTACTTAACTGATTTTGATGAAATTTACACGAAACCAGCACGGAGGTAGGTATACTCAACCCAACAAAAAACGCATCAAAATAAGCTCTAATTGGCGGAACAATTGCGTAACAAACATATAGTCTAATTGGGAAATCCTCCTTTTTGACCAGAATAGTAAACAGTAACAAAAATAGGTTCATCGGAAAATACCCAATGATATTTCCAGAACATGTACAAACTTGGCAACTATCGAAACTAAAAAAATACGGTAAATAATTCAAAAGGTGGGATAGAAATCGGGAGACGTAGAGAAAAGTTCGTCCGACGGAGCTTTCAATGTACAACTATTTATTTATTGCACCACTGGGCATTACGACTTCACCTTTACTCCTCAACACATATCAACACACTTATACCATTGCATCAAGGTTCAAAATTATTTATCAATTTTCTTCGTAGTTCCAGGGTTCTCCACTAGTTAAACTTTGGAGCACAATTATTACGTAGAAATAAGTTTCAAAGTTATGAATCAAGTTGGTAAGTTTTTAGAGTTGCCAGTAAACATAAACATAATATTTCCCTAAGCAACGATAACTCGAGCTGTGATTTGTTTAAATATTCATTGTATAATTTCAGCCACTTTCCTCGGAGTCTGTAACTATTAATTTTTATATTGAAATAAGCTCATATTTAATTTTTTAATTCTAAACTTTCTTCAAACGTTCTGTTATTTGTTGTTAGACGAAATTTAATGTAGCAACACCATTTAAGTAATCTTTTTATTTTTATTTGGCACAGCTATGGACGTCTTAATTTATATGTTTTTGCATGTCTCGCGCGCCGTGCTGTCGAGAAATGTGTGAAACGGTGCATATCATAGCGTATTATTTGAGAGATTTCGGCATAAAACATAAATGTTTGTATCGCTAAGGCGAATAAGTAGAGTATAAGAAGAGGGTAACGCCCGGTTTCTCGACGGCTATTCAAATAACAAATTAAGTAATCATGTGTCAAATCTCTTGTTAAGTCGAGTTCGGGTTGCAGGAATACTGATCAAATACTTTGATTGTAATCTCTGATCAGTTAACACAGCAGTCAAATTTGAACACTAATCATTAAATCGTAAGTTGGGTTTCTGAACGAGCGATCAAGCTGAAATGTCATGTCAACCCGCTGTCAAATAATTTGTTAGCTAATCTACCGAGATCGGACGATTAACGTGTAAATTACCAACTTTGCTCCCTATTTTGCTGTTTTCTCAGAACTTTGTATAAATATCCACTTCTGTTACTATTAGCGGACTATTTTGACATTCCTGCAAAGTGATTAAAACGGAACCGTGAAAACATATCAGCCAAAAAGATTTCTGTGCACAATAGAGAAATAAATAAAACTATACTTGGATTGCTCTTTATAGTGTAGGTGATTGAATCCTCTCTTTCATCTTTGTCATTGACTAGTAGCAGTGAAGATGAGCAACCAGGTCTAGAGTTTATCGCCAAATAATGTATCCCATGGAACATTATAGTGACGAGGAGTTCAGGGCCAGGTACAGGCTATTATACTCAACAGCGAGCATTTCTCGCGTTCCGTGTAATTTTTTCTCCTTGAAGTAGCCATTACAATATAATTTCAAAATTAAACAATATCAAATAAATTGCACTCGCTCAGGATCAGTTTTTGAAAAATTCACCCAATTGCCGCCTCTTAATTTGTCAACTTGAAACGAAACTGAATGAACGATAAATCATATTAAACGGAAAAAGGGAGGTTGCCATATACAAAATTTACTTTCTCGGATCAGTTAACATTGATTTCTAATTAGTTAATTTTATCCTAATCGCCCTTTCAGCAACCCAATTTGATTTGACAGTGCTGTTAACTTAGCAGCTTTGTTAGCTGATCATAGATTTGAATAGCCGTCGAGAAACCGGGCGTAAGTCTAGTAATTCAAACACACAAATTTGCTGTATTGCACTTAGTATGACTGCGTAAATATTATCTCTAACCTAATAAAATATACATCGTGTCACTTGCATGAAATATCCATCCAGCTTAGGGATGGCTCAACTAAATCACAACTGTGAACTTTGGACTACTTCTTTAATCAAGCAAAGAAGCTCATTGGTGACGATAGATGGATAGTTCCACCACCATTATGACACAGATTAACATTATTATTGAGAATGACGTCCTACCAGTGCTTCTGTTATCCGATATAATTATGTAACCTGGAGCCTTCGAGCATAAAGCAAATAAGTGGTGTCAGAATATTTTCATAATTCAGAGTACACAAAAAGTATTTTTTCATAATTTTCGTTCAACGTTTTTCTCATTCTTATCATATATATCTTGAGCATGCAGCTGCAATCAAATGCTAACCAACATATTTAAAAAAACTACCCTTGCTATTAATTAGCCTACGCCCGCTTCTGCGTACGTATGTAAAATTTGGTTGTGTTGCGCTTGTTAGTTTAATAAAATAAAAGGTCAAAGTCAAAGTCAAAACTATTTATTCAATTTAGGCGTCTGCGACGCTCTGATGCAATTTTAATATTGAAATATTGTAATTTTACTGCCACGTTCAGCAAACAAAATTGTATAGAGCCACTGCGAGAAGAAAGGGCAAAAAACTCGGGGCCACTCTTTTAAAAATCTTTTAACAATGTGATACTTACTTTCTAAATACATGTTATGTACACTTTTACTGGTTCATCAACTATTAATTAACATTATTATTATTATCATTCAATATAATTTATAACAACTGTCAAAACCCTTTTAACAAACCATTTTAAGAACCATTACATATAAACAAGGTTAGTTCAGTAATATCATAAAAGAGAATAATAAATTACTTAACTTTCACACAATCTTGATCGGGCAGCACTTCGTCGTTAAAGACTACTTTGAAAATGTATTTAGACACCACTGTTGAGATCTGAGTTGTTCACTCTGAGCTTGCTTAAAGACGACTGACTTGCTGGGCAGAGCCCCTTTCAAATAACAACTTCGCCAGTCAATATCAATACTTTAAAATAATTACAATTTTGGTTTACTAATGAATTATTTGATTAGAATGTGCTTATAAATAACTATTTTAATCATAGGTATTATTACATTAATCTTAATATTGGTTTTATAATCACAACAAATCAAATTCTCTTATTTTAAACCTTAAATAAATGTACAATGGTTCAACATGATACAAATACTTATTAATAGTTTCTTACAAGTCCTATTTTATTCAACATCTTAAAATTAAGACAAAGGACATTACCTAAAAAGTACATTTAACGACACAATATTTACCTATGCTATCACGCTCTTCCAAGAACTAAAATAGTACGAAGTACTATTACTGCGTCTGATTGTGCGTCATTTGAGATAAAAGTTATCTTCCTGATATTAAACGCTGAATGAGGTTGGCATAACATATGGTATTTTTCTCCACCCTGTTATGTTCCATGTCTTCGCATCAATATTATGATTTTTCGCGCACTCCAAATTCATACCAATTCATAAAATCTAGTTAAAGCTGCGTTTCCATCAGGTATATGCAATGAAGGTGATCGGTGTACGAGGAAAAAATACACCAACAAGAATGCTGCGCTCCGCGAGGCTATGAAACCGCTATAAGCTAGCCTTCAAGTTTTATGCGATACAGTTCTGTCACAATCAGATTCGTACATTACGACAGGCTTCAATCAAGAACCGTTCCAGTAATTAGCGGAGTGATTTTAAAAATATTACTTTTGGTACCTCATAAGATAACTGATTATTTGGGATGAACCTGATGATACGATTTTCTCCTGCTTAAAAAAATAATGAAGCCTGATTTATTTATATTATGCGCAAGCAAAGTCTCCGCTAGAAGTCAGCTCTATAGTATAGTAAAACACTGCAGTATATCAGCGTAGGAGAGGTCAAGGAACCGTCTCCTAATACCTCATTAGTTGGTAAATCAGGACTCTGCTCACGAACACAATCTCGTTGTTTGTTGCTCCTATTGCCACGATTGAGGCTTGATATTCCAACCGGACAGTTTTGTTTGGTCCATGTTCATAAGAAAATATATTTTTATAGTTACAATCTTATTCTTTTTTTTTTTTAATGTCTGATAGGTTAGCCTTTGACCACTATCTCACCTGATGGTAAGTGATGATGTGGTCGAAGATGTTGTTCAGGCTAACCTAGAACTACTGGCTCTCAAGGACAGCTGTCGGAACACACTGTTAGGACCGACGGCTTAACGTGCCCTCCGAAGCACGGAAGCGCTCAGTAGTAATGTCACCAGCGGTCACCCATCCACCTCCTGACCGCGGCGAACGTTGCTTAACTTTGCTGATCGATTCAGAATGGCTAAGCAAAAATCGCTATGAGCGCTTCTAAAAAATTCTGACCTGTGGTCAGTGATGATACTAGGATATTGATCAGTTTTTACCTGAAAACAAAATGGGCTCTCATTCCAAAATTTTGAGCCGGTTAAAGTTAAAATAGTGGTTAAGGGTTATAATAATAATAATAAAGCCTATTTTTATTTCCCATCACCTAAGTATTACATGTATGTATTATAAACAAATCAAGCTAGTTTTTATTCACTTACACTATTGAATTGTTAATATATATGTTAATGATTTGTTTTTATGTATTTCTTGGATAGGAACCAATATTTGGGTATAGGCTTCCTCCAGTTTGATCCAGTTTTCCCTGTCCTGGGTTTGATCTATCCACTCCTTTCCTGCTGTAGCTATGATGTCGTCATTCCGTCGTGGTTAAGGGTTAGGCCATCATTATTTAAAAATAATAGTAAAAGTTTCTTGGTTATAGCTATTTACCGCCAAACGCTTATCACTCAATCCCTGCATCGCCAATGAGCGTGCACTCGGTGCACCGGCCGGGATTTATTCGCAGTTTAGTGCACTATTTGTTTTAGTAATGTCCGCGATGTTTATGGCCACCGAGGCGTTCATAAGATACCGCTGTAGTTTGCGCCGTGTTTACTTGAATACGGGTGGTTTTTATTATTGTTAGTGGAATTTAACAGGGCTCAGCAGCCCTGTTAATTCCTGCTAAGCTAAACAGCCAGATTAGATTTTTTTTTAGCAGGATATATTCATTTAGTGGAAGCGTGAGTATAAATATATGATAAAAAAATTATAAATGAACTACAGTGTAAGTAAAGTCTTGATCATATTTAGGTTACCAGTTACGCGCTGAAGCCCACGCTCGTCGCTTCTCGCAATCGTGACTCCCAGGCTCCTTGGACTTAAAAACAGTCTGAAACTGATCTTTGAAATGTTAAAGTTGACCTTAAGCGTAGTATTATAATATATTCTATGCCTTAAGTGTAGATTCCAACACAGAAATCTCTATTATTTACTCAAATAATATGTTAATGAAAATGCAATACCTACATTGTTTATCTAAAGGTAAAATAACTTCACTGGTTTTAATTTTATAGATTGAGAGCCAATTCATCCTTATGATGCTACGTGTAGAATCGAAACGCGGTGAATTTTGTCCAGTTTAGTTCAGTGGTGTTTTAACTTATGTTTTATCACGGCACGTCAGCTTAACAGGAAAATTTGATAGAATGCTTTGAGGTATAAAATATTAATCTATATTGACAAATATCGAAATATCCAGACTAAATCGTGTCATTAATTTTTTTTTCTTCGTGTGCTATGAATCATTTGATTCCCATTGAAACCATTTAACCTCTATATGTGGAGACTTGTGAACAACTTTTGCATTATATATATATATATATATGTATATATATATTTCTTTGCCTAATTTAAGCTATGTAGTTGATAGTATTCCTAAGATATAATAAATCTGATGATGGATCCGGATCTTCATTGCTCTCTTCTTTAACTTCAAATAAGCACTCGTAGCGAAGTTTGCTTAGCCTTTCTTAACTGATCAGCTAAGTTAAGAAACGTCCGCCGCGGTCATGACTTGGATGGGTGACCGCTAGTGACATTACTACTCAGCGTGCACGTGCTTCGGAGGGGACACACATGAGGACATAGGGACACACAAGCCGTCGGTTCCGATTGTTGTTTTAAGATGGTAGTCGTTATAGCATGGTGTTATCGCATTTTGCGAATGCCCGCCTGGCTAGCTACCACCTTCAAGTAGAAAATCTGTCACCAAGCACCTGTTTCTAGGTTAGCCCAAACAAGATCTTCAACCACATCATCACATACTGTCTGGTGAGATAATGGTCAAAGGCTAAACTATCATGTATAAATAAATAAAAATGAAACAACTTGCCTTAACTCAAAATTAATAAATCAAATACAAATGACAAATACATTCCGGAACACAGGTATGAAAAGCACTGCACTATAGCTTACCTATTTTCGTACCTTAGCAGCTTAAATCCTATCTGAGAATCAGGTTGGCTCGCCCGGAGATTTGGCTCTAAATGCATATTATATGAAGTGGCACAGGGATCCAGTAGAATCTGCTTACTGTCTCTGCTGTCTGTTTACTGAATAAGGTTTCTAGGCTAGCGATGAATACGGTCCGCATATCTGTTTACAATATAGCCGGATTAGGGTCGGGTGGTGCAGCCTCTGCTACTTTATTTTGATAGCTACGTATTTTAACTTATGTTTTATTATTGAGAATTAAGTAAAATATATTTTTAAGAGAGTATTTAATAGGATTACAAAACTTATACTCCACTTCGCCATTTCATCTTCAGATAACCAGTTGTATGGCAAAGTGACATCGCTAGTTGATAGTAATTATAATAAACATTTACGAAACGTCATACTTCTATTGCCGTTACAAAAATATAGAGTTACTACGGCTATAGAGTTAAATACGATATAATATTAAATATTTTTTTTTTAACAAAAGTGTGCATTTAAATATAATTTTGTTTTTAGGATAGCAGTGATTTAGAATAAAATGTTCAATTCAAAATCTTATTATCCTGACTTACATGTCAAAAAATCGATCCCAGATGTAAAAAAATATTTTATTTATTTTTGGGGGTGTTATATAATTACAGTAAATATATCTCCAAATTATTTCCAAATAAATTTCCTCACCAAGTCTGCTTGACTGGGTTTGCATTACATAGAATTAACTAAAAAAGTATTATAGCCAATATGCTTTGATGATTATATCTATTGCCAGTTATTGTGGGTGAATGATATCTTGATCCTACACGCAACATGCAACAAAAAAAGAGTAAAAAGAGAACAGAACATACTCCTAACACTAAAGAATGTTAAAATTTCTCTTAGATAAAACCAATACCCGACTAATAGACAAACAAGTCTCAATAGAAAACAAGTACATACAAAATCCTTGAGATATCTGAAGTTGTTACAAAAAGTGTTGGTCAGTTTACAAGCCTTCTGCCAAAACAAACCGTTTGATAGATGATGATGGATCCGGAGCAAACACTGCGACGCAACGCGTTTAGGGCTGGGCGATTGCTACCGGGGTAATTTAAACGCAATTATTGGTCCTATCCATGATATAAATGAGTCGAATGCAAGCCTGAATCAATAGTTGTAGACATAGATAAATGTAGTAAAAACAAGCAAAGTACACATTCCCATATTCTGAGAAGTTGTATGGTATGGTTGACAAACAATAATGACGTGCTCCGTTCTTTTCTAAAGTCAGACTGTACTTTAGGTATTTTTTTTTATTCTTCTAAGTATTTATTTTTGCGTTGAGATTGCTTTTTCAAAAAGTTTTGACAGACATAGCAAAATACTTAAAATGATGAATAGATTCAGGCGTTTTTTTTTTGCGGAAATCCATATTTAAAGAAAACATTATATTAATAATTTAATATAACACTTACAAAATATAAAAAATATATCTAGTGACAATTCCGACTAATTTTCCTGTTAAGACGACGTGACGTCACAAACACCACGCAGCCAAACCGGAAGATTTTTTGACGCAAAATCGAGAAATTATTCTCTATCGTGCTCTCGTTGAGTCAAGGATGCTCCTGGGGATGCTTCGTGTAGAAGCGAAACGCATCGAAATATAGAATAATATGCAGATTAACTCTTTTATAGTGATTGTTGTGTAATGAAAGGTAATGATGAGCATATCTATAGCTATGTTATCACAACTCTTCACCACGGTAATGTTATCTATACAGTATCTTAACTCGGCTCTGTATTCGAAATAACTACCTTCCACCGCGCGGTACGTAAACATGCGATAGGGCTGCCCGCCTCCAGCATTTTAATTACATTTGCCTACTTTGTGTTTCCATTTAGTTTTGTGATTGTAAATATACTTTTTTGTAAAACAAATAAAAGACTGTGAATTAAATAGGTAGTGTTCAATAATAAATGCGTGTTGTTTTTTTATTGGTACATTTAATTAAAAACCATGTTTATTTTTGAATAACAAATCAGCCTTATAAATTCAGTCCAGTCCAGTAGTTTTGGCGTGAAGGCGTAACAGACAGACAGACAGAGTTACTTTCGCATTTATAATATAAGTACTGAATATATATATTATATATTAGTACTGATAAAATACCACTTCTTTATTTTGAATTATACAAAGTAACAAAACAAAACACACATGCCCCGAGGTTTTAACACAAGCGTACCTACCGTATCGTGATTCATGAACTGCTTTTAACTACCTATTTCACTCGTGTCATTCCTTTACTCTATTCACTTATTTTATTATTAATCCAGTTAGCTTTTTTTGGGAGATAAAAGGAAATACACTTATCCATTTAAAATACACGCATTATGTAGGTAACCTACCTAGTAAATTTATTTTATACTACACCTGCTCAGAAAGTACCTTGATACTTTATCAAATTTACGGTAGAAAGTACGTCATTGCATATCGAACAAATATGCGGGGAGAAGACGCATCTGAGCGGGAGAGAAAAGTGTATGAAAATCCATTTCTTACGTGGTTTTTCTTTTTTAATTTTGGGTAAGACTATGCGCTGGTAACCTAAATATCAAAAGCCAAAAAGTTTTAACAGTGAGTTTTTATCTCCAAGTTCGCAAAATGACACTGGCCGCTAGCTGTGTGTTGGATGGTGTCAAACAATTTGAAAAAAGAACATGTGAAAATTGCAGACGCCATTGGCGCCATTTTCAATTTGTGTGTTGTTTGAGGATTCAGTTTTCGTAGAAAAAAATCTAAAAAAAGTTATCACTAGATGCGTTATTGAATTCATGCAACCAAAAACAGCACAATATATCCTATTCGTCATATTAAATATGTACATGAACTTATTTTTTGTTAAATAAAATTACACACCGTCCATTCGTCACTGCGACGCAGTCGCGACTGTCTGCGGGCTGAGCGCGGGCTAAGATCGAGGCACGTAGGTATAACTCGCGTTTCGTCCGTTTCTATGAAGTTGAAATACTGTATAGATAACATTACCGTCCCTTCGCATTTTATGAATATTTACCTACGTATTTGTGTATCTTGTTATGTGTGTCTTGTAATATGTGTCTGTTTTCATCCTTGCTGAATTAGCCTTTAATCTTACCTGAATGTGAGTGATGATACGGTGGAAGGTGGTAAACAAGCCTTAACTTAACTTGGATGAAAATGAACTGAACTGGAACTGGCTCTCAATGGCAGCTGCTGGAAGATACGGATAGGTGCTTGGTGACGGAATTTTCAGGCCCCTGAAAGTTTCCGACAGAGCTTAATGATTGCCATCTTCAGACAACAACTAGGGCCGACAGCAAATAGTGGTCACCCATCCAAATAGTGACCGCAGTGGACGTTGTTTAATCTTGTCAAAAGGTTGCTAAGGCATAGTCAGACAAGGCATAGTCTGCTACGATACCACTTCGAAGGTAGAGGTAAACGACATTAAGTTTCCAAACTAAAGTACTTAGTTGTACAACTATTATATTTTGTTCCACATCGTTGGTGAAAAATAACCGTTTCCACTGAGTACAGGTGATATATTATCCAAATGACCGTTAACAAGCAATTTTCTAAAGCACTTCATACCCTTACATTTACCAGAGCACCAGTGAAAAATATAGTGTTCGTAAATGTGGGGCTTTAGTTACAGCGTTCAGTTTTCTATTGCATTTATATAATATTGTAAAAGATTAGAGACAGTAATAAATAGAGAGACAGATAAATTAGCTCAATTTGAAAACTATTTCTTGCCATTATCCTTCATTTAGTGGAGTAGGCTCTACATGTTTTCTTTATTTCTTGCTTGTCGCCAACGAGCTCGCATGACCTGTAACCTCACTTCTAATTTTATTTCCTTCACGTTTTCTAGAGATTTTTTGGAAAGATGTTAAATATTTTTTTTTAAATATTTTCACGTACCATTTCTAGGATATCAATAGTGATAAAAACAAATGTTCACGATGGTACTTCAAAACACGCTAAATGTGATATTATTAGGATACAAGCTGTCCGGGCGCGGCTCCGCCCGCGCGTATGTCGGTTATCGCGCAAAACCATTAACCTCTTATTGCACAGTCGGATAAAAAGTATCCTATGTTTTTTCCCGGGTCTCAAACAATCTCCACACCAAATTTCAGTTACTTTCGCATTTATAATATTAGTACTGAGTACTGATATACAGCATTAGTCTAATAATTGTTGGTTTTTAGGTTTACATGCTTGTTGGTCTTCATGAACATATTGGTCTTCAATATTTATTTCAGTCAATAAATTTTATAAATTTGGTTAGCTAGCTCTTTTTGACGTAGCACAAGGTAGTCATAATAATATCAAATAAATGACAGCTTAACTTTGCTGATATTGGACTATAAAATTAAAAGATTTAAGTTACTTACATATGCATTTTTTAAACAAAAATATTAAAGGCATTATTATTAAAGGCAAAAAATATTTTGTAAAAAATCCGCTGGTTGGAGTGCCCCGCACTATAGATTGAACCTCGCTTTTTAACACTTTTAATGGCGCGAAAGCCCCACTATACCGGGCTCGTTAATCCTTCTATGAATGTTCGACGAGCTACGAAGGTACCAGCTGCTTAGCTAGCGAGGTACGGTGCTTTCCAGCTACGAGTCTACGTGTTACGTAGGTTAAAAGCTACGGTACTGTAAAGTTACGTAACTACTGGTTGCGTAAGCTAAGAGCTACCTACTATTAGCGATAATAAAGATATAGACAGCAAATTAAGTGAGCAACAGACTATGGTGCTATGGATTTTCTGTTATGGACGACCTTCAGTGAAGTAGTAGATCTTTGTGGATCAGATTAAAAAATAAGATTATCCTCTTAGACCTAGATATGCGAGTAGGACTCGACTATCTAGGTTTCTGTTCCAATACCTGTATTTGTTCTATGTTCAAGCATTGACCAAAACACAGACAGTTGACCACAATAATCACGGTGCTATTGGGTCATAATAAATTTCAATACTTGCAAGTGTCACTATATACAGTGCACCTATTTCCTCATTTATTTATTTATTTATTTTTATTTTTTATTTATTTATTCAATTAGAACGGCTTTAGGCCAATTACACTAATGATAAAAAATTAATATTAATACAACATCAAAATCAATACATTGTTATAAAATTTAAGATACAATATCAATGTCAAACAAACTTAAATCATAATATATAAAATGACAATTAATTATCATATAACAATACCTGTATTACTTAATTAGATTAATATAAAAAATGTCATGCAGAATGTAAAATGTATGTCAAAAATAATTATAATAATAGTACATGTCCAAAATAAAATCTATCCTATACACTCACAGAGAAACAAACATTCCAACATAATGTCCTTCCATTTGCCAGCAAAGACGTCACAATCCTGTTTAGCGTTAAGTAATGCGTTGAGCGCAGTAAGGGAACGCGGTATCGGGGATGTCGCACGTGCAACTGTTCTACAGTTCGGGACAACAAACAGTTCATGTTTTCTGCCCCGAAGGTACCGGTCAGGGACAAACAGACGGCACAACTCGCTACAGAGATCAGGCGCATCTATCTTCCCACGAAGGATTTTGCACATTGTAGCCAATTGGTCATGAGAGCGCCTGACCTCCAGAGAATTATACCCTAAGGAACCAAGCAAAAATCTTGTTGGGTACATGAATGGGTAGTACCCATACACGCGCTCATAACCTCGATAAGTCGACGTCTAGGTTTTTGGGAAAATAAATAAACAATGGGGATAACTATTTCAAAAGTCCACTATTTACTAATATTGAGAGTGAGTAAAACGGGAACAAAACGAGGAAAATCTAAATATATTCATTTTCTTTTTAAAGATTTTAATTTTGGAGTTCTGAGATGAAAGGGCAAAATGGAGCACTATAAAGTAAGCTCTATAGTCTATCTGTCTGTCCGTGGTTATTGTACGGTCTCTAGCATGTAAATTTAATATTTTTAAGAACTTAGCATACAAAATAAAATGTATATAATTGCTTTGTGTACAAAAATTATAAAATCTGTGGTTGATATCTTTGTAGGGTTTAGACAATTTGTGTTACGGGATTCAGGAGGATCAAAAACCGAACTAGTTGTGGTCTGCATTTTTGGTATATTATCTATTATATCTTATTTTCCATGGTATTGCGCCTGTTGGTCCCTTGTGTTTTATCAAAACCCTTAGAGGCCTCACTCGTACTAGACCGTGTTGTATAAATCTTCTATCCTAACATTGCCCAAAAGAAATCATTGCTTGGCTGTAAGATCTATCATTTACTTACTTTTTTTATAGAGTCAGTCAATTATTGTTTTCTCTATAAATAATATGGAATTCCCAATTTTATATCAGAATTTGTTACAAGTTAATTATAATTTATTATTCTCACAGGCTTTTTATTTCTGTTACTAACATAGGCGTACAAAAAACTGTAAGCAAGGTCGTCACTGTACATTAACTATGTATACTTACAGTTTCAATGTTAATTAATTTAATATTTTACACCATTTGTGAGTAAGTCAGCTCTGACCCACCACATCAGTCGTATGATGGCGGGCACTACCATATCGTAGGCTGTACGATCTAAAAGTAATATTGAGTCATGCGCATTTCACACGTTTTTGAGTGTGTTTGATCTGAGAGTGAGTAGGAGTGTATTATTTGTGGGTATCTCTTTTTGAAAGGACAGTGATGTATCTGTATAATCTGTAAGTTTACTGTCAATCCATTTTCAATTTAATCCCTATTACAACAAAGCGTAGTATCGGTTGAAGTACTTGCTTAGGTAACGCGGCTGCCCGCAGCCTATCACAGTCGAGTTTTTCATTTACATTGTTGTGATAGAGATAAACTCAAAAATGGTCT
Source organism: Plagodis dolabraria (assembly GCA_963854805.1). Classification (NCBI taxonomy): domain Eukaryota; kingdom Metazoa; phylum Arthropoda; class Insecta; order Lepidoptera; family Geometridae; genus Plagodis; species Plagodis dolabraria. Next base: position 1,071,997 of record OY978454.1, on the reverse strand, counting down.
GATAGTAAAAAAGCCGACTGCTGTCACATTAATCTGATTTGAGCTTAATGATATTCGCGAGTTTGAAATAATATTATTCGTATTATGTTACAAAGTTAATGATCAAAACACATGATTCCATAAATTACACATAAAACGTGCACATCTATAAAAAATATTTACGCCTGTTACAAATGCAAATTATGAATTCGTTAAGATATGTAATGTAAATATATTGGACCACTGTCCAATGAGCTTTTTTTTTTTTTTTTTATTGCTGATAGGTAAGCCTTTGACCACAATCTCACCTGATGGTCAGTGATGATGTGGTCGAAGGTGTTAACAGGCTTAACCTAGAATGACTGGCTCTCAAGGACAGCTGCCGGAACACACCGTTAGGTGCTTGGCGACAGATTTTCTACTTGAGGGTGGTCGCTAGCCAGGCGGGCATTCGCAAAAATGCCCTTCCACCATGCGGTGAAGCTCAAGCCCGCGGCGGGATTCGAACCATGGACCTGCTGCGCGGCAGTCCATACCCAAAGCCACTGAGCTATCACTGCTTCAAAAGCTGAAGACCTTGTGACTGAAATGTGTTTTTTTTATGTTTTTAACACTCATAACTGCAATGTTCTGAACAAAATGTATAATAATCAAACCTGCCCACAAAAGTTCATGAAATTCTTGAGAAGGGACATGTTTCTCTACAAACAACCGAACACTCGCCGGACAGATATACGAAAGCATTTTTACCCCAGTTGAAACGGCGACGATTTACTTGCGCTTCGCACTCGTTTGGTCAGTGATATCGTAAAAAATATTCTCCTTATATCGCGTATTACAGGTTCAACTACGTGTACAATAGTTTATACAGAAAAAATAAATAAATATTGAATTTCGCGCCATAAATTAAGTGTATCTTAGTTATCACAACAATTTCAAAGCAGATGATTACAAAACAATGTGTCAACACCACTTTATTTAAGCAAGTGTTTCCTAAAAATGTGCATCACGTCTTCATCCGTCGTCGTCGCGTCGTCGCGATTACGCCGCGGCACGGCTGCTTTGTAATATCTTTGGCGATTTCATTTCCGGCGGCAATGTCAATCTCATTTCCTTTTAAACAAGCCAATTTGAGCTTTGTTTTACGAGTCGGAAGAGCTTAACATACGTATCTGAGACAATTTTATTGAGTTAGTGTATAATTTGAGTGATTATTTTTAATGCAATATTATCCCAAAAAAACCGGCCATGTACGTATTTGACACAAGCTTGGCCGACTGGTACAGTAGTGTGTTGGAACGCAACCCATTTATTTATTATCTTTACAAGTGATATTAATTGTACATAAGTATTATGTATTTACTTAGAAATAGATATTTTTTCATTCAGTTCGTAATCTTTACCTCGGACTCGAGCGACCAGTGGCTCGTACTAGTCCGCCTTCAATTATTCTTTATTTATGAATACCAACAATAGAACCATAATATATTAATAGAGAAAAAACTATTTTTTTAATGATTATATATATGTATATTTACTTATTCTTTTTTATACAAATGTACTTTGATTGGTCGTCCATAAGCATCTAGAGCAGACTGCTATCCTCTAGCAGCTTTTTCTTCGTTGGTGAGTTGATTCGCGTGCCAGCCAATCGCTTTCCTCGACTGTTTTTGTAGGATGAGGGCAACCCGACACGTGGCGCCACCGCTAGCCTTGCAGTAAGCATGACCGCTCTGAATGCCCATGTCAATAAATATATTCTTTTAGGTGGACACCTTACTTCACACTTTTTAAATTTTCACAGATGTGATTCAATTTTATAAATTCCGTTTCAGCTTCATTCAATACCTTAGCTCTTAGTACGCCAAACAGTAATAACCAAATCTTAACATCTGCTTCTGAATCGAGACTTTTTACAATAAAGTTTCATCCAACAACATTCCGTTTCAACAGTGAAAACGGTATTATATAAGTTAACATATAGTTTCTTATGTCAATCTTTTTAACAAAAACTGGCGATGATCTGTATGCACCATAACGATCTTTCCTTAACACCTCCCGTATATAAAAGCTCACAGATGAACTCTCCTAAGTACGCACATTAGGCACATCACGCGTACGCATAAAGGGAAACTGCTAATCCAATTTCGGGGAGGCCGATCTGCCTTCTCATAAGGGATAATTATACCTTAGCCTTTTCACGGCTAATAAGGGCTTCCTTTGAACGTGTGCTGCCAACATTGTTAGATTCACTTGTTTTATATATATTTTATATTATTTTATGTTCTTAAAACTTTTGTATTATTAACGGATGAAATGATAGTTTGCACAACCATTTTTAACGTAATTAATTACATCTTAAGCCTTAAAAGATGATATCATGTTCAATAGTTACGCACGGTAGGCTCCGAAATGGTTAATAATTATTATGTCCATGATAATATGAGCATTAATATCTTGTGTAATCAAATCCTGATCCTTGCATATCAAATAATCATTAGTTCGTTCGCTACGAGTATTTTCATAACCGTTCAGTAAACACTTTTTAATCACTATCGGAAACATGAAGGAATTAAAATTACGTATTAAAAAAACCTTTTTATGGTAAAGTAAATTATGAAAACTCCTACTAGAGGTTTTGTAATTTTTAAGACGCTTTTAGTAAGTTCTTTTGTATGTATATGGAATAAGAAACTCAATTTTATCCTGTTCTATTTATCATATTTACATTTCACTTGGTAATTGTGTGTAGTTCTGAATTAAAACTACGCAACAATAATATGCTGCTTTAATACTGGTCTCAAAAGAGAACCTTCATGAGGCCTGTTAACTGAAACTTTTAATATAATATTGAGTATTAAGCGAATTGAATTTGTTTTTGAGTCCTACAATCAAAACAATCAGCTTCACTACCACTTACTATCATTTAATAAGATTACAAAGATCTGAGTATTTTAAAGTTTTTAACCTAGGTATTCTTTTTATTATTCTCTTGGGCTTTCACTCCAATCACTTTATTAAAAATTCAAAAGTGTGTGTCTCTGAACAGTAATCTCACACTGCGATCCCCGAGACGCCCGCCAAGCGTGGGGATTATCAGTAGTGGACAATCCGGCCCAGACAGTACAGTAATTAACACATTTTAAATGCACTTTTACTAACACTATGTAGTATTTATAATTTGAACCACGAGCGGGATTCAAACCTGCGTCCATCTGTCATTAGAACTGGGGCATGCTCTACCTAATTGCTTCCATGGTGAAGGTAGTCATTGTCCGAATTTATCTTCTCCTTTACCATATTTAACCATCTTATTGTTACGGGTCAGACGAATAATAAGTTCTGAAACCATGAAACAATGACAAATAAAGTAGAGTGCTTCGCAGTGGTAGGAGTATATTTGAATGACCTATGCCTATTTGTCAATATCATTAGAAAATTAGTATAACAATCACGTGTGAAATTACTTATTATATGTCTTCTACACAGTGACCAATTTGGTAACAATAGAAACTTCTTGTATTCATAGTTAAAGGGCTTACAGCCTTATTGTCATAAAAACTAACGTGAGTTGTCATGATTATTAACTTAATATACCGGCTAGCACTCACGGTGTTTAGTCGAGATCTCCGACCGGTGTTACTAGGCTTACATCCTGACTGACGTTTTTAATTTGATACCACTGCAACGGCTTCTGTTTTTCACTGTATCACATCATTTTGAGTCTAGTATATACTAGTAACGATAAAAAACTTTATATTTTAGTGTTGGGTCTTACACCTGATGCACAAGAATACCTCACCAATAAGCCAACATTGAAACACGGAACATTAATAAATTGTAATAGACGAGCGGTAATAATGGTAGACTGCTGTGCCGCAGGTCCGTGGTCCGACCCCCACCACCGGCTTGAATTTCACCGCGTAGTGGAAGGGCAATCCGAATTGAATAGCTATCACCCTCTCTGTCACCAAGCATCTAACAGTGTGTTCTGAAAGCAGTCATGGAGAGCTGGTAAATTACAAGCACTTGAAACATAACAACTTTATAATGTCAGGGTTACGGGTGCAGTGCAGTTCGTCACTTGTGACTAAAGGCATCCATTATGGGCAGAGGTTATCGCTTGACATCGGGTGGAAGACGTGAGTATTACATTTCAATTCCATTAAAAAACTTGTTTACATTAATATAGATTAATTTTGACGTAATGTATAGACATTACGTCAAAATCGCATTTCAAGATCGTTCTCAACTAATAGAAGCCTTTATCATTACGATCCGTAGATACTTTACGCTGTTGAGAGCATTAAGCAAGCATTATATCAAAACATCGTGCTATGTGAACATAAGTATTTGCCGTTGTGTTCGATGCTTAAGTCTCCCGAGCGCAGCCAAAATGCGCTTTATTCAGCGGAGCACAACCATAAGCGCTTTTATTTAATGAGCATTGTGTTGCCAGCGCTATAATCGGATTTGTTGCTAATTGCTCCTTACTAAGTGTTCTTTATCGGACGTTGACTTTGTGTTTGTTATTTTTAGGAGATGAGAGTAATTGAATTTTTTCGAAATGTATAAGGTAGGTAGGTATAAAAACATGTTTCCGATCTTTTGAAATGTACAGGTGTAATGAAAACATTAATATATCGTTTTGTATACTCTTCATATAGGCATTGTTAATGATCAACTCTTCACAACACTCACTGAGTACTACTTACTTACATATCGTTTGATTGGTCATTTGTTTGTTGTTGTTGTTGATAATGAAGCTAAGTAGTTTCAGTGTGGAGCGGCACATAATAAATCAGTCTAGCGCATTTGAATTGTTTGAAACATTCAATATGGCTAGACACGTAAACAGGCTCTTGTTTATTACATTATTTATATAAAATGCTAACCGTTTATTTACTAAGTTGTTTATAAAATGTTTCGTGATAAAACTTTGTGAGATTATAATAAATACAATTTATTAGTTAATAAATTGTTTCATATGTTTATAAAATAAAAAATATTTTTACTTGTGGAAGAAAAAAAATAGTATTTTTACAAAAATCTATTTCATAGATAATAAAATAATAATAAATTGTTTATTGAGATAAAAACGTCACGAAAAACAATTACATTTATCTCACAGCAATTAATTAAATCCATAGTACTACCCTCTACTTAAAAAAGTTTGGCAAAGTACATATTTCATTTAGCAAAATAAATCATTCAAAATGGTAATAATTATATGTTTCCGTCAAAATTATACAAAAATAGTTACTTAAAATAAAATCCATACAAAGTCAAATAACTACATTTAAAATAAACAATTTAGGTCAATTGAAATTCTATTTTACATTCATTATTTCAATTGTCATAATTTTATCATTATTATACGAGTAGTTCAACCTAGTCAATAATAGTCACAATCACAAAGATCTGTCGAACTGTCACGCTTGTGGCACATCTGTCCCATTGGTCAATAAGGCTCTTACAATAGAAAATTATGACTGTCATGATATTGTTTGTTTGTTTAAGTCATCAGTCATTAAATCACAATCAGTGTTGGCGACAAGGAGTGCATTGAGATGGTGGCGAGCACGAATGAGTGGAGTCTGATTTCGCGCTGTGGTGCTTGCTATATTTGTATTGAAAAGATTTTGCAGACGACAACGCCTGTTTGCCGGGACCCCAGGCTCATCCGGTATATAAAATGTACACACTTGCTCGTGCAGATGAAGACAGTCAATCGATCCTCTGAGCACCTTGCAAAAGGTTAAGAGTTGATCGGCAATTCTCCTTACTTCTAATGAGTTGTATCCCAATTGACCAAGTAAGAACTTTGTTGGATACATGTAGGGGTAGTACCCATAGAGCCTTTTGTAGAGGGACCTCAAGAACAGCTTAAAACACCCACACCATAAAATTCCGCCTTCATTTCTTGCTTAGTATCCGTGACATCCGAAACGCCATAAAAACTAGCCGGAATAGTTTTCGACGTATGTCAATGTTACATGAAGCATCATAAGGATTTTTCGTCACTTCGAGCGCACGATCGAAAATAAGATCCCATAGTCTCACACGGAACCTGAAACGATAGGCAGGGTGTTGAAGAACTTATATTTCGTTAGAAAATTTTATAGGTCCCGAAAGAGTAGATCTTTCCAAATATATATCGACAAAATCATGAAGCCAAGTAAAAAAGCGATACTTACAATGCGTAGCACGTAAGTTGACCTACGTTGCGGGCAACGGTCAATTCGGTATACAGTAAATAGAGAAACCGATTTAATAGCCATAAGTGTAAATACGCAAACATAAATCATGGGCGGGATCGAACGCGACCGCTGTGCGGGCGGGCGGCTCGATCGACTACAAAGGAATTATTCTTGAGAACCAAAACACATTGAACATAGAACTTTGGAGATGGCAACGAGTATTATGGTTGACTGATTTGAAATTTCATGATAAACAGCCATCTTAATAGATTAAAATATGAAGCAAAGTGGAACAAAACATTTCAAAATAATTTGTAGAAGTTACGGGAAATTCCATTCAGAATGGTAGTAGGGCATTATGCACTTTGAATAACTACCAGCCCCAAGTAGAAAATCTGGCGCCAAACAACTTAAGTTGTGTTTTGGTAGCTCTCTTTGAGAGCCAGTAATTCTAGGTTAGACGGATAACAACTCGACCATTACTTACTATAAGATGAGATAGAATCTTATGGTATCTATCCGCTTTATATACTATTTTAAATTTACTAACAGTAAAGCTAAGAAACATGTATTGCTTATGGCGGTAATTGAGCCTGTATCTTCTACTACCCACGTATGCACGATAAATTAATGAAACTTAAATGTATGTAATATTTTGCATAGTAGGGGAGTCTCTTCCCAATTGACTAAGTAGTTAACCATTAGTTCTATTTAAATGCGCGAAAATTCCCCAAGCATCTGACAAAAGGTTCCGTCAGCTGTGTTTGATTACCTTTTTAATCTCGTTTATCGTCCTCCATCATGACTAGCACCAGGTGAGATGGAAGTCGAAGGCTAACCTATAAGTTCTAAGCTTCCATTTCAGGCCCATAAGATGCCTAACGATGATTTTACGTGCCACACGCATCCCGTGACACCCTCTCATGGTGTACTTGTTCCATAGTTGACACTAGTAAAATATTTGTCACAGAGGTTCACATGCCGGCGTCGCTCTACAAAATTTTCTTGCAACCATGTTGCCTGCCAAACTTGGAGGTTACAATATGAACAAGGTATTCGAATCTTATGACGATTACTACATTTTTATATTAGCTGAGCAAGCAATAGTAATTTGAGTCAAAATTTGAAATGTACACAATGCTCACAGTTTATTTGTATTTCGTTCATCCTAGTATCGACAGTCCGCACAAAAAATAAATTACACCAGCGTCGGACCGCTCGAGCGGGTTGATTTACGCGAGACCGCGCGATCTTACGCACCTCGCTTTTTGTCCACACCTTCCCGAGGGCTCAGGTAGGCTATTGGTACTTGAGTATTGTACATCAAACTAACGGAACTGAAGAAAAAGAAAAATCCACCTTGTTTATGAAACCAGCCACTATGTCGCGGAATCTTCTTTGCTGTATTTCGTATTGGATGACAAGATAGATAATATATTTATTTATCAGGTAAGCTTTCTATTAAGAGTCTGTCGGGGTGTCTACCACCACAGTTGGATTCAGAAGTATACTTGTACGTAAGTACTTAGCAGTACTGTACAAAAACTGCGGTTAAGGATACTGTTGCAAGTGCAATCATTGCTTGAATGTGACTTAGGACTTCTTTTAGTAATAAGCGCAATGCAGCAACTAGACCAACTTATCATCTGTTAAACTGGGAAACAACTTAGGAAAGTATTTTTATTGCCGATAGGATAGCTGACAACAATCTCACCAGATGGTAAGTAAAGATGGACAGTAAAGGGAATGTAAATAAAATTCATCTTGTGCCGATCCCAATGCTGTATGCAAAGGACTCTATTAATCCAGTTGACTAGGTTTATTTAAAATAAATACAAATTCATCGCTAGAAATTATAATATCGTTAGCTGAATTCAACAGCAGTAAAGCCAACCATTAAATTAAACATTAATTTGATACGGTTGGTGTACCTTGTTCATAGTCCTGCTTTATTTATTGAAAATTCTTTAGTAATTAAGTTACATAATATTTAAACATCAAAACTTTCAAATCTTTAACAAATATTTTTTTTACTCATAAAACTGAATACATACACCAAAAAGTAATTAAAATTAATTTGATACCATTAACTGTGAAAGTGAAACGGAGCGGCTACCGCATGACATGATTAATGTATAACAAAATATGGGATGTTTTTAGCTTTTAGTACTATATTCTATAATACACTTAGTTTTAAAAAGATTTCATTAAAATATACGAAAAGATACAAAATTTAAGACTTTGTATTAAGAAATTAATCACCTTATATTTACACTAATACCATCATAACTATGTTGACATATTGACTATTTTTTTTTTACATATTGAAAATAAGAAGCAACAGAAAACATCCCTTCAGGTCACGTGGTAGCCGCTCCGTTAGATCGTCACGCTTAATGGCAACAAATCATTCTTAATTGGAGTTGTAGGAATTCTGTTTTTGTTTAAAAAAATATTAATTACATGCGCCGTATAAATCTTTGAGTAGCCAGAGCTCAGATATATTTTTTAGTAAATATTTGAACCTCTTCTCATATTTATTATATGTTCAAAAAGCACTGACACTGAAAAAAAACTCACATTAACGTTGGCAATTGAACAATCAAATAAACAATTACAAGTATTTAATGGTAAGTGACGAGGTGGTTGAATAATAGATTAAAACTAACGTAAGTTCGACATATAACAAAATAGATAAGCCGATTTAACTTATGGTTTTTTACGTCGAGAAGGCGTCTCGGCCGGTTTCACGACTTTCAGAGTAGCTTCGTCACGGAGTGCGTGCGCTTACTTCCGCGCATGGTCGGTCGTAATAAGAGGTGGTTGAAGCCGACGCATTGGCTCAGGGCTGTACCTGGAATTGATACTGCCTCACAAATACTTATACGTAGCTGCCCGAACATATATTTAGGTGCTTTGCGACAGATAGAATACCTTTGATTGATAAAAGCTTAGAGCCTGCATACCATCTCCAAATATATCGAATTTTGAAAAATGTAATATTTATTTATTTAATTATGATGATATTTTATGAAAAGTTCTGCTTAATCGGCTCTTAGTATATATGACTACTGAATACCGAGTAACAAATATTCATAATATTTGATTTCAGAATGAAGTTCACTTAGAAGTAAAACGTCATAAACTATTCTTTTTTTTTATTCAAGTTAGGCAATAATTTGGCCGATATGTAGCATGCTTGCTTAGAAGATACCTATTCACTCCAGTCTTGAAGACTCCCAAATTATACTGTTCGGGAAAATACGACGCGGGCAATGAGTTCCACGGCTTCGCTGTACGGATGATAAATGTTAATTATGATGATTATTCCGGCTAAGCTACGTGGTGTTTTTGATTCCACGTTAGTTTAGTTTTTTTTTTAGCGCAGTTGTCACTAGATATGTTTTCTTTTCTTATTAAGTGTTTTAGGGTTCCGTACACAAAGGATATAAATGAGACCCATTACTAAGACTCCACTGTCCGTCTGTCACCAGGCTGTATCTCATGAACATATAATAGCGATAAATACAAGAAATCGGCCAAGTACGAGACAAACTCACGCACGTGAATACTTAAAAAAATGTTATAATATACCCTCTAATATCGTACAGATTATGGTACACAACCCTTTGCGCGTGAGTCTGACTCGCTCTTGGCCAGTTTTTATTGTAAAATATCGTTGAATGTTTACTGAAAATATTTTTAAATATTTGTGAGTACTTCTGAGGATTTCTGAAAATGTATGATATGAAAAAGTATCAGATGAAAAAGTATTCATCGGCTCGTATTTATTTATTTATTAAGTTTTTCCAACAGACTTAACACTAAACAAGTATTTCATACAGACTTCAAAAGACAATTAACAGGAAAAATTGCGCAAAACCATCATAAGGTGACGAATCACTGATGATGGTTGTACGCACTTACAATGTGTATTTTGGGAATAATTCAGTATTATATAAACCTATATCTTATATAGACGACTAAAGCCCCAGTTCAACGAGTTTGATAAGTCGAAGATGTAGTTCAGGCTAAACTAGAGTTCCTGGCTCTCAACGACGCGCGACGGCTTTCTTTATTACTACTCTGAAATCTAGTACTGTGTCTAGATGACAATAGGCTTGACCCCTTTGACGTGGAACCATAACATGAAATCTGGGCTTTAAGACGTGAAATCTATGTAAACGTTTTTCATTCCTCTGTCAAACAGGTATTGGGAAAATATATACCGACCCAAAACCAATAAAACAGAAACAAAAGACACGCATCACATAAATTCTCTTCATAATATGCATATATATTCATATGAAAAGAGAAATGCACAAAATATTTCGGGTCGCAGGTATTTCCCATATCGAACATTATTGGACGTAGCATAATCTTCTCAAGCGGCCCTCACTCGGCCCGCTCAAGGGTCGCAGCTTTTTACAATTTAATCCGGATTTTGCATCCGGGTGTCCGAGCCGACGATGTTGAAACTCGAAATGATTTTGTTGTAACCAGAGAGTTGAAATACTTAGAGTTGTTATATCCGAACACCACTGCTCTAAAAGCTTACTAGAATTTACCTATGTACATACCTACGCACATCTATAAGCAGTTTGTAATGACAAGGAAAGAACGTTCAAATATTATGCGTCATATCTGTTGTTAGAAAGAGATAAATAAGCAATTCGTGTAACTACCGAACCGCCACGAAACGTTCCGATCACCATTATGCTGCATCTCTTTCACCCTCTCACACCAAATGATACACATATCTCGCTCATCCATTTTATTGTGATTCGTTCCAAAGATAAAACAAAATAACGATATTTTCAATTTCAATAATAAAAGCGTGAAATGAAACAGTTTTCTTATCTCTCACAGTGCCTGTATAATTGGTGCAGAATCTAAAGACACAAGGAAGGTGTATTGTCCACAGATTATTCCGAAAAAACACGATTAGCGGCGATGTATTCACCGGACGCTCGGAAGTGCTAGACTGGTAGTGACTCAGGCAATTACCATGAATTCGTCTAGTAAATATGGAGGGCAAACAACTGATCTACAGGTAAAAAAATCTTAGGTTGTAACACAACAGTTCATAAGTTTACAAATTATTGGAGTACAAAATGTTTTGCCCCGGGCGGGAATTGAACCTGCGTCCTTCCGATTTCGCGCCGGATGCTTTACAACAGTTCAGCTGTACAATGAGAGGGACGTTTCCATTTAAAAATTTGGTATATATTTTTCCTTCAAAGTTATTGTTATGATTTAGACTATAGACTAGAAGTGATCACAGACTAGAATAAGGTGTATAAATCATAGTATTGCCAGTCTCGTAGCAAACTAACTCCAGCTACCAGCTTGACGTTTTTGAACGCAAGTTGCTTGATGGTCGAACGCTGAGAAGAACCCGATGTGTAGCAGTTTGTGCTCACGCTCCGAGAAATAATTAAAAAAATAATAATAACAAGTACGACCGATGCCCTTATTTGGACGTATTTGAGACTTTCACGTAGAAATAAATAAAGTTACTCAATTATAACGACAGAAAAAGTATATTTTTGAAATGAAATTCTCGTAAGTTTCACACATATTTAAATATTTTAAATAAAACCGGCAAAAACACTCACGCACGGCCGTCAGTGCCCGTCGGGAGCTCATAGACGCAGCTGTGCACTCGCCCTGATGATGAGCATCTGATATGCTCGAAACCCGGGTCGACGTATTCGATCCCCAACGTGATTGTTTTTTGCCGGTTTTATTTAAAATATTCAGAATGTTTTTTTTTTTTTTTTTTTTTTATTTTATGCTTGATAGGTTAGCCTTTGACCACTATCTCACCTGATGGTAAGTGATGATGTGGTCGAAGATGTTGTTCAGGCTAACCTAGAATTACTGGACAGCTGCCGGATCACACCGTTAGGTGCTTGGCGACAGATTTTCAACTTGAGGGTGGTAGCTAGCCAGGCGGGCATTCGCAAAATGCCCTACCACCATGCTATAACGACTGCCATCCTAAGACAACAACCGGGACCGACGGCTTAACCTGCCCTCCGAAGCACGGAAGCGCTCAGTAGTAATGTCACCAGCGGTCACCCATCCAACTCATGACCGCGGCGGACGTTGCTTAACTTTGCTGATCGATTCAGAATGGTTAAGCAAACTTCGCTACGAGCGCTTCAAACATATAGTCATGTGCCATTAACAAAGTAAATGTGACGTTAATAAAGTTGTTTAAAAACTACATAATTGCGTTAATATTACGTGGAAACACTGCCTGTGTGCCGGGTACGCTGCCAACTAGTAGTGGGTTAGAGCATTTGACCTGACTTGGAGCCGGTAATGGTTTGTAGGTAGCCTAATTTATACATAGTGGCTGTGATTGTGGTGTTTGTTAATATAGGAATATTACCAAAAATGGGTTGTGGCTGAGTTATGGACACGGCGGTTTGTGGTACGCGAATACGTTTCAAACTGGTGGGCTACCCCCTCCTCCGCCGTGCGCGATGTTCTACAGTCCGTACAAAGTGTAATACATTCTTTGATTTTTTAGCTATCCAGTTGTGTAATTGAAATTTGGATTAGGATGATAGGTACGAAGCTGCAACACTAAACTGTACTCCCCGATTTTGTTTTTTTGAATTGCGTCCGAATGGAAGCAATTTTGGAGACATCAAAATATTATTCAGGGCTAGTATACACGTTAACTTGACTCGACTAATCTCGCTGATTCCATAATATTATCTTCAAAATTTCAAGGTAATCATTCTTGACATTAAGCATATAAAAAAATCTAATTCTATCTTCGCTTGATATTATGAAAAGCATTTTGTAAGTTCTAAGTGAAAGGCTAAGTTAGCCTGCGCGTCGGAAGCTCAAGTTAAGTCGTGTGTAATGTATGAAGTATAAAAGATTCGCATTCTACATAGTAACTGGTATTTAATCTGTGTTTCAGGAGAACTTCAGGCTTCTAGTTTAGTAAACAACGTGCAGGCAGAGGAACTTCTACAAAGTGAGCATAATTTGGTATTTTAAGAAGTTATGAAGTTATTCTTAAGTGGTTCCCACGTGGCGCAGATTTTTAATGGCAATTGCACCGAACGTATCGGTTGTAGATGACATAGAAAACAATTTTTTTTTTTTGAAATAGGTATCCACTATGGATGCATTATGATTGATGTCTGTGTAAAAATGTACTAATATAATATAGTACTCTGATATATTTAAGTTAAATAATATTTGTTAAAACAATAAAATAAATTTCATTTCATTGAAAAATAATTAAACAAATATTTGGTTAATCCCCGACCGGAAGTAAATAGCGGAAAATAATAATAAAACGCATTATAAAAATGGTTATATTGTCAACAAGTAGGAGAATTAATATAATGAGAACTTAAGGAATCCTTCGAGACTAGCCATTCAAATCTCTATTCTCAAATTGAATAAAAAATATATAACAAACACATGACATTTATGTACCTAACCTATACACATGCAATTACAATTATCCACAAATTCATAATATTGCAGATGCTTATTTTATTTTGGGCAGGGGATGACAGACCCCGAGAGATTTTCTTAAATTGGTTATCTTAGATTATTTATTGATCTTTACTGCACTCAAAGCAAAGACTTATTATTTATATATGGTAGTCCCAAAGTGCTACAATGATATTGCCATTTGTTTGTTAATTTTGGAAAAGGTGATGGCGGCCCCCGATGTTTGGTTTCATCATGATATTAATCCTTCTACTTAGCGACAAGATAAATATCGTTAGTATGTGTTTTATTTATGTATTTTCCTTTACTTACTTCCCTGTTCGCATAAAGTTTTCCCTTTTCAATCACAACGCATATGTCTATACAGTGTTTTTATTTTTAACTATTTCAGCGTTCATTACGCCTGTTACTGGTGGTATTTACTTCGTAGTATAGCGCGCTGCTTTGCATCTACTACTCTCGCATGTGGACGACGAGGATATATGGAGAACGATGGAAGTTTCATAAGACAGCTCTCAAATGTTGAGCTTCCTATATAACCTTCAAGCACGGATTATTCTGACTGGTGCAGCGTCTTTTGGTGACGTATACGTAACGAAAGTATACATACAAACAAACAACCTACTTCCAACGTCCGCACGTCCGTCCCATCCGTCCGCGTCGTCATGGGTAACAATAATATGTACTTAGATTGTCCTATTTCAATAGCATGTATTTTTTTTGATAGGAGAATAGTTTACTTTTTAAAACTGATGATATACAGCTTTTGCAATCATTTTAATATATATTAATATATGTATGTATATTAAAGTGCAAGGTTTGTACATTTGTGGCCAAGCCCTATTTTTCTTGTAGGTAATACTTTGAATAAAAACATATACATAATAATAATATAATAGAAAAGGTTTACTAATTATATTATGAAATCTATAATTATATACAAAATCTAATATATTGGCATTGACGTCATGGCATACACGAAATAGACTTTGTATGAATTTCAAAACTTGAAATTCTAATAATTTTTAACATAATGGGTATTTTATTTATATATCACGGTTGAAAGAAATAGTTTTCAGGGTTCCTATGAAAAAACTAAACCTATTACTAAGCCGTAAGCCTGCATTATCCGTCCGTACGTCTGTCAAAACTCAACTAAGTAATAATAAGAAGAAAGTTGAAAAATTTAGGGGGAATGAAGGCATGAAATTATGTATATACAAGAATTTCAATGTTTTTTTTGTTTTTACTTTATTTAACAATTTTGTTCATATATAAATTTAAAAAATATTCTAAAACTAATCTTGAGAATATTTTTAAGGCACTAAATGCGGTGAAATTCAATATCGCATTAAAACTTAAACTGTGTACATCGAACATTTGATCGAGCATTCTATAGGCATTGCATTGAGCCGTCACTGTATAAAAAAAGTTTATCGAATATAAATTATATCCAAAAAATATATGTGGGTACATACTAAACTTTTATTAGAATCGGTAGAGTAGTTTGGCAGCGGCGGCGGCACGGCAGCGAGAAATTGACAAACAAACTCGAGTGTGCCGCGGGAGAGGTGCCAAATAGACTGCGCGAACACTTGGAGACCGCATTTCATTGCGACTGGCTCTTTTTGTACACTTTGTCTAATTTATTACTTAAGTTAGTTTTCGTAGCTTTGGTAGCGCTAGCTCGTCCGTTGCTGGCGTTAAGAATTAAGTTGAAGTGGCCCATGACTGGTGACATTTGATTACCTACTTGAACTAGCCGTTGATAGTGCCAAGATCGATTTCGCAGTGTATAATCATTCAGCAATAACCACGAACACCAATGAAAAGTGTCATACGTTCCTAGCAGTAAAACGTTGTACCTATGCGTTACCTTCTATACGTATTTAGCAATTGTCTCTTTTACACGTTCGTTATAAAAAAAAAACACAATTTGAGTGTTTGCCTGTGGGTTAGCGGTTAACCAACTGTTGTAGCCTTTGTTTTTGGCATACGTAATTACTGTCACTTACCACTGTTAAATTTGCTAAGAAAGTTTTGGTATTTGATTTTTCTAGTGATTAGACTGAAGAGTACAATAGATATACAAACGTTATTTTCAGAACCGATATATTATTTGTATTAGCAAAATGTTTACGATGCGTCTTTTTTCTCTGGACCCTAAAGTTAGTGTCCCCTTAGAGATAATTTAATTCAGTAACTCAACGATATTTTGATTTGTGCTGACGATATATATAATCTCTAACCGTATCATCGAATTGTTATTCCCAAAAAACATTTTATTGATACTGTAATAGATGTCCTTTGCCTTGTAAATTAGCAAGGCTATATGAACGTTTCTATTCGTAAAATCTTTACCTTTCCTACATCGAGGCGGCACTCGACAACAATTATCGCCACTCTGCAGTACAGCGACGATATCGCCTACTGAGTCACCGCGGGGTCAAAACCACGTAACTCGACCTGCACCTGACGTCACGCCTTCGTCACAGCCTATGACGTCCACACCGACTGCAATTGTACGACCACCTACAGCATGGCAACAGAAGCAGTCATACGCACAAGTTTCGAAAACGTCTCAAACTGCTATAAAAACACAGAGACAGATTGTGGATGTACAGCGTGCTGTACCCCGTGCTGTTCAGGATGACAATGGGTTCACCCTTGTAAAAAAGAAGAGCCGTCAACCTCGGCAGAACCGCAATCATCGCGGCACAGCTATTGCACTACGGGTCGTAGCACCGACCGTTAAAATATACCTTTCTCGACTGGACAAGGAGACTAAAGGAGAAGATATCCTGCGTTACGTCCGGGAGAGACTGAAGGGCCGGTGTGAGGAGCAAACCTTACTGAGTTTGATGCGGTTGGAGCAGATTAAGGTCACGGACTTTAAGTCTTATACCCTTCAGGTCCCAGCAGCTCAATCCAAGATGTTCCTGACACCGGACCTTTGGCCTGCAGGGGTGGTATACCGGTTGTTCAGGGAGAGGAGAATTGTCACACGCGGTGACAACATGACCTTGACTCGACCAATCCGATGCGATCATTTCTAAGCGCCAAAGCAATTAACCAATTCGAGTGAATTTGTAAGGTTGTGCGTGTTTTGTTACTTGTGGAGTCGACGAGTCGAAAATCAAAGCGGTCACTGTATGAGAGCTAAACTTCTTTACATATTTATTCGTAGCATTCAATTAATGTATCATTAGGAAACGCCTGTCTGCATAATATATATCGGATGCATAATAGGCGTCATGTTAAGCAATTAAAGACAACGAATTAAATAATGCAATACTTAGCAGCAAAATACATTATCAACCTAAAAAGGTATGCAGAAATATCGACATTTATACAGGGTTATACAGTTTTGAGTCTTAAAGAGATAATAATATCAAAAATCAAGTCGTTCTGCGTCCCAATTTTACAACGACGTTGGGAGATAAATTTTAACTTAATAAAACTTTCTTTTTTTCGGACGAGGATATTATCCCTGGAGATTTTAAAGCTTAGATAAAAACGGCAGTTTGTTTTCTTTGAAGAGAATATTTTTTGTGAGATTATAAACGAAGTTTGAACGTACCTTTAGCCATTGCAAAGCTGATTTGTTGTGTGTTGTAAAACAATGTTCATTAAACTGTGTGCTAAGGAATTATTTTCTTTTGAAATTCGACTGCATTTATTTGATTTATAATATAAACGATACTAATTAGTCGAAGTGAAAAACAGATATATGTTTTTATTTCTATTCATTTTATATTTCATTTATTATCGGCTTAGCTACCCGTAGAGCTCCATCATATTTCAACCGCTAAATAGAAGTCTACGATTAGCTAGCTTGACAGCAATAAAATATATGATAATAACGGGCTTGAACAAAATAAGAATGTTCTAAGTTATATATAAGTATGTTCTAAGTTACCCGTCGCATGGTGATGGGGCATTTTGCTAATGTCCCTCTGGCTAGCTACTACGCTCAACTAGAAATTTAGTCACCAAAGTGTTACAGAAGCTTTCTTTGAGATCCCATAGTTCTAGGTTAGCCTGAAAAACCATCACCGATCTCGAGCATCATCACTTACCTTGCGTTTGCGTTTAACGATTTTTTTATTTTCTCATAAAGAACAAAGTTCACTTATAATGAGATACAGTTAATTATTTAACTTAAAACTAATTAATCTAACTAGCCAAGTTTCTATATGATATGTTAGTCCAGTGATCTTACAATATGTTATCAAATATATATTTTTTTAGTTTCTTTTTAAATAAATTAATTTGACAGTCTTTGATATCTTTAGGTAACTCGTTATAGAACTGTGCTCCTTCATACAATATGTTCCGATTACCGTACATTTTGGTTCTTGGAACTCTTGTCCTTAATTTGTTTTGATTTCTTAAATTATAAGTAAATGCTCTTTTAGTAAATTTAATTTCTGTTCGTATTTTTTGTGATAGATTTTTTTTTATTAATATACATGTATTGTAATGGTAAAGTTGCTTTATGTTAAATATTTTTGTTGTTTGGTAAAGAGTATTAGTATTAGTTAGGTAGTGGTATTTAAAAAGGGTTTTGATAAGTTTGTTTTGTGATATCTGGAGGACATTTATATGTGTTTGTGCAGCACAGCCCCATATTTCGACGAGATATTGCAAATGTGATTTAACTAATGAGTTATAAATAGTCATATGGACTTCGTTAGGTATGCACCTTTAAGAGAGAAAGTGGTTAAACGGTACCATACACTAAATAAAATACTTAGAAAAAGCAACTAAAGTGCCTATCTAAGGCCTAATGTAGCATTAACGCGAAAATTCCTAGTCAGTCTAGAGTGTCATACAGTCAGCAGTGTTTGTGTTGGATTTTTGACAAAAAGCTTAGTGACGGAGAGGATGCACTACCATCAGCTGTGCGGTGCGCGCGGCGATCCCCCAGCGCACTCAACCGCAGCTCTACTCCAGCGCCGCGCAGAACGAGCAGTTGTACACAGTCGTCACCGTGATTTAGACGCATCAAGTGAACTCACTTGATGAAGGGATCGGACAATCTCAACCAATACGCGTGAGTAAAGCCGGTTATTTAAAACATTAATAGGGAACTTTCATACAAAAATACTGTAGCATCGAAAGAAAAATCGGTTTTGAAAATGGAATGTCATTGACCTAGATCCGATCTAGGTAGGACAGTTATTGAGTAATTCAGACGTAAAAATCCTCTGTGCCAGTCCGGAACTCGAAGTTTACCCATAAGATGGCACTATGTTCGCTCCCATTTCATTGGTCAAAAATAAAACAGTCAAAAAGTGGGTGATGAGACACCCATCACCCGGTCTACCCATTCGTGTAGTACAGACATCACGTTTTGTTTAATGTTGTTATTAAAATACTCTTTTAAAATTATTATGGCGCAGAAGCCCAAATAATGTTTGGCTTTTGACAAATTCGACCATTTTTCACAAGTTCATTCCTTCAAATTTATTAGTAACAGTCAATGCCAATGCTTACAAATCTTGACTTATAATTTTATAGATATTTGTGTACATATATACACCTTCGTTTGTTTTAGTCTATCGTTTGCTAAAGTTGTGCAAAACAAATTGAACACTGTCCCTATCAGTAGGTACGGTTGCTGAAGGTAACCGAGCATTGAGAGTTGTTCAACAAACAAATAGTTCCCTGCGGCATGCGCCTACTACGACACGCAGCTCTTTACTGGCAGACAGTACTTGAACTTACACCAATTTGATATTAGATGTAATGCTTCTAAATACTTTAGTTGAAATTAGCAAAATTTCAGATAAGGGACTCTGCCCGACCACAAACTTAAAGCATACATAAGTTGAAAGGTATTTGATATATGATACAATTTTATCGTTTTGTTTATTTAGTTGAGGTTGAACTTAAGTTTATAACAAGAGCGTCTGCCTTAGTCAGAGTACTGTCGAAAAAGTCTTATTTTTAACGCTGTACAAAATTTTATTAAAATTAATTTATTATTAAATATTGCACTGCTCAAAATATTAGCTGTGAAAGAGAAACAGTCAAGTATCAAAAATATTATACTTTTTCATTTTAACATTTTAATAATATATATAATCTGCTTTACACTTGATCAAATCTAATTTACGTAGATTTATAAAAATCTTGGTAAGGGGTGTATTCAGTGCAGAGCACCGTGCACGTTTAACAGCATGGATGCGCAGCAATGGAGCAGAAATGTCATATAATTATATGAGCTGTTACGTATGTAAACTAGTAAAAATGAGGTATGATTCTCAACTGTATGTAAATACAGTGTACCCCCACCTCGTTGTCACCGCGCGATTGGTTCGTAAATCAGCGGCTCTCAGCGGGATCAAGCAGCCAGGCGCGGCGGTGTGCGCACACTCTTATTGCTTCTTATGTTCTATCAATGCTTGGAACAGAGAGCACAGATTGTTTTTGATTCCGTATATATGGAATCGTAACGTAATGTATATACGCACATTCTGACCTGCGCAAGGAAAGAGGAATATCTAAAAGTAAGTACAAAAATAATATACACACTACTATAACAAAATATTAAGTTAAATTATGAATAGATTCAGAACTTACTTTGCGGAAATCCATATTTATCAATAATAAATATTTAAAAATATAGTTTAAGCGCACGAGAAAATCGATTCTTGATCATCCTTCGATGGAATTCGAAGGATGCTTCGTGTAAAAGCGAACCGCGTTGAAAATTGGCTACTTGGCGTATATGACGTTATTTCGGCTTGACAGGAAAATTAAGCAGAATTGTCATATTTTAACATTTTAAAGTGTTTTTGGTAAATGGCAATCTATTGTTTTCTAAAAATATTTGTTATTATTATTTAACTAAAAGTATATGGATATGCCATGAATTGATAGAAATGTAAGTAATTTACAAAAGCAGTAATCCAAACGTGACGAAGAAATAGTTTAGATTTATTTAAGTACATTTGTACGTTTAAATCTGTGCTACCGGGTAAATACCCGAAGGCTGGCAACATCGATATGCCTTCATGGGCTATCTTTTACACTGCAAAAATATGACGGCAGTGTGAGGACTATGGTAACTCTTCCCCCTTAATGAGGGTGGGACTTTTGGCGAGAAGGTCGAAAAGAGCGGTCGATTTGAATTTTCTGTTAGATAAATTTATATTCATACCTTATAGTTAGATATCTCATATATCTAACAATGCCTGCGGAAAGCGAAGGAGAAGATGATAGTGGTTTTTCCACTGTGAAACGGAAGAACGGCTCCGTGGATCTTCAATTGGCCAGCGGCAGTTCCGAAACTGAGGATGCTAAGTATAAACCATTTTTTAAACCAAATTACAAGATGCTATACCCTGATAAAAGTAACCACAAAGAATTTGCAGTCTTCTTAGAAAGCACAAATGAAGAAAAATTAGGCAATAAAGACCCCATTACCATCCAAAAAATTATAGGAAAATACGTAAAGGGCCAGTATGAAATGAGCCGCGCCAGCGCTCAAAAGCTTAAAATCACTTTTAAGCAATCTACAGATGCCAATGATTTTTTATGCAATGAAGCGTCCCTAGGAAAAGTAAATATAAGAGCTTTCATACCCTCGTCCTTTGTGGAGAAAGTAGGAGTTATACAACATGTCTCCACAGAGCTGAGCAATGAAGAACTATATCGAAAATTATCAGGAGAGTTCGAAATAGTTGCAGTCAGAAGATTTATGAAAAAAAATGAAGGCAGCTTAGAACCCTTAAAGACAGTTACAATCACTTTTGTCACAGGTGTTTTGCCTCAATGTATTTATTTGGATCACTGGAGGATACCAGTGAGTATGTATGTTCCTCCAGTCATGCAATGCTATCGCTGCTTGAAATTCAATCACTCGGCGAAAATATGTAAAAATTTACAGGTATGTTCTATATGCTCGGGTGAGCATTCCTACAAGGACTGCAAAAATTAAGCTGAATTTAAATGCAGTAATTGTGGTGGTGCTCACCTAGCTATATCTAAGACGTGTCCTATCAAGATGGAGCGTATTGCTAAACAAAAGCAATCGTATGCAAATGTAGCCAAAGCCCTAGCTCCAATTATGTACAAAATTTTCCAGCTATGCCAAAATCTCAGCCGCGTATACATTCTGTGCCTGTCTCTACTGGTATGGTTACTAAACCTCCACAAACAAAAAGCACTGACACTTTACCCAAGAACTCTCAGAAAACTCTAGAGCCACAAATGAATAATGACATTGTAATTGATGACAGAATCTTAAATGCAATTAAGATCTTGGTTCTGTTAGGGAATATGTCTGAAGATATTCCTAAAAATGCATCAAAAATAAAGGAAATCCCTTTAAAAAACTTGTAAACCTCTCAATGGAGGACTATTTATTTAGAATAGTACAACATAATATGCAAAGCTTAAATAATAAAAAACCGTTATTACATTCATTCTTGCACCAATATAATATAGACATGTACCTTATAAACGAAACTTGGTTAAAATCTACAAGCATTCCCTTTAACTTTCCAGGATATAACTTTATACATAAAAACGCTAAAAATGAACATGGTGGTGTGGGTATACTAATTAAAAATAAAATTAAATACAAGTTTATTGACTGCCCATTCTATGAAGACATTCAAGTGCTAGCGGTGTCTGTTGAGACGAAGGCTGGCCCCGTCGCATTAGCTTGCATATATTGTCCTCCTAGAAAAAAGAAACGAATTCGCCTTAATAAATTAAGAAACATTTTAAATAAATTGCCTAAACCTTGTCTTATCTCTGGAGATTTTAATGCACATCACATAGCTTTTGGTTGTGCCACAACAAAGTCACGAGGAAAGGAGATATATGAAATGTTCGATGAATTAAATTTGTGTATTCTAAATACCGAAAATCCTACTACTATTTAGAGGCCTAATAAAACACTATCAGCAATAGATGTATCAGTTGCCAGTCCAGCTATTGCCCCCCTTTGTGAGTGGTATGTTGGTGATGATTTATTAGGTAGTGATCACTACCCTACCTTCATTGACTTAACTATTTC
Organism: Plagodis dolabraria; assembly: GCA_963854805.1. Lineage (NCBI taxonomy): Eukaryota > Metazoa > Arthropoda > Insecta > Lepidoptera > Geometridae > Plagodis > Plagodis dolabraria. The sequence continues at coordinate 1,049,293 of OY978454.1, read as the reverse complement.
ACCATTAATGTATAAATCTAATGATAATACAGTACAATACTTATTCCACAAAGCTGACTGGACGAAATATAATTTAAGATCAAAAGAACTTATTGAAAGTTTCCAAATAGATTTAAGTAATCCCTTAAACTCCTATAATACATTTGCTGAAGACATTTACATATGAAGAATTATGCTTTGCTATTGATTCTAGAAAAAATACTACACCAGGCTTAGATCAAATTCCATATACAATGATAAAAAACTTACATAACTCTAGTAAAAAAATATTATTAGATATATTTAATGGTTTATGGATTAAACAGTGCATTCCTGTTTCTTGGAAAACTCAATGTATACCTATACTGAAACCTAACAAATCTCCAGATGACTATAACTCATACCGTCCTATTTCATTAGCTTCTTGCATAGGTAAACTGTTTGAACAAATGTTAAAAATCAGGTTAGATCATTTTGCAGAAAAACATAACTTATTACCTGAATTTCAATTTGGATTCCGTAGGGGTAAAAGTGCAAATGATAGTTTTGTTAACTTCATCAATGATATGAAAAAATGTATAATATCAAATTCTTCAGCAGTTTGCGCATTTCTGGATGTGTAAGGTGCTTATGACAATGTTGATATACATCAATTGTTGTATGTGCTCCATGATATTGGCATACCTGGAAAGTTAATTAAATGGATTTATGAATTTTGTTATGATCGAACTCTTTTTGTTAAATTCAATAATATTTTACATGGCCTTAATAAAACTTTTAGAGGTCTTATGCAAGGGGGTTGTTTATCCCCACTGTTATTTAATTTGTATACCTCTCAAATATGTAATTATATAAAAAGTGAAGAAAAAATACTTCAATTTGCAGATGATATTTTGATTTACTGTATGAATAGGGAAGTTGTTACTGCCCAAAATAATGTAAATATGGCACTTCAGCAATTATATTTATATTACACAAATAAATTACAACTTAATATTAACTGTCAAAAGAGTTCAGTATTAGTTTTTGGCAGTGATGATCCTGTAAATATATTTTATAATAATGTAAATATTCCACATAATCGCCATAAAAAAATTCTTGGCATTTATCTTGGTGACAAATTAAAATTTGATAAGCACGTAGATTATATAAGTCAAAAGGCAATGAAAGGTGTCAACATTATGAGATGTTTAGCAGGTATTTTTTGGGGTTCAGACCCAAATGTTTTGAGTATGATTTACAAAAGCCTAGTAAGAAGTCATTTTGATTACAGTTGTTTAGCATATTTCAATTCTAGTCCTACTCTACTGAAAAAGTTAGATGTTATACAAAATTCAGCATTAAGAATTATATGTAGTGCAATGAAAACAACGCCTATTAATACTCTAGAAGCAGAAACATGTGTAGAACCTCTTGTTATCTGGCGGCTGGGTACAGCTCATAGATTTTGCATAAAGGTTTTATCACAAGATGAATCCATGTTGCTTCAGAATTTAACTTTACTTCCAGTGCTGAGTAGCTCAATTCCAAATTTTACAATTACACTTTCAGATATCAAATCTAACAGGCTTCCTGCAATGAGTACAATAATGCATAGAGTGAAACTGGACACTATAAATATATATAAGTCAAATGTATGGCCACTATACTCTTGTACAGTAGATGCTCTTGTATATAGCTGTGTTAATATTGATTTTAGAAAAATAGATAGTAAATATCACTTCAGAGAACAAATGGCAGATAAAGCTAATAAATATCAAATATATACAGATGGATCAAATCTATGATAGGTGTTAAATGTGCATACTGTGATCCTAAATTAAAGACTAGTAGAACTTATAAATTAGATTACAACTGCAGTATATTCTGCAGAAAGTTATGCTATATACAGAGCATTACTGTACATACAGAGCTTTAGAACAATAGATAATTTCATAATTCTAACAGACAGCCTTAGTGTATTAATAACTTTAAAACAGTGTAATCTTACATATAAGCAAAACCATATAATACATAAAATCAGATCTCTGTTGTTTACCAACAGCAACTTGAACATAGAATTTAAATGGGTTCCATCTCATCAAGACATAGAAGGAAATGAAATTGTAGATAAAGCTGCTAATTCAGAACCAGATGAAGACCATACCGGAATTTTGGGAGTGCCTTTTACCGATTACTATGCTCATTTTAAAGGACAAAAGAGGGATATAAGGAGTTACTATTAGAAAGTTACTAGTACAGAAAAAGGACAATGGTATTTTGGAATACAAAAGGAATTGCCTGTCAAGCCATGGTATAGCAAAAACAGAGATGCAAATGAACGGAGATTTATTACTATAATAAATAGAATGAGATTTGGTCACTGCTTAACCCCAGCACACTTGTATAAAATAAAAATAGTCCAGTCTAAGGAGTGCACTTTCTGTGGTTATCCAGAAGCAGATCTTCAACATCTTATATTGGAATGTCGTCATTTTGCACTACAAAGATTATTATTGATATCGGACCTCTTGGATATTACTCCCGATGTAACTCGCCACCTTCAAGAAATGTTGAACAATGTGAACATATTTGTCGCATTATATAATTATGTATCTTCTACAATCGAAAAGTTATAAAACTTTTTAATGTAAATTTTATTGTGAAAATTACAAAACAAAATGAAACACACACGTGACACACGTGAAGAAAACCATAGAATTGAAGAAAAAGAAAACACTAACATTGACAGAAAGTACTTGAAGAGAAGTCAAGAATCTGACCCATGATATGAAAACAACAAGATATGGCATAAGGACAAGTATCCAAGGCCATATAAAATTTAAAAAAAAAAAAAAATGAGGGTGGCTGACAATCCGGCTGATACACTATGTTATTGGTTTTATTCATTTATTTTTTTTTGTTTAAATAATCTGCAATATTGTACTTATACTTTTCATTAGGATGTCCGGATCATAATTATTGACTGATATTAATCCAAAACATTGTCGAAGCAATTTTCATATTATTTTGTAAACAAAACTAAGTCCTTATATTATACAAAACATTGTGGCCAAATATTCCACAAATATTTTCTGTAAAATAAATGATACGCTCGCTCGTCGGTGTTCAGGATAGTTTTGCACCTCCACCATATCTTCATGTTTGCTGTGGGAGCCTATAGACGTGACGGAGGGATTAATACCAAAAGGTAGGCTGCAGTGTATTCGATAGAACTGATATCTTACACTGCGATCCTGAAGACGCCAGCCAAGCGTAGGGATTATGGCAAGCCCCCTCTTGTGGTGAAGGCATTTGATCAGATGTCAACGTAATAGTTGTTGCTGTAATAGAATATTCGGTTTTATTTTGGTTACGTTTTGTTACAAAAGTATTTTAGATCGCTTTTAAATCTCTAACCTTACACATAAGTACTTCTCACCTGCCAGGGAAAAAATATTCTCCGAAATAAATTTTCGTATAAAATCCGGGTGTAATCTAATTTACCTGACATCCGATCACCTTCCTCTGCCGGAATTTACCCTGAACTTAGGGAACCTGTCTAATAACGCAGGCAACATCATTTCAACCACAGAACAATAAGGTACTACAAAAAGAGGCCATGTGTTTGAATTAAAATGTTCTTGGTGAAATATTATTACACCATAGGGCATATTCCACCACCTCGTAGTGGTAGTCAGTGGTGCTTTGTTGAGCAGGTTAGTTCTTCCACGAGGTACTTCGAACAAAGGTGGCAGCCTGCGCCGCTCCACGTACTCATCTGGTTTCATTTTGTTCAATAATCATATTGTTTTATTACTTATAGATGGCCTGATATTTTACTGAAATGATATCTTTGATCGGTAGTTTAATAATTATGAAAAAAAAAAAGAGAAATGATAATGTTCTTTATTTCTGTAGCCAAGATTTAACTAAAATTAAGGTAGGTTGAGACCTTCTAGTAAGTATACAAATACTTGTGTCAGAAGATCTTGCTCCTCCATATCCATTCCATTAGTTTAAATGGTTACAGATATATACTGTAAATATGTGTGTTGTGAGGGTGTGTTAGTGTGTGTGTAACTATGTTGGTTTTGTATAATGTGCATGAGGAAATGTTGCGATTTCCATTAACTTTAGATGATAGGAAAATATTTGGTGTACCATTCATTTAAAATGTAAGTTATTTATTTACATGTTTGAAGTAGTGCTTCTACTTCGTCATAATTTTTAGTAAGTATCCAACTGATTAGATGTTTTTAAAATCTTGATACGTTAATGGATAATGGATAGGTTTCACAATTTCGCAATTGGCTACTCTGCTGTCCAAACATCATTGTTTCGTTTTGAAATTAGGATATAATAGTACATTAAGAGTAGCGAGAAACAAGCAATATCTAGTTAAAAAAATATATTTAAAAATGGCTCGCTTAAACACCGCACTGGTCTTTTACAGATTATACAGGAAACTACAAGTTGGGATAAATTTAATGTTATAAATAAATTGACACAGCAGTTTCTATATTTAAATAAAAATAGCGCCGCTTTTTCCATGATTTCTTCACACCTTGATCACAATGTGTGATTCACACTCAGAGAAGTTTGTTTTGGTTACTAAAAGTCTTAATAAATGTTCGAAGTATCGTTTTGATTTTGATGAGTATAACGTTAAACTGCAGAAGAAACTAACTAACGAGGGGAACAATGATGGAATCGTTATTTTCCAATGATTTTCTGATGAATAATAAATGTTTCATGTAATGAAGTATTTTTTTAGAGGCTGTATTCTTTATTAGTTCTATGCACGCTGTAAATAACAATATAATTGTAAACAATAAATTTTCAGTTTTGTTATATTTCCAGCTTTTGTACAAATATCTTAAAAGATTAAATATGTACTTGTAACAGTGACCTCAGTGAAAATAAATCACATTGCTATTCTATTATTTATAATAAGTCCTGTGTCGACGCCTTACTTACCCCCTCTCACCCTTCAGAAATGTGACACGTGATAGCACCACATGGAAATGACGAAAATGGCATTTTGAAAAAATCAAATAAATCTGTCAAGCACTGGCTCACAAGATTCACCCTTAAACCAATAGCTTTACCGTTGAAAGTTATCTATCCCGTCTATGGGTAGAAAGAAAATAACAGTAAATGTAGCATGTCATCCACACAAAACTGGATCTTATTTCTGTCACAAGACGGTTAAAAGTCTGGTGTGCCATGTGGTTAGTGAGTAAATGTACCGTGTGCAATTTTCGGTCAAGAAGCGATCTTATTACGATAGTGGTCGGATGATCGCGCTTCTGAGACAATGCCGTTGAATAGGTTTAGAGCCATGACCAGTCTTCCACTTTAATATTATATCGTGTTTCGTCACGTCGTCGTACACTATATTTTTGAAGAATTTTCTAATCACTTAATAGATCAGGTTTAAGAGGTACATTTCGTCACATAACGAAATGCATCTGTTATGGGCAGAGGTTAATCCGCTTAACATCAGGTGGGCCACGTGCTTGTTTCATAACAATAAAAAGATGAATAACTGTAGTATTTCACGACAAACTTGCACATGTCTACACTATGTGACTGTTTCCGCATGATTAACCAATCAGAATCGGGTGATTTAAATAAATATATACACGATTGCTTGTGCTTATAAAACAAGCTGACTTTCCTTGCTGATTGAATGATAGGAGACTGAAGTAAAATGATAAGGTAGTAGAAAGAATTTTGTAAATAAATATTACAATATTTATTTACAAAATTCCTTCTACACCGAATAGTTCCTTACTGTATCTTTGTATTCAATTGTGTATGTAATTTCCGAGTGTGACCATAATGCAAACACAAAATACGTTGTAGCTATGCGCTGTACACAGTTTATAATAGTTTAGGTTATTTATCGTGTGATTCGAACGTGGAATATTAGTTCCGAACTCTAAATAATAATTGAAACCATTATAAGGCTTAGTTTTAATAACTCCTAGTCTATTACAAACACAGGTGGTAAAGATAGAATAATTTAGTGTAATCTAGGCAAAATTCCAATGCCGCTGAAAAATGTTCATGTTACTCCGTCCAAATTTAATGGTAATTTGAATTAGGCTCGTTACGCACTTGAAAAAAGAAAAGTTAAAATCAAAATCATCTATTTAGTTTCAGCGACTGTGACGTTCCTATAAAAGCCAATTAAAAAAAAAACTTATAAAATATTTCACTATCGCATTCGGCAAAATTGGTATGGGGCCACTTTTGAGAAGAAACTCGGGGTGGTTCTTTTTGTATGGCTTTACTCTGTACTGTACTGTAACAGCCGGATCGTACACTGCTGAACACAGCCTCTTCTATTAAAGGGGTATTTGCCAATGTCCCCACGATTGGCAGGCGTATTGGGGATCACAGTGTAAGTTGGTAGTTCTTTAGAAGGCGCTGCTGCCCACCTTCCAGTATTTTTCCCTTAGTCGCCTCCTACGAAACCCACGGTATGATATGGGGAGGTGCAATTCTAACCCGGCACCCCACGTGGCAATCTTTACTCTACTCTTTTACAATTTGTAAGTCTATTAAAAAAATATTACAACATTTATTATATATATGTGCCTGGTGTTGGTTTAGCAGAGGTAAAATATCCCAAACATTTTTGTTTTGTAATTAATCACCTATATTAAATGAAGCATTTTAATTTTACTCGCATCTTGAATTTTCTTTCAGTGAGAACTGTAATATTTTCAGGAGTTTTATCACAAAATCGCACACCGTAGAAAGACTTTTTTATCTGTCTTTGCTAATCTAAAACCTGACACCGCTAGTTTATTTGTATGCCTAGTTTAGTAATTTTGGTGCTCGACGTTTAATTTCGTTTTAGCTCGTTTTCTTTTTGTACATACAATATATTTTCAAAAATATATAAACTTGGTAAGTTTAATAATAATATATTGTGATATTTTGTTGTTAGTTGTAGCAAGGTCAGTTTCAAATTATATTTTCTTTTAAAAAAAATTCACTTTTTGGTTTGATTTTGGCATGGTCATTTTTAATCACTGCAGATTTATTCGCTTTTAACTACTATTTGAACAGGTGGTAAGTGAAAACGATGATGAATAGTCACGGCCACTGTACCATCATCACATCAAAACATATTTGTGGTACATTTTCATGGCTTCTGTGATAGTGTGAAGGAAAGTGTCAATGCATCAATAAATGCATATCGTTAGTTCCAAAATATCTATTAGCCGGATTCAATCACATTCATTACAATGCCAGCTAAGCTGCGTGCAATGGTGTAAAACACTGCAAAGCAATTAGCGCCCTGCGGTCGTTTTCATAAATTTAGATATCTACTAATGAGATCAGCACCAAATTAGCCGCGTATAATTCGATTCCGTGAAATATGCCACCATTCCGAATTAGGATGGGAGATTCGAATATTGTCATAAAATATTTTCGTAGGATGAATTGCATCCTTTGTGATGGTTTTGAGTAACAAGCTATCGAGTTCATCAAATTATGTAAACCTTCACGTTGTAATATCGAGTATTTGTATTCAATTCCCGGTTCTAATATGGAATTATTTTAACTAAGACATCAGTTTAACTTTTAAAATTGGCACTGGACCGAGAACACGAAAGTAGATTATATTAATTTGCCTTTTTAAGTTACGTAACCCAAAAGGATAACAGAATAAAGATTGAAATTAAAGCAGTTGGTAATATTGAAGGTATTTCTTTTTTTCTTTTATAAAAATTCCAATTTTAATATCCTGTTCGACGCAAGTATAAATAGCAGTGTGCCGCAAATTTAGAATTATAAACAACATATTGCCTAAACTTTTGAGGTGATAAATTCGCAATCCACTTTATTAAATAGAAAATCTTGTTTCTCATATGCCTCTAGCTCCACCAGTTGTTTGTACGAACAAATGATCACAACACGGGAATGCCATTAGACCGCCGCCGGCTATCCCGAATTATATAAATTCGTATCAATTATCTGTACATTATGACGCACTTATGATAAACCACGAAAATCATTTTAATGTGTGGTGTTTGATCGATTAGAACGAAATTTAGGAAATGAACAAACCACGTGGATCCCAACATTTGTTTAAATGTATAAGTTTGAATGTGTATTTGTCGGTATGTTGGTAAGTCGTTCATCTGGTAGGAATGAAGAAACAAATCATGCATGTATTCCCTGAAAAAAAAAAGCTTTAGACATGTTGTTGTCCTATGTAGTAAGGGCGAGCCCATTGTTATTAATCAGGATTTTTTCTAAACGTAAAATTGCTATCTAAAATTTCTTTGCCATATATTTTATGTCTGTAATAATGTTACGGGAAAACTGTAGGCGCTCCTGTTCAGTGGTAACCTCTGCATATAACTAACTATCACCCTGAGACATCAAGTTGTTAACATTCACGGGCACCCATACTCTTCAAACCGGAACACATTAATGCGACCATTCTTGTTTGGCGGTAGAAATGTGTGTTGGGGCAGCACTTCTCCCGTATGAACTGCACAAAGAGTTCTGCTGTTACTAATCAATGTATGTATTTTCACTGCTAAATAACGTTTACAAAAAAATATTTATACATTGCATGATTGAATTTTAAAAATGAAAAATACATACGTAACGAAATTACTAGGAGCAATTTCACATTGTTCATTGTAATCAATCAGTAGACATTCGACGAACTGATTTCTCTAGGCGAAAGGTTTTGAAAATTGAATAAAATTGTACTCTTAGAAAAATGATTTAAATAAAAAATAACGTATTATCGACATTGTAAAAAAATGTGATCGTTCCAATTGGAGACTTGATTTCATTTTAGCTGCCATATTATGTTTCAGCTACCAAAATAAAATTGATTCTGGCTCTATCCCGAGTGTCAGTTATTGTGTTTTTACGGAGTAGGTAATAACTAGTTTGAATTATGTATGGTGACATGCAGTTGTATTTAATCCTTATCATATCTTATCCCCTATATAGTATATAAGTCCGTTCTTACCTGAGCACTCACCAACACGTGATATATCGGTCTATAGCTTAGCTATAAGCTGTTAAAATATAAAAAGCCAAATTTAATTTGGACTCGCGCAACCAGGGTTTCATACCAGCACAAAATATACCAAAAAATATATTTACTTTTAGTCGGTTCGAGTTCCCGCTGGTGTTCGATATACACTGGACTGGTTGTTTCTTGTTATTTGTTATTATCAAGTTTGACACTAGTATTTACTATCGTTTTTAAAAAAACTAAAGTCGTCCAAATAACAGGTTTCTTCTATAGGGAAATTGGGGACTTTTCTTTTATTTTTATTTTTTTTATTAATAATAAGCGAGCACGGGCCTCAGCGCGCAACAGTTACGCGCTGGGCGACGAGCGATGAGGCCCGTGCTCGTCGCTTCGCGAAATCATGACTCCCAGACGAAGGACTTCAAAACAGTCCGAAACTGGTCGGAATCTTTCTGGTAAATATATCGTGGGTCCTAGCCGTTTCGTAATAAGTTAATATGGATAAAACTTGCGACAGTTTTCAAAGTGAAATTACTCATATTTTTGCACAGTTACGCGCTGAGCGACGAGCGACGAGGCCTTTGCTCGTCGCTTTGCGAGTTTTATCTATATACCAAAGAAAAAAAAAGAGAGAAAGGAAGAAACATTTTATTAGGTACTTACACAATATAGGATTCAGAGCCGATATCTAACAAATAATTTAACAAAGTAGAACACACTTTAAACTGAAACACAAAGACACATATAAAGTCACGCCTGAACCCTGGATGGGAAGGCAGACATAGGCTACGGATTTAGATACACTGCCGCTCGTCTCATGTGTTTGAATACTTTTGAACGCAAGTACCTAACTGGTGTTCAGCTCAGCATGTGTTGAGTGTATTAACCCAACACCCAACGCTGGTTTTCAGCTGTAATCAAAAAGTAGAGAAGATAATGCAGCAGAGATATTAAAAAATAAAATAAAAAAACATACAAGGGAAGATCGGGTACATACTAAAGAAAAATAAGGTATAATAAAGTATAAAAATTATTTCCACACAAAACCATAAAAATTTTTATACCACATACTTACATAAAAAATCGAAAAATACATATGTAAAGATATATTGTTATTTGTCAGTGTTCCGTACCCAAAAGGACATTATGTGAATGGCTTGGTTGCTAGCCATTCACATAATGTCCTTTTGGGTTCAACTAGAAAATCTGTCACCAAGCAACTGACGGTGTGTTCCAGCAGCTGACTTTGAGGGCCAGTAATTCTAGGTTAGGCTGGCAATATCTTCGACTAGGTACATCATCACTTACCATCAGGTAAGATAGTGGTCAAAGGCAAAAAAAAAGCAATACTGAAAATATCCGTTACATTGTTAACCTTGTGATCAGACCCATTTTTATTCTTTTGCAATGTGGAAACATTGCACTCATTAGGGCAGTTTTTTTTTATTAGCGTATTATAACCTTTTAGAATCAATACCAGTCATCGGCGCCGTACAATAAATGATTACCATTTCAAATTATTTGAGAACCCGTACATTAATTCTGCATTCAGCGCGTGATCTGCAAGACTTTTGTTAATTAATTAACGGCTCGGGACTTCATTACTGAGCAACGTTGTACGAAACCATATGCTACTGCTGTGTGTAACTTGGAAGTATTCCTGGGTTTTGTCGATTAATTGGAAATATTCATTGAATGCAAACAGAAGTTTTTAAGTATTAGATAATTTATTTTTCCAGTAACTTGTATACTCGTTATTAGTTATTTTCACATCTTTGTTCGTGTTAAAGCGAAACTGTGCTGGACGAACTATCTACGCAAAAAGAAGTCTATAAAAGTTGCGTAAAAAATAAAATGAATTGATACTATTTTACATATAGTATCAGTTCTACATATCATTTCTTTTTCTTTGATTCTACATAAGTATATAACTGATACTATCTTATAGTATCAGTTCTACGAATAAATAATTAAAAAAAATGTAATAAAAGCTCAAAAACAACAGAACTCAAACTGTACCGCGGCGGGCTTAGTTTAAAAAGTGTACCGTGCGGCGCTCTTAGATCGCCGCGTGGGCTCGAGTCATGCGGTAGTACCGCAGGAAGTTTCAACTGAATTTATCAATGTTCTTCTAGGTTGTTTATTTCTGCAAAAATATTGTAAATATCTGTGTATTGTAAAATTCTGGTAAAGCCATACAGATATGAACATTTTAGGAATACCTTTCAAAAACGAGTAAATAACAATATTTTGGATACCAATACTTGACTACCCTGGATATTTTTATTCAAAATAAACTGTAATTTAAATCAAAAATAAGTTCGGAAAATTGTTAGTCTTAGAAGCCTCTGTACGAAAATGTGGTTTGGCCTTAAGGAACGACGGCGGTGACAACATGACCTTGACTCGACTAATCAGATGTGATCATTTCTAAGCGCCGAATATATTAACCAATCCGATTGAACTTGCGGAAGGTTGGGCGTGTTCTGTTACTTGTGGAGTCGACGAGTCGGAAATCAAAGCGGTCACTGTATGACAGTTAAACTTCTTTACCTAGTTATTCGTAATATGAGTTATATAAATATACTGTAAAGTATAAAATACTTTGTTGAAGTCGACACAGTGTAGTGCTGATTCCTAACACTCTAAACTCACACTTTCATTGTCGAACTTCCACAAGCTACTTCATACTTTTCAGTGTTGAAAGTCAGTTCCGGTTTTGTCCTTGAAATATTATTCAGCTGTTACAGTGATGCCTACTGTTCGCAAGATCAATCGTCACTCTCGTTATAATGGTCCCAATCAAAAAAATATTATATTAGGTACATTAATAAGTCATCCAACTCTAGGATTATTGTTTTCTTTCTAGTTAAGGGATTGTCACTTAAATGTTAAATTCTTAACAGATCTTGAAAAACTTTAAGTGAGTCTTACTTGTATATATACTCTACAAAGAAAATAATTATCAAAATTAGATATTTAGAACAAAAAATATTCGTGATCGTAAATCAGTACTAATATTATAAATGCGAAAGTAACTCTGTCTGTCTGTCTGTTACGCTTTCACGCCAAAACTACTGGACCTATTTGAATGAAATTGGTTATTGTTGTTTCGCCACAAAGTAAATTCATCACACTTGTGTTTATTCAATACATTCAAAGTAACATTGCCGTAATTATTAAATATATGTGTAAATTGATCATTATGTGAGGTACATATTGGCATAACCACATCAAATATTATTAATTTTTGAACCTATCTAATATTTTTGATATATTATGTTTAAATAACCGCGCAAATGAAATATTTTATTGTAAATACAGATGGAATTAAAATTTTTCAGCTTAGGTAAGTTAAGTTTAGCTATTCATATTCATCTGGCATCAAAAAATCCATTAGCTTTATAACTATAGATACAGTTACACAGTATTTCCATTCGGATCCAAACATTATTATATTAAGCGCATTGGCCCCAGCCACGTTGATCAAAACCTATTTTGTTAGCCACTGCTGTTTGTATTTGTTAAAAGCCAACTCTTTGAACGACAGATTCAGCATCTAGTGTAGTCTTACTGAGTTCTATTTTAAAACCGTATTGTTCGAGAGTTGTACGTATTGTACAAGTTTGTTTGTTTATTTTTGCATTCAAATTCCTAAAAAGAAGTACGTTTTGGATTAATTTTCCATGTGGAGTGCACGTTAAGCCGTTTATTCTGGTTGTTTTCTTAGGCGTTCGTTAAAGCATAGTAGTAGGACATTTTGCGAATGCCCGCCTGGCTGGCTAGCCAATGGTGTATTCCGGCAGCTGTCCTTGATAACCAGTACTTCTAGGTTATCCTGAAAAATATCATCGGCTGCATCATCATTAACTATCAGGTGATGTTGTGGTGAAGAACAAAACAGAAAAATATTTTCCTATACCTATCTCGCGCCATATGTCATTGAACATCCAGTAGTTGGTAGTGTTCCTGCTGCTTTTCGGTTAATGAGAGCGGGATATATTTTATTTTAAATTTATTTGCTTGTCTTACTAAACTGCTTAATATAACTTTTTCAAATTAACCAAGTTTATGGGTAGAAACTGATTGATGTGCATCGATACTCACATTGGTATCGCAGTACTGGAGTCGTGGATCTGTCGATTCAGCGTTCACGGATCACCTGCGTGTGAAACCAATAACGCGGCTTAGATCGTTTTTGTACTCGCTTCACTGTGCCGTGGCGGCCGCGGCCGGGCCCTCTCGATATTGCAATACTGATGTAGACAGTCTCTTAGCTTTCCACTAATAAATTGTTATATATAGGCCTTTCACCATAATCTCACTTTGAAACGCACGTAGCCAAGTTTGCTTAGCCATTCTGAATCGGTCAGCAAAGTTAAGCAACGTCCGCCGCGGTCAAAACTTGGATGGTTGACCGCTGGTAACATAACTACTGAGCGCTTCCGTGCTTCTGAGGGCACGTTAAGCCGTCGGTCCCGGTTGTTGTTTCAGGATAGCAGTCGATACAGCATGGTGGTAGGGTACTTTGCGAATGTCCGCCTGGCTAGCTACCACCCTCAAGTTGAAAATCTGTCGCCAAGCACCTAACAATGTGTTCCGGCAGCTGATAATGTGGTCGAGGATGTTGTTCAGCCTAACCTGGAGTTACTGGCTTCAAGGACAGCTGCCGGAACACACCGTTAGGTGCTTGGCGACAGATTTTCTACTTGAGGGTGCACCATGCAATAACGACTGCCATCGTAAGACAACCGGGACCGACGGCTTAACGTGCCCTCCGAAGCACGGAAACGCTTAGTAGCAATGTCAACAGCGGTCACCCATCCAAGTCATGACCGCGACTGACGTCGCTTAGCTGTCGCTTAGCTTTGCTGATCGGTTCAGAATGGCTAAGCAAACCTCGCTACGAGCGCTTCAAAATTTAATTTTAGGCTCGTGTTAACTTTTTGTGTGGATCTTTGTTACTGTCGTACAGTGAGCAGATACACGGTTTTAATGACTTGTCACTCTTCAGAAATACGGTTTGGTGCTTCTCTTACTTGCTGTTGTCCGGGAAAATACAAGTAATTGCTTTATTTGAAGATTCTGCTGACTGAAGCTTAACGAGTGTTTTATAATTGATACGAGTAGGTACTTGTATGATAGAGGTATGATTGGGGTTTTTATGAATCGCTTATCCTGTGAGACGTTTTGATTTTTCGCTTAGTTTGGTGGAGAGGTGAAATAATTAGTTCCATTACATCATCACTAAAATGATTATAAACTCTATAGATCTGATTTTGAAGGTTTTATACTGTACCAGCAAAAATAAAACCTTCAAAATCAGATCATCTTACAAATAGTTAGGAGTAATTAATAAAACAAATTATTTCTCGATTTCGGAAGTAAGTTTTATCATCGTCACAATTGTTCAGTCACGACAGTAATAAGGATAGACAATAAAAGTGGAGCTCTATTGTCACACACTCGGGTTGGCAGTACAAGGTACAAGTGAGCGAAACGGGTTTGTCACCTAATTCACGAGATCGGTGTCAAAATTAATTGAAATCTGTTTTTATTAAAACAGCGCGTTTCGCGCTGTGTCCTATTTCTGGGACGCCCAATTATTGGAGAACACGTTTCGATTTAATAAAGCAATTTAGAAAAAGGCCAATTTGCATCCGAATGAGGCAAGGGTTCGGGAATGAATAAGAAGTGAAGGTGGGTCGATCACTTAGGGTTCTGTAACAAATACAGGTGAATCTGTATCGACAAGCTGTGGCAACATACCTACCTATAGAATTTAGTGATCTTTTAATTGGCAATATAGTAAAGAACTATTCGACCATAAAATCAGCGTAACGATATAATACAAAACATAAAATATCCTGCCTGATTTATTTAGCTACACGCAGAGGTGTCGTAAAACTATTTATATAATCTCAATCGGTAATATTCTAATTATGAAATTAAATACAGACTTTTATTGGCATATTTTATGTACATACTTCTTTAAGAAAATTAAAAAGTTAAATTAAAGCATTGTTCTCCTAACAAAACAATGCTTTAAAACAATTTTTTAATTATTAAAGTACAATGTGTCCCGACCAAGGAGGTTTCAATTCAATTTAAGTACACATTATCTATGGTGAGCGAGATGCGCGCGCAACGCGCTGCGCTGGTTCCGAACCAACAGACCCATAACAGACTTTTTCCATTTTGGCGCTATTTCGTACATACGAATTTGAGTAATATTTTATTGGATAAGACTTTAGTAGCAAAAATGTCAAGCAACACCCACGAAACTGATGATTTAACTCCACCTGACATTCTAGAAACAGCTACGAAACTGACGAATAGTCTTTTGCCAGAAAAATCAAGAAAAGCGTATAGCCACAGAGAGTTGAAATACAGGTAAAAAAAATTAATATAGCCATGAGATTTAATAAAGTAGTGTATGCAACTGCATATAATTAGGTATTAAAACACTCGTGTAATCTTATTTTGAAACTCGCCTGCGGCTCGTTTCAAAAAACTACACTCATGTTTTAATACCCTCTATTATATGACAGTTGCATAAACTACTATTGTTCCACCATTATACCACGGAGGAAATCCCATACTATATAATAGTGGTCTCATTATTTAGTGGGACTAGGAGGACGTATCTTTTAGTTCCTTGAGGTTCCATCACGTATTAAGTTTGAGCCGTGCGAACCGCGTTGAATATTATATCAGAACATATTATATTAATAGATATGTTACAATTCTAAACTCTAAACTGCTCCGAAAGAACTGAAAAACCTCATAATTATCCGACCAGAGGATCGAACCCATGACCATGATTCTAATTCAAAGTTTCAGCGAAGCAATCAATCGACCTTTTTTTTCTGTTTCAAACGTTCAATCTACGCCAATATTCTTATCCTTATAAAATGACAGCCGGTCACTTATCCCAATACTTTTCTTCTGTTGCTCTGTCAGAACAGACTAAAAGAAAGCCAAAATACGAGCATTAGCGTAGGGAGTTTCACAGAGCTGCAAACAACTGTATATTCTGATCAGTTAGTTTCCTGAACAGTGGGTAATATCGAAAACTGTTAGTTTCGGGCTGGTGCAGTAGCATTCAGGTATACCAACCGTAATGTTCCCAGCTAAAGATTTTATAGACTTTTCCATACCCACCTCCCGTAAAAGACGACTCAGGAACAAATGCGCTTCAGCAGCATGCTATCACTCAGTCGTTTTGAATGCGGTGCAAATGCATATAGGCAAACATCGTATTTGAATGAAACTGTGTTTTCAAGTATATATGAACATATTCCATGGTTCGATCGCCACCACTGACGCCGTTCAGTTTTACCGACATAGTTGTTAAGTCTCATGTGCCTGTAATTTCACTGGCTCTCAAGGATAGCTGCCGGAACATACCGTTGGGTGCTTGGGGACAGATTTTCTACTTGTGGGTGGTAGCTAGCCAGGCGGGTATTCGCAAAATGCCCTACTACCATGCTGTAACGACTGCCATCCTAAGACAACAACCGGGACCGACGGCTTTACGTGCCCTCCGAAACACGGAAGCGCTCAGTAGTAATGTCACCAGCGGTCAACCATCCAACTCATGACCGCGGCGGACGTTGCTTAGCTTTGCTGATTGGTTCAGAATGGCTAAGGAAACTTCGCTACGACCGCTTTAAATATAAACTCATTTTAATGTAATATGACCTGCTATTTTTATTTTTTTGTTGTAACATAGTACATATTATACCGACGCTACATGAGTGTGATAATGGTAGAAAGATGATGATGACAGTAATAGTATTAAGGAACATCGACACGGTACCCTAAATATTGGAGCCAGTGTTCCAGACAGCGCGCTCGCCCCTCGGGACGGGGCAGTCCGGGAACTCGCCGACCTCTGCAAATTATGCCATTCTCGACACACCGGAATATACACGTTTTTTTTAAGCTTAAACAATACTTTGCGCAATCTAGTTCATATTGTTGCTTAGAACGGTAGCGTACTGAATTTACATAAACTGTTTTTAAATTAATGTCTTACGAATATATTTTGTTATATTAGCAGGCTATGTGATAGTGAGGCCGGTACTTGTGTTGTGAAGGGAAGTCTTACAATTTTTTTTACACGTTTTTCGTTTGTTTTTTATAAATCACATAATATGCCGTAGGTACAAGTTCGCTCCCGTGGGGCGCCGGGTTAGAATTACACCTTCCCATATCATCCCGTGGGTGTCGTAGGAGGCGACTAAGGGAAAAAATACTGGAAGGTGGGCAGTAGCGCCTTCTAAAGAACTGCCAACTTATACTGCGATCCCCAAGCCGCCTGCCAAGCGTGGGGATTATGGCAAATACCCCCTTAATAGTGGACGCTGTGTTCAGTAGTGGACGATCTGGTTACAGTACAGTACAAGTTTTCTACATGTGTTTGACAAAGCCAAACAATTCAAAGAGTTATGTTCTATGAATTGTAGTATTCTACGTTTAGATAATTGTGATATATATTGACGTTACCGTACTATATAACACCCAGTATATTCTTCACTATAATCACATCTTGTAGCTTTGAAATCTTTGCTACACTCAGAATCCTATATTTGAACCACTCGCTTGACTCATGATCCAATCCTAAAATCCGTCGATTCCTCAGGTTTTAATAAAAGTACTCGCTCCAAGTAACAATTTTACAGCCGTGCATAACAAATAACAATTTTACAGCTGTCAATAACAAAATAAGTATTCTGAGTTTTTAAACTGGCCCAAACACTTGAGGGACAATAGGAACAACCCCTATAGTTATTATTAGAAACGGGTTATTTACTGTATTTTTGATTGCTTTTGAGCTCTGGATATTTCGCACTATGGCAAGCGCCATTATCACGAGTAAACTGAAAAATATACGGATGGATGGTCGGCACTCAGAACAGACGAACCGGTCTACCCTCTTTACTTATACGTCGTTTTGGCAAGGCGATGTATCTATTATCACTGTCACTCAAACAAATGTCTACATGCATAACTATGTATTTATGTAACTTTGAAATGCTAATATCGGAAACGTTGATATGAATGGCTACTCTATTAAAGTAACAAGTTTATCAGTCAGGACAAAGTAATGTAAAAGGAGTAGAGAGCATGGGATAATAACAGGCAACCCTTGCACATAATAACTTACGACAAACGTACGTGAAATATCCCAAGCGAGCTGTATAATAATTTCGGTTAAACTCTGTATACGTGAATTCCTTCATTCTTGATTGAAGTATCAGGCAAGGCAGGCCACAGGTGGACAATGTCTGTTTCAAAACACAATTCAACATAGACAGAATTGTCGCAATAGAATGACAAACCCACTGTGATTAACTAAATACTAAGATCAAAGATAAACTGATAATATATGTAGGTATATATAACTTGGACTGCCTGTGAGTCTGCAATGATTGTTCCCTAATGCCTTTATTGTAGTAGCTGTAGTATTGTATGTAGTTCGTAGTATTTTGTTTATAGTATATAATAACTTCTAAATAAAGTACAATTTGATATAGGTCGATCTTTGCAAATATATAAAAAATATATAAGGGCTTTTACACACGTACGGATCTTTCCGTCGCTATTGTTTCACTACAGTCACATAATGCGCCGATTCCGATTCTGTCCCCGCCCCACCCTACCTCACATCAACCCCTCCGTCGCCCTCTAATCGGCCAATAGAAAAAATCAAGCTATTCAGAGGGACATGATCGTACACATTGAATAAAAAAGCAGCAACCCTGTTTTAATAAATTCTAGTGTGTGCGCTCTTTAAAGTCTAAGTTTCACTGATGTCTCAGAATACATGATAGTTTATTCTGAAAGTGGCATATTACGGAAAGGGCTTTTTCAAAGTCAGATTGAATTAACTACCATTTGGAAGATTATGCGCAATTAATTAAAAAAAGATACCATACTTCAATGTTTATTTATTTTTGTCTATGAACATATAAATAGAATAGGCCAAATGCCAAAATAAATTTGATTAAATTTCTAGTCTAATATTTATCTTTGGGCTGACGTTGAATATTAAATCCAAAATGTTTAGGTTTGTACAGATCTTTCATTCTAAAAATGGACGCGTGAAATAATTATTTAAACCTGTGCGCGCGCAGCTATTGTACTGTGAGTCCGGACAGACCGCACACACACCACGACAATGATATTGGCGACGTTGTGTGTATTGAGTTTACACTGTTCTTAATCGATCAGCAAATATAAGCAACGTCCGCTGCGGTCATGATTTGGATGGTTGACCGCTAGTGACATTACTACTGAGCACTTCCGTGCCATAGAACATATAATAACGCCCGTGCTTCGGAGGGCACGGTCCCAGTTGTTGTCTTAGGATGTCAATCGTTATAGCATGATGGTAGGGCATTCTGCGAATGCCCGCCTGGCTAGCTACCAACCTTAAGCAGAAAATCTGTCACCAAGCACCTAACTGTGTGCTCCATCAGCCGTCCTCGAGAGCCAGTAGTTTTAGGTTAGCCTGAACAAAATCTTATCATCACCTACCATCAGGTGAGACAGTAGTCAAAGTAGTCAAAGTCATAAAAAAGGACATTAGAGGATTGAAAGATATCTAAATGTTATCTCCAGTTTACGAGCTAGAGGCCCGTGACATGCGGTCAGACAGACAGCGGAGTCTCATATGAGAATATGAATCCGTTTTGCCATTTGGGTACGAATGCCATATATTTTAACACTAACTGATGAAGGATAACTAGTATTATTCTTTATTTATTTAGGTAGTTCAAATAAGTAAAAACTGGAGCACATATAAAGTTCAAGATTTGTTGTTGATCAAATACACATCGTAATATTTAAAATGTGTGAAAGTCACGAAAATTCCATTTCAAAAGAGTTATTAAAAACTGTTTAAAATTGTGTTACAATTGCGAAAACTTAAGAAATAGTAGTTTAGTATTAGTATTTAAGTCCTTACAATCTATAGGAAGCGTATTTTAGTCTCACTGCTAGCTTTTCTAGTGTTTGTTAAAGTTGAACAACAGCAAAACAAAATATGTAATGCTCAATTTTAACCGACTTTAAAAAAAGGAAAAGTATCTCATAAAGTCTGTGTGTATTTTTGTGTGAGTTTAAGACGTGATTACTCCGCCAATTATGAAATGTTTTTTTGTTAGGTAGAGTATACCTCCGAGTACTGCCCCGTTAAAACTGGAAGTATTTGCATATACTCGTACCTCCCTCTCGATGGTACACAGTATTATAGACAAGTGGCATTTATCTTGTAATTAGTACTTGTCTGTAGGTATGCATCACAAAAAGAGGAAAACAATTATAAAGCAACTTCCAATATTGAAAAGTATGAAATAAATTATTGTGGAATTCGGACTACGATAATGTGAGGTTAGTATTTAGAACCAACTAAGTGTCGACTTCAACAAGTTATTTAATATTTTACAAATGATTGGGGCACATAGTTTTACATCCTGGGCGGATATTAGTAAAAATAATATATGTTTAGCACGCGATAATGTTTTTAAGAATATACAGAATGTTACTTTATACTTGTCAGAAGTTGGTATTTTTTTCCATATTTGCAAAAAAGAACTCGTTTCAATTTAATTACTTTGATTCAATAATAGCTCATCTATTACTCTTATTCAAATCGCGTCAAATAAACAGTTATTGATTGGAGAATTTATCGTTTTTGGCGATCATTCTCCGTCATATCTTATTTCAGAATCTAAGTAGGTACATCTTTTATGACGTAGAATAGCTCATGGAGTAGTATGAGCCTAATATACATTATTATCGTACCTAGCTAATAAAGTTACGGTAGAAAATTTAGTAATTTGTTAGTTATCAGTATTAGAGTTCTTCGGTAACCTCTTTTAATATGCCGTTACAAGAAAACTTGATAGCGAATTCCTGCAATTTCTCTGACTTAGTCGGTGAGAATATTGATACATGCATGTGGTTCATTAGGGCATCTATTTATCTGCCTTTTTTAAGGCGCATTGACTCACATATTGACGCCAATCACTTCCCACCAGGTGAACTGCCAGCTCGTTTGACATCCCACACTATATATTTTTTAAATGTCACATTATTTGTTGATTTTTTTATGTTAAACATGAAAAAAGTAGCTGAAACTTGTCAGTAAGTGATCACCGTCACCCGCGGACATTCGTAACACCAGAGGTATTGCGTTGCAGCCCTTTGAATATGCTCTTTCTTGAAGGCTCCTAAATCTTATCGGTTCGGAAATACCTCACATGGCATCTGGTTCCACATAGTGGCAGTGCGAGTCAGAAAATTCTGTGAAAATCGCACACAATTTCATGTTGATGTAACATCATGCTATGTCGGGACGTCCGATGGTGAATTCAGCTGCTGGTATTAAACCGAATAATTCTTCAGCTGCGAGTAATTTTTTGAGCTCGACATACTATGCAAAGTATTTTTCTGATTCTGTACACAAAAAAGGGAAACAAAATCTACATTAATTTCATAAACCTAATCTAAAAAGCGTTTAAATCTACACCAATCAAGGCCTAATGACTTTCATTCGTATAAAAAATACGCCAAGATATCAACTCCCGATTTTGAGCCGTAACTCTAAATTGATCTCCTTGCGACACTAGGGGCTTTACAAAACCCTCTCCTCTCCACCCCTCTCCCCCCTTGTGGCTCCCACAGGCCGTCGTAAACCAAGATATGGCAGTTTCCCCGAGTAGAGCATTGCATAAGTTTTACCTATAATTTCCGATCCTTCGAACCTATAATACAAGTTTGAGACTTTGAAGCCGGCTCCCAATTCCCACGCTAAGTTTAATAATCGCATGAATTG
This sequence comes from Plagodis dolabraria, assembly GCA_963854805.1. Classification (NCBI taxonomy): domain Eukaryota; kingdom Metazoa; phylum Arthropoda; class Insecta; order Lepidoptera; family Geometridae; genus Plagodis; species Plagodis dolabraria. The sequence continues at coordinate 1,027,463 of OY978454.1, read as the reverse complement.
TATTATAATATTGTTAGTTATATATAATGGCATAAGTTTACCGAAACACCATAAGACGCCACAACCACGGCTAGTGAACACATCAATGGCGTTATGTTTGTGCAAATCTACCTATGTTATAATATTATGTATTCTTAGATTAATCGCCTGTGGAGTGCCGGACTAGAATTAAACCTCCCAATATCTTCCCGTGGGAGTCGTCAGAAGTGACGGACGTAAAAATACCAGAAGTTTGGTGGCAGTGCTGCATGAAGAACTTCCATCTTCCACTGCGATCCTCAAGATGCCTGCCAAGCGTGGGAATGGTGGCGAAGACAGCTTTTTATGACTGTTGATTTATGGTTGTTGATGAATAAACAGTATTTACTTTATAACTGATTATCTGTCTTTTTCCTGCTCCTTGTTATGGCATGGATGAAATTGCGTTTACACATACCCACCCGGAATCAAGGATTGGTTATATCTGGCTGAAAGACAATACGCCCCATTACCGCCTAAAACTTTCATGGTGTTCCTCAGTCGTCGCCTGGTGGTGGAGGGCATGGGATCACTCGCGTGTTCAGCCGCAGACCATACCGACGTCGCTGCCCGCCTAAGCTGGCTTATCCCCGGAACACGCACGTATCTGCACCCCGTGAGGACCTAACCCTGAAGGGGAGATATTATGTTAGGTCGGTACAACATATTTTTCTACACTGTTTTTTTCTTAAACCATATTAATTTGCACTGTTTTTGCTTGTCAGCTTCATAATCATACCTAAAATATTATGATCTTAAATACTTATACACAGCTGTTATTGTTTCAAAATTTACACAAATCTCTCAACCAAAGTATTGCCTTCCATCCATTGAACATTTTTATGAAGTGCAAATGTACAAATATAAAATATCAATAATATGAACGAGCAACAGAATAACCATAACTGCCGGCGAATGCATCACACAGATGATTACGCCGCGCCGCGCATCGGGCCGGTGATTACGCGCGTCAATTTGCGCCATTCGCGTAGCTCGATGACGCCGCACTCCGCACCCATTACCGCCATTTTGTGTACATTACACGAGAGAGCAACAGATCTAGTGTACACTAAGCATTTTACTACGAATATTAAAATAGAACAGATTGTAATGTGACGCGTTGATAACATGCATCGTTTTGCACGCTTAGCACCATTTGACCTCCAAATCTTGCCACTAGCGGTAGGATGGCACTCCCGTGTTGGTGACCAAATAACACTATAGTAAATTTTTCCAAAATTATTAAAATGATGTTCTGTCGAGCGTTGATTACATGCGGCTATTTGCACTATTAGCGTGATTTAATGACGCCACGCTATCTCTTATCTGTGTACATTACACTTGAGAGATCTAGTACACACTTACCGTTATTTACATCATAAATCTTAAAAAAGAGGCAGTAGGGCATTTAGCTAATACTCGCCTGACGTGCTATCACAATCAAGTAGAAATCTGTCGCCAAACACCTGAAATTGTGTTGTAGCAGCTGTTTTTGGGAGCCAGTAATATCAGTCCATTTTATTCTGTGTATTAGGTTAACCCGTTCTGTATCTTCGATCACATTATCACTTATCATCAGTAGTTATTACTAAAGCCTATTGGCTAGCCTATCAGCAATAACAAAATTAAGATAATAAACACATTTTTTTATTTAATATTTTGTATGCATGATGGTATTTCACAAAAACAAATATTACTTTCATATATGAATGACTACATTTGCTTGATGGTGCCCATCGCGAGGCAGCTGCAATCCATTGTTTTGATTGTGAATCAAATTTCGTCGAAGTATCATCATCATCGCCGACAAGTTGGCGAATTGTTGTTATTTATCTGGATTAATATTTTCACTTCTGATAAAAATTAAAAACACTTAACGATGTTGTTTAAAATAACGTCAATGTAGTAAATACGGTAATAAATTAATTAATCAAGCTCCCATTGTAGTGGTTCTTATTATTTGTTTATTAAACTGATTCAGGAATGATCTTTTTTCCATATCTAGTTTTCAGTGTGCCTCTGCCCTTATGCGATAAGTGTAGTAGTTGATGGCATTAAATTGTGAATTTCATAAGGGACGCGGCAGACGGCGGCGGGTGCGGGAACTCAGGGGCGGGGAGGGAGGCTCCAGCACTAGGGCGCTAAACGGCATGGAAATACATTATTGTACCCAAGGCTAAGGGCTCACAATAATGTTAAAAGAGTTAGAATGTTTCCGCACGATTTGCTAAACGGAACGTAATGTTTATATTGTCATATGATTTTTTTTATTTTGAGTATGTGAAAAATAGCTCTTCTTGACATTCAGTGTCGGCCGCGGACTCCACATTGTGGTGGTTGCAAGCTGTCCACACCATCTACTGGAAGGTACTGGTCCGTTGAAGTAACTGTAAGAGTCCTAAATACTATAACACTGTTTATCGCTGATGGCATCAAAAGACGTTGATGATTGCAGTCGAAGGTGGTATCAGCTACAAATCGGAATTAAGTACGACATCTAGAGCCAAGCATCACGTGAACCAGTTCCTTTTAGCCACATCATTACTTTGTAGCAATTTGTCATATTTTTGTCTTTTAAACCCACTTCAAATAAGGAGGAGGTTCTTGTTTCATCTATTTTTTTAGGGCTCCGTACCCAAAGGGTAAAAACGGAACCCTATTACTGAGACTTCGCTGTCCGTCCGTCAGTCACCCGTCAGTCACCAGGCTGTATCTCAAGAACGGTGATAGTTAGACAATTGAAATTTTCACAGATTGTCGCGGGTCCTTTTCCAGGGGAATAATCTAGCTAGGTGCCTTGACCGTCTGTGCCCGCGTATGCGTATTCGCCTGTACTGTGGGAACTCAAAGCAAGCACTGACTGTAGGAGTTGTCTTTATTATTTAACACATTACAGTACACAGGTATCAGACTAACACTATAATATGCGCGTAAGTGTACTCAGCGGTATAGCTTAACAGTCCTGTTAATGCAAATTAACAGTGAGTCTAAAAATTGTATGTAAACAATATTGAACAGATTATCTGTTTTTGGTCGCTTTTCGACACCTAGTGGCAAAAGGTGAAACTAAATACTTACGCCACCTATCGATCGTCTTGTGAGACGATTCAAGGGTCGATAAGTAGTACAGATTAAAAATAATAGAAATTGTACGAAAGAATGTAACAAATGTTCAGTAGTCATTCATTTCTTTTTATCTCGATGTAAAAAGAGACCTTTTCTCAGACCTTCAGATTGTTCAGACTTCAGACATAATAATAAATACTGTATTGTATAAGCGTTCAATTATGTGAATTGTACCTGAATCTACGTGTAATAAAGTAATGTTGAAAGAAGATAAACGACGTTTCAACTAAAAATACCACCTAAACAAGAGAAAGAACCCGCAGGTCGCCCATCAAGCGGTGACCCTTCCACGCGCCCTTATTGAGGGGTAAGGGCGTACACTCGGAAGGTATCGCAATCAAACCCACCAGGGGATTGCGTAATCATTTGGTGGCCCATGAGGGGAAGGATAGCAGCAAAAAATACAAGGCGTATGAAGACGCCATTTGCCGGCGAGTCATGCGGTGGCAATTCAGAAGACGCTGTATCAAGACGCTGAAGGCGTAATCATCAGTTGGACGAGCGCTGACGGACAAGCGTCGTTTTCACATCATCACCTTTAGAGTATTTAGAATCAGTTCATCGAAAAGTGAGGTTGTGAAATTTTTGCAATTGTTGCATCATTATTGCATCATCGTTCAGTAATTAGAGTGAACATTAATCGTTCAGTAGTCGGAGTGAACATTATCAACGGACTTCATTCAGACATCGTACAGTGTTTACGTTCGGCTACGTAATAAGTTTGAGACAATAATTTAGTTATAAATTAGCTATAACTTATCTTAATCTATTGTAAATTCAGTGTGTGGTTTGGGATTTAATATGGCTTCCCAAATAAAGGTAACAAAGTCTAAATTCAGGGCGAAATATCGCATGTTACAAGATTTCAGTGAAACTATACTTTTAGAACCCGGTTCAATCGCGTCAACTGTGTCTCTTCGATATTTTAGAAAAAATTATGAAGAGGTGATAGTGATATATCAGAGTATTCTCGAGGCTGAGGACGAGATTGAGGAAAGCGAGATGGATACTTTCAGACTACAATTCAGCGAGATCAACAAGTTGGCCGTGAAAATTGACTCAGGCATTGAGGAAAACGAGGTAAAATCGCCCACGCTACAAGGCGTGACGTCAGACCAGGTAAGAGCTAAACTTCCGATAATAGCATTGCCTGAATTCACCGGAAATATACTAGATTGGTTAGCATTTTCTGATCTGTTTATATCTCTGGTCCATGACAGAAATAATATATCCGATTCAGAAAAACATTATTACTTGAGGGCTTCAGTTAGTGGCGAGGCGTTATCAATCATTCGCCATATACCAATGGATGGCCAGAATTATGAGGTAGCATTCAATCTTCTCAGACAACGTTATAATAATGTCAGGTTGCTTACCGACTCCTACTTGGATAGGATATTAAAATTGCCTGTTTTGTCAGAACTATCGAACATTCGTCAGAATTTGTATGACCCTCTCAGGGAGAGTACTCAAGCTCTCCAGAAACTAAAACTACCAGTATCAGAATGGTCATACTTATTGCTATTCATTACTTTGCAGAAACTTCCTACGCGTGTCAGGACCCTATTTGAGGAGCGCCACGGGAAGGACTCAAATACGCTTCCTACCTTCAGCCAGCTCATGGAATACTTGGATGAGCAGTGCAGGCTGCAACTCACCATGACAGATGCAGTTCACCGTCAACAACCCCAGGCAGACCCAGTCAGACAACGCGGAGGGATCCAGCGCCCGCCCACTTATCAAAGGAGAGTGGTGGCTGCTGTCCCCGCTGCTTCTACGTCAGCAAGATCCAATCAGTTTGGCTGCATACGGCACGTGCTTCGGGTATGTACTGCTTGGCTCCGTGGGCAGCACAACTCAACATGCAGACACTCAGAAAGAAGATCATCAGATCAGAACATCCAGTAATACCCGGCAATCAACTTCAGTACTGAATTATGGAGCTCAGATATCTACACTGGAACAAGCTGTAGAACGGTTCTGGAAATCAGAAGAACCACCTATGGAACCAGTCAGTAACCCACTTCATATTGAATGTGAGAATGTATATCAAAAAACCACAGTGCGAATGCCAGATGGTAAATATATGGTACGACTACCATTATTATCAGAAAGAAATAACCTTGGCGGATCGAGGCAGATTGCTATGCAAAGATTCAAGGCGCTAGAACGGAAAATGGAAAGAAACCCGGTATTCGCTCAGAAATACTGTGAGTTTATGTCAGAATACTTAGACCTAGGACATATGTCAGAGTCAAGCTTCGATTGTGAATCAGAACACTATTTCATACCGCATCATGGCATATTTAAGAAAGGATCAGAAAAACTAAGAGTAGTATTTGACGGAGCTTGTAAATCAACAACTGGAGTTTCACTTAATCAATGTTTACATTCAGGCCCAGCTCTACAGACCGACATCACGAAAATAATCATTAACTTCAGGCGTTATCAGTATGTATTCACAACAGACATCAAGCAAATGTTTAGACAAACATGGATACATCCCGATGACAGGAAGTATCAACTTATACTGTGGCGTAGCGGTACATCACAGCCGGTTAAGGTATATGAGTTGAACACTAATACCTATGGATTGAGGTCTAGTCCATATATATCCATCAGAACACTTCATCAGTTAGCGGATGATTGGGAGTCAGGACACCCCAGATCAATGGCTTCAAATATCATCAGAAATCAGACATTTGTCGATGATATTTTAGCGGGAGCTAATTCGGTCTCAGAAGCCCAGGAGTTGAAAGGGGAACTCATTCAAGTCATGAAAAGCGCTGGATATGAACTCAGAAAATGGTCATCAAACCATCAGAAATTATTGGAGGATCTACCTGGAGAGTACTGCGAAAAACCTCACCAGTTCGATGGAAACGATAAGAGCTTTATCAAGGTACTAGGTATTCAATGGGATCCAGTTTCAGACTCATTTTCATATCAGATAAATATACCTTCAGGAAGAGCTATCACCAAGCGAAATATACTTAGTACAATAGCGAGATTGTATGATCCATGTGGATATTGTAACCCTGTTATATTACGATTCAAAAATTTACTTCAGTCATTATTCATGGATGGATTAAACTGGGATGAACCCGTAGCAGAGTCAGTCAGCCAACAATGGGAGGAGATGATAAGAGATCTTCATTATCTGTCATATTTAGAACTACCCAGGTGTGTAGTTATTCCGGACGCCGTCTCACACTCACTCCATGGGATGGGGGACGCTAGTGAAGCGGGACTAGCTGCGTGTGTCTATCTACGGTCAGTCAACTCATCAGGAAAGGTCATGGTACGGCTCATTATGGCGAAATCTAAGGTCGCACCTCAGAAAAATCGTCAAACAATACCTAAGTTGGAGTTGAGCGCAGCTCATTTGGTATCTAAACTACTTAATCATGTAGCATCATCATTGGAAGACTCAATCAAGCTGGACAGCATCAATGCATGGTCAGACAGCTCAATTGTACTTACATGGCTCAAGTCAAAGCCTCATCAGCTCCAGACATTCGAATGTAATAGAGTCCAGAGCATTCAAAACTCAGAACGCGGCATCATATGGAGACATATCAAGGGAACATGTAACCCAGCGGACTGCGCCAGCAGGGGTATGTCAGCCAAAGAACTATTAAATCATCAGATATGGTGGTCGCCCCCGTGGTTACATGAACCGAAGGAAAATTGGCCCAGATCAGTCATAGATACGCCGCATGATATACCAGGATTTAAAAGGGTAATTCATGTGACTACTCCAGTCCAACCATGGGATATGGAACTGTTAGAGAAAACCAGTTCATTCAATAAACTAATTCACATCACCGCGTTTGTCATTAGATACATCAGGAATCTTAAACTGCCACAAGATCAGAGGAACACCAGTAAAGCATTATCATTGGAAGAGACTCGGAATGCGGTCAAATATTGGATCAGAAGAATACAGTCATTATCATTCAGTTCGGAAATTGAATCATTAAAGAGAGGAAAATCAGTTTGTACTTCGCTTCAGAAACTAAGTATATTCTTAGATGAAGAAGGAATGATCAGGGTTGGCGGTAGAATTAAGAGATCAGAACTGCCGTACGGAACGCGCCATCAGTATTTATTACCGAAGGATCATAAGTTTGTTCAGTTGCTTATAGAGCATTATCACCGTAGTTATTGTCATGCTGCGACTACTGCACTGATTGCAATCATCAGACGCGAGTATTGGATAACTTCAGCACGCAGACAGGTTTCTCAGATCATCAGAAAATGTATTACTTGTTTCAGATTCAGACCTACGATTATTCAACCACCATTCATGGGAGATTTGCCGGCAGACAGAGTAGCAGCTGCCAGGCCATTTGCATCAACGTCTACAGACTTTGCTGGTCCTTTTTTGGTCAAATCAAGTTTACTCAGAAATGCTAAAGCTGTTAAATGTTATTTTGCAGTTTTCGTCGATGCAGGAACCCGTTGTTCTCATATTGAGGCAGTAAGTCAGCTTACGGTAGAAGCATTTGTTGCAGCATTCACCAGGTTCGTCAGTCGCAGAGGATTGCCCTCCATCATCAGGTCAGATAATGCTAGTAATTATTCCAGTGCCAGCAGTCACATCAAGGAGGTAAATCAATTCCTACTAAAACATGAGATCATACTCAAGGAAGAGTTCAATCGTCAGAACATCAACTGGATTTTTGCACCTCCAACAGCAGCTCATATGAACGGTTTACACGAGGCCTGTGTTAAGTCAGTTAAACTTCTACTCAAAAGGGAAATGGGGGATACAGTACTCACGTTTGAGGAATTCTCTACATTGCTTTCAAAGGTAGAAGCTATATTAAATTCCAGGCCACTTGTAACTATGTCAGAAGACCCATGTGATCTAGAGGTACTCACACCAGGTCATTTCCTTATAGGACAGCCCCTTGTTGCATTACCAGAATTTGTTTGGAAGGATACTAAAATGTCACGCCTTTCTCGGTTTCAGGTCATTCAAAAAATGTCTCAGAATATATTTTCACGCTATCAGAAAGAATATTTAACTTCATTGCAACTCAGAAATAAATGGTTCAGTCATTCCGAAAATGTAAAGATAGGCGATCTTGTGTTAATATTAGACGAGAATTCAGTACCACTCCATTGGAGGCGCGGTCGCATTATTGAAGTCTTTCCCGGTAAGGACAACATAGTCAGGTCAGTTAAACTGAAAACTCAATCAGATGAGCTTGTCCGACCTGTTGTGAAATTATGTAAATTACCTATTGATATAGAATAATAAGAATCTCTATTTTTTTGTGTTATAAATTTGAATAGTATGTTAAGTAAACATTAATTATTATTGTGTAATGTTAGATGTAAGTTAAATTAATTGTATTCATAAGTATTTGTGTATTATAGATCAGAGTAGGACTCGATCTTCATTTATGTTTTCTTCTATCGCCCCCGGGCAGGATGTTAATGCAAATTAACAGTGAGTCTAAAAATTTTATGTAAACAATATTGAACAGATTATCTGTTTTTGGTCGCTTTTCGACACCTAGTGGCAAAAGGTGAAACTAAATACTTACGCCACCTATCGATCGTCTTGTGAGACGATTCAAGGGTCGATAAGTAGTACAGATTAAAAATAATAGAAATTGTACGAAAGAATGTAACAAATGTTCAGTAATCATTCATTTCTTTTTATCTCGATGTAAAAAGAGACCTTTTCTCAGACCTTCAGATTGTTCAGACTTCAGACATAATAATAAATACTGTATTGTATAAGCGTTCAATTATGTGAATTGTACCTGAATCTACGTGTAATAAAGTAATGTTGAAAGAAGATAAACGACGTTTCAACTAAAAATACCACCTAAACAAGAGAAAGAACCCGCAGGTCGCCCATCAAGCGGTGACCCTTCCACGCGCCCTTATTGAGGGGTAAGGGCGTACACTCGGAAGGTATCGCAATCAAACCCACCAGGGGATTGCGTAATCAAGTCCCGTGCGTGACGTAGTAATATCTGGAGACGAGTGGGGAGGCGGCGAGGAAAGGCGAGCGAGGTGTTAACGCAAACTGTTGCGCGTTTCCTTGCCCCTACGCATATGATGCATTTCTATCACCGCTATAACAACAAATACTAAAAATAAAATAAAATAAATATTTAAAGGTGGTTCTCATACAACAAACTCGATGTTTTCATTAGTATTATTTTGAAAAATAATACTAATGAAAACGGGTAGAAACTTGAAATATTCACCGAATATTAGTTGTATATTTACTGTAAAAATAAACAATTAGTGAGTTCAGTATTTAGGGTTCGTACCTACCTAGGATAGGAACTGCGAAGTGTCTGTAACTTGCAAGATTAGGTAACAGATGATGGTACGGAATACTTCGCGCGCGAGTCCCACTCGCACTTGGCCGGCTTTTATTTTTAATTGTTTGTTACTTCAGAACTTGACTGGGTGAACCAGTTTTGATAATTATTTTTTTATTTGAAAGCTGAAGCTTGTCGTTTGGTCCCATTTCCTTTTAACTTCATCAAAATCGGTGAATGCCGTTTTTGAGTTACAATCCAATAACTGAAAAATATTTTTCTATCTTGATGATATAGTCGTTGACAGTGAATGACAATCGATCCCGTAAGTAGCAATAGTCACTAAAAAGAGAGAAAAAAAATCTTTTATCAAAAAATGGAACCGAGTTCAACACTCAAAAGTGTGAAATAACTTTTCGAAGTCGATTCTATTTTTGTTTTATAATTATTGTTGCACACTAACTCAACCAGCACGGTATCGGAATCAACTTTAGTCGGACTTGCAAGTAGTTCTGTACCACAGAAAAGATAAATTTTATATCTCTATGTTCTGTACCCTTAGTAAGAGTTTATATTGTTAACGTTTCTACCACAATATTTTTTCGGTCACTTACGTTTCCGCTAAGGGCGCTATTAATAGAGATTGGTGGGAAAAGGTTAATTAATTCGTTGACATAATAACTTGCAACTTTAAAAACTGACACTACGGGAACTGAGAACGGGGCGAGGCGACGCGACGCTGATACGATTTCAAAGCAATACGTCTGCTTTGTCCTTTTACTTGTAGCACATGCGAATTTGTTTTTGACTTTGTTTATGTCTAATATTGGAGCTTGTCTAGTCATTTTCAACCTATCAATTAGGTTAAGCCAATGTTTGACGAATAACAGCTACGAATAACTGGCTCAAACTCCTAAAAACGAGTGCTATATACTAAACGCTATATAATAAAAAAAATAATTATTAGTCCAAAAGAAAAAGGTTTTAAGCCAGAAACGATAGGTCTAATAATACACTATATTTACATGCGAGTTTTTTTTAATAACAAGTTGAGTTTATATAAAAGTTCACGCTTTGGCTGGCGGGTATACGTCCTTAAATTTAGCCTGAAAACTCCGGCACTTTGTAATGTGGTAGGGGATTTTTTGTTTTGGCTAGCTACTGCTCTTTAGAATAAAACCTGTCGCCAAGCGCCAGGGCAAGTGTTAATTTCAGCAGCCGTATTTGAGAACCAGTACCCATTATAAATTAGGTCTGGCTACCATATTTGACCAAACAAAATTAGAAATTACAAAAGACTTTACATCCACGTTTTATTTCTCGCAGAACGGAGATGTAAGAAACGCTATAGTTGTTATTCAACCTATTCAATGTTTTATTGCTGTGGACTTATACAAATTATATGCACTTGTTACTCAAGCTTATAATTAAAGTTTATATTTAACTGGCAAGCTTTTATATCCACGTGAAAGAACTAAAAGCCAAAGAATATACAACTCTCTCGGTGCTAATTTATTTCCTGGCGGATATTAAATTGAAAACATGTTGGAACTGAGAAAATGTACATTGCCACAGCGTAATAAAATATGTTAATAGAATAGGAAATACCCGCTTCAATGTAGTTATTTTGTGAAAGAACTACTCCATAATCTGAGGTTAAAAGCTTTTGACAATGTAACCTGTTCTTTTTAGGGTTCCGGTATTATTGATACTTCGCTGTCCGTCCGTCTGTCACCAGGCTGTATCTCAAGAATGGTGATAGCTAGACGGTTGAAATTTTCACAGATGATGTATTTCTGTTAACAACAAATACAAAAAGTTGGCCAAGTGCGAGTCTGACTCGCGCACGTTGAAACAAAAACAAGTTAAAATATAAAGTCATAGTAAAATGTAATGTAAAGTAAAATATAATGTTGTATAGCTAATGGTACGGAACACTTCGTGCGCGAGTCTGACTCGCACTTGTTTTTTTATTTTTATTGTCATTTGGAAAATGCATTTACGCATACACACCCTCCGGGAAGCAGGGGGTTATGTCGGGCTCAGAGTCAATAGAACCCGTTCTATCTTAAAATCATTAAATTAAAATGACAAAAAAAAATTACTGTCTTGTCCTAAATGAAAACAAAAAAAGAACTAAATTCTCTGTTACTTTAGCATAATATCGATCAACGAATAAGCTTTGTAATCTTATATGGCAATACTGCCAGCATGCTGCGCTTGTTGCCTTTTCATAGTAGAATGCGTCATTTGGACTGCCTGTGAGTCTGCAATGGCTTGGAGGTTGTCGAAATGCCTTCGTTGTAGTAGCTCTAGCGTTATGTTCATAAAGGCATACCGATAATAAGTAAAAACTCACATATATTTGTAGATCTGGCTTTATTAATTCGTCATTTGTGACGAAATGCATCTGTTATAGGCAGAGGTAACCGCTAAACATCAGGTGAGCTTCAAGCTGGTACTGTCACAAAAACATAAAAAAAACAAAGCCCTTAATGGGATTTCGAAACCAGGCCGTGTTTTCCTAAAGGTAGTCTGTAATTTCCAATAGTAGCAGTAGAGGTGCAGGCACTACTTGGCCGAGCGAGGTCATGGGATTATATCTAGTCGTGGGCTGGACATTTACAGCATTATAGCACAATAGATACATGGAGTTTCTAAAGCAGTAGTTTAACTACGAAGAAATTACCCGAATTCAGTCACGTGATCAACCGTGCGGCCTTCCCTACATCGAGGAGGTACAAAAAGATACAACTAGTCTGATGTTCACATGCTTTACTGCGGTGTTTACTTACTTGCAGTTTAGTTTTAATAAGCTGTCAGCAGATTGACACTATAGAGGTTGTAATCTTTTCATCATTTTAATAGAAAAAAGAACCCAAGGAGTTTTAAAGGCAAATAATCATACAATAACCTCTTTACTGGTGGCCTTAGGTACTATGTTACCAAAAAAATGGCGTTTTTTTTAATCAATTCTGCGCGCGCTTGTTCTCTCAAATAAATAGATATTTATAGTTATATTTTTATCTATTGACAACAAAATTTAGTAAAAAAAAAATTATTATAAAATAAAAAAAATATTTATAACAAACAACAACACTCAAAATTTCGATAGTGATTTCCCTAGCGCTCTGATCGTCATTTGTCATTGAATTCCAGGATACCGCGGAGTCGAACTACTGTATATATGTCTATTGTGATTATAGTACCAGCTGCTTCTTTTTAATAGCATTTAACGGAAAGCGGCACAAATCGTCGACAATCTAGTTCTCTCCAATCGACTCGACCCCTTTGGCACTGCGTAGAGATGTTGAATCACTCTCTAGAGAGTGTACAGAGGAATTGTTCAATCTAATGCTTGCAGTTGAATTTGCCATATCGGACATCTCAACAGGGCATATTGTTTTATCAATTTCAGGTCGACACCTGGAAGTTCACAACCATGCGATTTTCACGGCGTTTTATGCATTGCCCTGCCCCTATATAGGACCCACTTTCATGTAAACTAGTTCCAAACTGATACGAGTTAGGAGCCTTCAAGATGAGAGCGATTCCCTCCACAAAGGCAAACAACGCATCCTCGAGACTCAGAGGCCTCACGCACAATAGTGCAACACCAGAGTGTTGCACTATTGTGCGTGGTGTCCGTGGCGACGCTGATCACTTAGCACCAGGTGAGCTACTTGCTCGTTTGCCTTCTTTCCCAAAAAAAAACATAACGCCTGTATGCTCCGAAAGGGTGAGCATAGGTATGTCTCAATAACCACTCAACTTATGTTGGTGGTCCATGCAATAGGAGGCAATCGTATTGCCAAATATATATTTTAATAAGCATAGTGTTTTAGAGAAAACCTCTGTATATTTTTTGTAGTATAAATCGTCAGTGGTGTGGTGAAACTACATTCTTAGCCTATATCACCACCTTTATGTACGCCGCGCCGCCCGGTCAGGATTGAATAATATATGGTATGTTATTGCTATAATCTATAAAATTGTAGATTTCTTTCTCCGCAATTTGCAATTTTGTAACTAAGATATTGGTATTGCTGTGGGAAGTTTGGAATAATGCTAACTTTAGATAGTCGCGTTTCTCGTACCTATATACAAATTTCTGCCTTCTTACTTCAAGCCATACTCGCCCGTAATTCTAGAGATTCGTGTCATAGTGAAGTGCATCGCAACCAAGTATTGCATTTAAACAGCACAATCAGTAGATACTCGTAGCTAGCTGTCACAGATTAGCAAAGAGTCGTTGTGGAATTTGCGTGTGTGAGTGTGCTGCTCGTGCGCGGAAGGCTGAAGGAGCATCTATCAACCAAGTAACGTTATCTATTTTAACTACACACGCGCCACAGCACGCAAAAGCATTTAAAATGGTTAATACCTGCGCTACTTGCGAAAAAACCATCCGTACGAGTATACCTAATATAAAATGTCACAAGTGTAACAATATCTTCCACCCCATATTTTATGTGTAAATATTTCGGACAAAAAATTATTGGACGATTTTAAATCAACATGGATTTGTCCTATGTGTCAATGCAGAGAGCCTAAAAAGGACAAACTCAAATACCCCACTCCGAGCTGTGAATTTTTTAAGAAAGTATAACGTCATAATATATTCCTTTATTAAAAATAACACTACTTACATTAAATACAAACTATAAAGTATATTTTTAGAACACTCTGTTATCTATTACTATACTTATCTATTGATCATAAATTTATATAAAATTATGTACATTTGGAAGAGCACAAGACCACCAACAACACAGGGTATCCTAGTTTGTGAATTAGTCAGTAACTATGAGTACAAAGTTATAGAATAGAAATAATTTTGATTATAAATGTTTTTGGTAAAGTTTTATATTAACAGCTTCAGTTATACTAACTTATATAACTAACATTTATAGTAATATCCCATAATATTGTTTATTCAACGTAAGAAACTGTTTTGGCACAATAAAAGCATATTATTATACAGGTGAAACTCAGGACTGCTCTTAAAAATTTATTCATCAGAATAACTTAATAACTTGTCTGATCCGAGGATTAATCCCAAGACCCCAAAATTCCAAAGCGGTTACTTTACACTCACACCAACAAAACAGAGTACTTCATAGCTAGCTACTACTAGCTGGCAATCTTGCAAATGCCCACCTGGCGAGCTTAACCATGCTTAAGTAGTAAATGTTTCATGCACTAATTCTATAGAATTTACTACAAATTTCAATCTTAAATTTTTACGAAATTCCCGCGTGAATAATGGAATATATATAAATGATAAAATATATGATAAAACGGCAGTGGTAGTTTAAGTTCATACCTTTTCCTCACAAAAAACTAATACTTCTTTATCTGTCATGTTTGCTTACGCTTATCACACAAGTAAGTATCCACCCGATTCAAACGTTTGACCTCAGGCTTCACAAGCAAGGTTACTGCCAACTAAGCTACCTTCATGCAAGGGCTTACTGCATTCACGTCGAGGCTGCATTAGCTCAGTGAGCATACACGACTGCGACCAAGGGGGATGGGTTCGTGTGAACGTGCATTGATATACTGCTCGACTCACATCGACTACACGCACTACAGGTACAAGCTGGCGATTAGATTGGACTAAAAGGAGAACAACACTAGGTACTGCTATTTCTTGTCCCTACCTTTAAATGGTAAGTGATGACAATGGGAACCAACTCTCAAGGACAACTGCTGGAACAGATGATTACGTGCTTGGCAACAGTTTTCCCACTCGACGGTATTAGATAGCCAGGCGGGACTGCCAGTTTCACAACAATTACTCCCTCGATCTTAACGAAATCATTCTGTAGTTATACATACTCGTAGGTTATTCTCCTACAAACATAATAGCTTTTATAAGAAATCTTAGCCGACACAGTGTTTTATTTTATTATTTTAATTACCTATAAAAAGGTACACTTTGATTCTAGAATAACGAATTGTATTATTTTGTCACTATACGTGTTGTTGGGTATTTTTAAACAAAATTATTGAACTCATTAGCAATATCTGTTGTATTTACATATTTATTTTTAAATAAATTTTGTCAATTGAATGTTACGTTACAATATAAATTGATTTATTTATATTTTTCCTTTTGGTTATGGCCTTATTGTCACAAGTTCTTATTTTATGTGCATTTTCTGCACTTTGTGTTAAAATTTTGTCATTAACATATTTATTTAACATTTTTGAATATACATTTGAAGCAATTTTGTTTTTAATCGCTGGCTTACATCTTTAGTTGTAAAAGTTGCTTGTTACTTATTACTGTTTGGTTTTATACCACGTGAGATACTGTGGCTTTTTCACGCATATTGGTTTCCATGGAAACAGAGATATAAAAAGCTTAAAGGTAAAGATCTGCTGTAAGCTTTATTCAAATCCGTAATCCGCAAATGATAAAGAAGACAAGATTTGAATACCATGTTTTCTACACACGTTTTTAACAAAAAATATTAAAATACAAATCAAAATAGGAATAAACTTATTTTTCTAAATAAAAATAACAATTCTCAATTTAAATTTCCATTTCAACAGTAACATCAATTCGATGCATAGCGGCACAATAATAGTAAATCTAATGGTGACCGTACACTAGCGGCGCGGCGGCGGCGTTGCGAGTTGCTAACGTATCGTGTACTATATATTTGCAGCGCTTCGGTCGCACAACTGCACTAGAATGTATTCGTTAGAATACTTGGTTTACAACTGTGCTACATTTTGTTAGAATAAATGAGAATTGAGGAACGTTGCTACGGTCGCGGCCAGTAATACTTAATATATTTTTTTTCCAAAATCGTTTAATCACTTCTCTTGACTACTTAGGTAACATATTATCTAATGACCTTCATTGCACGCAGACTTTTTTAACCGAGCACCTAATATAGGCGAGTATTCTAAAATCAACTCATATTTTGTTTTGGTGTTTACGTAATATCTTCATATATTGTGAATTAATTTATGTTGATGTTTGTTTTTTGTGGGTTGAAAGGTTAAGCCTTTAGAGTCGGAGTCATATTAGACTGTTGTCTGAATATCCTCTCATAATTATATCACGGGCCTCGCACAGTATGAGCTAGGTATACAATCTTACATTTAGATTATATGTTGTATTACATTTAGACCCAAGACCAAACCTTGGAATCAAAATTAAATTATTTTTCAGTGAGCTATTATGAATAATAATAAAAAGAAAATTCATATGACACCCCTTTGTACAGGCGTTGTGATGATGTTTCTCATCTTTTGTAGATAGCGGGTTACAATTTTCACAGAATATGTATTAGTACAGCAAGATTGCTGAACAAAATAATAATTTTAAAAAACAGTTACAAATAAAAATTAAATATATAGTTAAGGGCGCCCAAAACAAGAAACGTGTTTAAAAATTAGATTTTGTGTTGGTCCTGAGCCCGGCGTGCGAGTCCAACTCCCACTTGACCAGTTTATTTTTACAAATGATATTTTTTCATCAAGGCCTTTGACCTCTGTCTCACTTTTGTTGATAAGTGATGATGTGGTTGAGGATTATGAACAGGTTTAATCTAATATTAACAACAAAATGATAAAGGTAGAAATGGAAACTTTCATAATAAATAATAAGTTACGTGACGTGTCCGAAATGAAGCAATAAAACACCGCTATTATATTTAACAGGACCATATCCAAAAACTCCATAACAAAGTTCTAAAGCTCCTAACACACTACACAATAAAATCGCGCGTCCAAAACAAGTTCCATAAACAAAGCTCATAAAAAGTTGCACGTACGTTTAACATCTGTTTGAGAGACCCGGTGACAGAGATGGCCGTGATATGCAATACTTACAAGATATGGCCACGAAAAAGCCAGACCTTCACACTTCCATAACGGGGAAAAAATGATATAGTATAGCTATTCCTAAGGTAGTAAAGTCCAGACTGCTACTTAAAATAAAAGTAGATGTTTTCTGGCAACGACAGTTTCAGTCCACACGGTTAATGGCTATGTGCTCTTCTTCTACAATTTGAAGATGGTTTGTTTTAGAAATAGTAAATTATGTATCTTATCTATTCTCTTTAAATCAACACAAAAAACTTTCACACTTCACATCTTTCTACACTGTATGCACCTGTATTGGGACGGTATAATTACCCAAGAATACCAAGTGAAACACAAGTCCATTCTGAATAATGTTTGGGCTTATGGCTGCCATCTAGACGATATTTGGTTATGCGTGTGTTTATAAAATACACGCAACCTTTTTAAAGTTGGTAAGTCGTTCGTCCTTCGTTTTGAGTGGACGTATATCGCTTTTCTTAATAAAATATTTGACATTACTACATGCTATTAAAATAGTTATATTAAACAGTCTAAGGTGTATTTTGCTGTGCTTGGTGGTTGTGGTGCAAGTGAATTTACAGTGTCACAAAGTGGGTCTGGTCTCAGCCTTCACCCCCGCGTAAAAGAGACAGTTGTGATAATTTATCTCTTTCCCCGACACGAAACCAGTCTGCAATACTACGATCGTCGTGCATCGGGAATCTGCACCGGCTGCTTTTGTAACATTTGTGACTACGTTCAAGAGATTTCCTGGCGCTGCTATCACGACATAAAACAGAATGTCTAATTCTAACTGCCATGCATGCAATAAACCGGTGAGACAGCCGGAGAAGATTATTTGTACTCGCACTAACTGCGCTCGTCCCTACCACTGCTTATGCGTTGGGCTCACAGCAGATAAATCGCTCAAAAGTTCAAAAAATTTAACTTGGGTATGCCCTGCCTGCATCGCCAAGCAGCCGAGGACAGGCGATAATTCTAATACCCCAATAAAAAGTATTGCAGCCCCGAGTTCAATAGAAGACAATAGTTCAAATGTTACGATCAGAAATCCGACCCGTTCCTCTCCGTTTGAGCAGCGGGAATCGTTAATAGATACTTTGCCTTTGGAAGGAATGACCTCAGAGAACCAAAAGCTTCGTGACACCGAGCTGCAAATCATAATTAGAAATGCTATTAAAAGTGAGCTTTGTTCTGTAAAAACTCAAATTTCAACTATTGAATCAACTGTAAACTATATTAGCTCTCAGTACGATGACCTTCTAAAAATTATGGCTTCGAATGCCACCGAAATGAAGTGCCTGAAAGAGGAGAATACTCGTCTCCGAAAGGACATTGATACAAACAGCACTCGCCTACAACGCTTAGAAGAGGAAATAGCGCGTCAACAACAGTGGAGTTTGCTGCAAAACATAGAAATTGTTGGCATTCCCGAATCCAAAGACAGTGTAGAGGACACAGTTAAAATAGTGACGAGTTTGTCCGAAAAAATGGGTGTTACCATTGACAACACCGATGTGGAGTTCGCGCATCGAGTGCAGGCACGGCGGCCGAGCAGCTCCGCCAACGGCCGCACCATCATCGCCCGGCTGCGACACCGCCGCACTAAGGACGCTATTATTGCCGCGTCACGCAAGCACCGCGGAATCAAACCATCCGACGTTGGGCTGGGTGGCGATGCGAAACACAATATTGAGAATGCCTCCCGTATTTACGTTAATGAACATCTGTCTAAACAGAATCGAGCCTTACTCAAAGAATGTAAACAAAAGGCTAAGGAAGCTAACTTTAAGTTTATTTGGACAAAAAACTGTCAAATCTTTGTTCGTCGAAACGAAACCTCGCCTGCTATTCCAATCATAACAACTTCCGATTTAACAAAGATAGGTTAACTTTGCTCGCCCTAAGTAAGCTGTTTATAGTATTATTGTTACGAATTCTTAATAATATAGTTAGCATTTACGTACGACCCACCTTTACACATAATATTAATTTATTCTACACATGCAGGAATCACTCACGACTTTCACACACACTATTATATCATATCCGATCGCACTACACACAATATAACAGTAGTATTGCATTTCATACATATCATTTACTGATCGATCTTTGCTTTAGTATAGTAATGTTTGTTTTATTATACTGCTGTATTTTATATTGCTGTTCTAGCTGCCGAGCGTTTATACAGGCGCATACCATATTGCGTAATATTACAATACAGTTTTTAAATTTCCATGCGACTATGCTGCGCCGACGACGAGTTCAAGCGTCTACTTTGATATATTTACTTACCCACATTTTATACATTACTTTAATGTATGTATGCATTCTAATTCTAACTGTGAATTTTGCTGTTAAGTCCAAGGATGCTATTTATATGATGAATTTATATTGTAGCCTACGGTACCTATTATCTAAGTTGACGACAGGTTATATGTTATATTTTAACTATTTTAAATCCTTTGGCGGAAAAATATTTCATTATGGCGGGACACAATAATACATTGAAACTCATGTATCAAAACGTAAGAGGCTTAAGGACGAAAACTAATATATTTTATAATAACCTGCTTCTTTCAGACACGGACATAGTGATAGTTTCGGAGACGTGGTTGTGTGATGGCATTCTGGACTCTGAGCTATGTGCCCCCGATAAGTATGACTTGTTCCGTCGCGATCGCGGTGCGCTCGGCGGCGGAGTGATGATAAGTTGCGCATCTCGACTGGGCGCGCGTCGCTTGCCTGACCTTGACCATGATGATCTTGAATGCGTATGCGTATCCATACCTGCGCGTGCTATTGGCTCTCAATATCCTTTAAATATCATATGCGTATACATTCCCCCGGATCGCGCACTTGCATCACGTGTGCTTAAGCTATTAGAACTTTTAACTAACTTAATAAACTCCAGACCTGACGATTATTTTATTCTGACAGGAGACTTCAATCTTCCGTGCATTGATTGGAAATCAAATTATCCCGTTATTGCCAAAAAGGGTGCAGTGGAAACTCAAAACGCGGCCACGGAATTGATTAATTTGTGTTGTTACTTTGGTTTAACTCAATTTAATTATGTCCCGAACGCATATGGTAACGTGTTAGACTTAATTTTTTCAAATACTCCAATTCTCATTAATAAATCCGATTGCGCACTGGTAAAGGAGGATATCTGCCATCCAACGTTATCTATGTGTGTTACCGACATTTTGATACCTTCTATCAAACCACCTAGTATTACAAAAAAATTATTCCGTAAGACAGACTATGACAATTTGAACTCTTACCTATCTGACTGCGACTGGACATTCTTAAGTTCCTTAAGCATTCAGGAGGTGGTTGATAAATTTTATTTAATCTTAAATACAGCTATATCTAAATTTGTTCCCCTCAAAATTGTTTCTAATACTTATAAATATCCGGTTTGGTACAACAAACCCCTTATAAAATTAATAAAAGAAAAATCTAAATATCACGCCCTTTGGAAAAAATATAATAACCGTGTCGATTACGCCTCCTTTTCAATACTACGTATGCGGCTAAAAAGACTTGAGAAACAATGCTACCAAACTTATATCGAATTTTCGCAAAAACAAATTAAAAAATCACCTAAACTATTGTGGACTTACGTAAAAACAAAAAGAAATAATAAATCAAACTATCCTCAAATAATGCAGTATAACAATAATAGTTATGCTAATCATCGTGATATTTGCAATGCCTTTAACGACTTTTTCAGTAGAAATTTTAGTCATCCATCTCATAGTTATACGGTTTTTTCAGAGAATAAAGCCCCGTGTTGTGACGTTATTGCAAATATACATGTCTCCGTGTTTGACATTTTAAAATTACTTAAAAACCTTGACTGTTCCAAAGGCGCTGGCTGCGATGAAATTCCACCTTATTTCTTTGTCAAATGTGCTGATTCTTTAGCAGTTCCTTTGACACAGCTTTTTAATAGGTGTTTTACAGAAGGGTATTTTCCAGAAATCTGGAAAACTGCTAACATTGTTCCGATACATAAAAAAGGGACAAAAACTGCTATTGAGCATTATAGACCAATTTCAATTCTTAATGTTTTAAGTAAAGTAATGGAGAGAGTAGTTCATAGACACGTATATCCATTTGTTTTTCGTCATATTCTTCCACAGCAGCATGGTTTTGTACAAGGACGTTCAACTAATACGAATCTATCTGTTTTTGTCAATGATGTTCTGCGTGGTATGAACGATGGGTTTCAAATAGATGTCATATATACAGATTTTGAAAAGGCGTTCGATCGCGTCGACCATGTCATCCTTCTTCGAAAGCTTCAGGAACTAGGAATACGCGGAAATCTTTTGAGATGGGTAGAATCCTATCTACGAAATCGTTCGCAGGCTGTTGTAGTTGCTGGTCACTGTTCTGACCTCGTAAACATACCTTCTGGCGTACCACAGGGCTCGATATTAGGACCTTTATTATATACAACATACTTGTACGACATAGAAAACTGTTTTAAATTTGCTAAATTTCTGATGTATGCTGATGATACGAAAATTTATGCCCCTGTTAAGACTGAAGCAGACGCTCATAAGCTTCAGAACGACTTAGATAGACTTTCTGAATATTACCGTGATAATCGTATTGGTGTCAATATCACGAAATGTTTACAAATCAGCTTCACCCGCAAAATTAATAAACTTAATTATGACTACAAGATAGATAGTTTATTATTAACGCGTTGTGATAGCGCAAAAGATCTTGGAATCATTTTTGACTCTAAAATGCTCATGGCAGATCATGTCTCAGCAATGGTTGCTAAAGCATATAAAAATCTAGGTTTCGTTCTGCGAGTGAGTAGACTTTTCACTGATGCAGAGTGTATTAAGGCCTTGTATTTCGCTTACGTCCGTAGCGTTCTCGAATACGGTAGTATCGTATGGAACCCTAGTTACACGACTTACGTACATGACATAGAACACATTCAATCCAAGTTTGTCAGAGCGCTAAATTACCGTACGCGAAACAAAACTAGCAATTATGAACAAGCCTGCGACTTCCATTGTCTAATGACACTTAGAGATCGTCGTACTTTATTGCAGGTTTTGTTCCTCCACGATGTTTGCAGTAACAGACTAGACTGCCCAGAATTGACTCATCTCTTCTTACAACTCAGAGTTCCCACTAAACGAACTAGACATACAGTCTTATTTCATGTCCCAGCGAGTCGCACAAACTATGCGCATAATTCCATTATAAGCCGAACGCTCGACAGCTATAATAAGTGTTTCTCAGCAGTCGATATATTTCACCTTCATAAATTAGGGTTTAAGAAACAAATTACTCAAATAATTAACAACAAAGCATGTTGTTAATACCTTAATTTCTGATGCTACAAACACACTACACACTGTGTCTTCTGGTATCCTTACTCTTAGAGCCTTGGTACTCCAGAAGAACGCTCACATTCACCTTGTACACCATTCACCTTACACTACATTCACACACTTAACTAACATATATAATAACTTTTTTAACATAACTAGGTACACCTCCCTATCTAAGTCCTCTCCTTGGTGCGTGTCAAATACTGTTAATAATAGGTTGTATGTTTCTTTAGTTGTTGATAACTTTAAGCGATATATATTATTAATATTATTTTGTATAAAAAGTAAGAACCTGTCATTGGCAGTAAGTATTAATAAAAATAGTTATAATGTAATTTTATTAAGTGCTGTTGGTTCTATGACAATAAATAAAAAAAAAAAAAAAAAAAAAAAAGATAACGTTTTGGGTACCTGATGTGCAGCAACACCCTACTGGCATCGATGATGACGTAGTTCATTCGGCGCATATTTTTAGGCATATTTTACTATGTTTATAGAGCATTTTTTATTGACTTAAGCCAGTAGCCTCATAATATTGATGTAAGTACACGGAAAACTGTTTTTAGATTTTGGTATCACACTTATGTTTAAAATGTAAAACTTTGTATGAGTTTAATATAAAGGTTTTAATAATTACAATAACTTTCATTATTTATATTTTGTATTAAAGCTTTACAATACCACAATTACTAAAACAATGCATATAATTATAAGAATACATTTAATGACGATTTGGTATTAATCTGAATTAGTGCCAATATTTTCTACCATTTCTAAGATAATACTAGTCACATCCTTGAATTAATATAATTATCATCAGTATAGAGTGACAAGGGGTCAGTAGGAGCATTTATTGCATTTCACATATCACGTTAAACCGGCTAAAGCAGCGCTCTGTCCAATTTGCGCTGTGATCGATGCGCGATCGAGGTTTATGTCCGTAGTTTGCTGTTTTATGGGGTGTAAAAATAGATTACAAAAGCTCAAGCCAGTTCAATTCAGGCCATTTGTTGTGCTGGTTAATTTTTAATTTTAACGCTTTCGTAAATTCTTTTAAGTCTCTTCCGCCTGTGGCTTGTCTCCCAATATTTAATGTAAATACAGAACCTTAAAAACTTTTGACTTATTTTAAGAACATTATCTCGGTAATCTCTCAACCGCGTAACTAAACTATCATCCATAATGGTAACATAAGACGCTCCTACGTTATTATGAGACTACATCCCTAAATTGCCACATTCACTATTTGTATATGTTGGTGTCGTTGGTGAATATATATATCGAACGGATATGGCCAAGATATAAGGTCTTAAGAAACAGAGTTAAAATTTAAAAAGTGATAAAGTTAGAGAGAAACGTGTAAGCACAAGGTACGCCACAAAAATGCGACAACAGTTGTAAACACACCCGGTGGTCTTTTAGTTAGAGTTAGTGTTCGGGGCGGTCGCGGTAACGTCTCGCTTAGCACTGCGGGTTGCAGATAAAGACATGGCTTCCAAGTAGGGGACAAAAACCATCTTCCGTCTCTAATGAAATTCGGGTGTGTACTATGGACTCTCGGAAATTGCGAGGCACGAAGAACTTTTCACACGCCTGGACCCGAGGTTTGTCGAAGTGGATGCAGTGTCGTGTGTCAGAGATCAGAGAATGTCACGGTGGAACTGTTGCTGTCTTGATTCTTCATGGAGTGTATGTGCTCCGTAAGCCTAGTGGAAAAGTTTCTTCTCGTTTCTCGGCGAAATTATATTGTCTTGATGCTGTACCTTCGACGTTATAAGTGTTTATAACAGAATATGAAAATATTTAAGCAATCAATATATTTTTGATCATAGGCAAAATCCTTTTTTCTTGTTAAAAACTAAAATTTTATTATTAGTATAGCGTAAATTTGTGGTGATATAGGCAGATACTAACCAAAAGTCTGTGAACTATAAAAATAATTATAAATAACAAGGAGCCTATATATACCGAAGCTAATTACTATTGTCAACAAATTAGCAAAGGGGCTAATAGTTGCAGTTTTTGCAACAAACACAGAGAGACGACAGCTACGCGACATTGGCTCGTCGCCAACGGCTGCTTGCATGGAGGTTTTGTCACGTTGAACCTACTTGTTTAAATCTACAAATGTTTTTTTACATATAACTAACTACTGTACCAGCTTGATCGTCCACTGCTGAACACACCCTCCTCTGTGTAGGGGGTGTTTGCCATAATCCCCACGCTTGGCAGGCGGCTTGGGGATCGCAGTGCAAGATAGCATAGTTCTTAAGAAGGCGTTGCTGCCCACCTTCTATTAGTATTTTTCCCTTAGTCGACTTTTACGACACCCACGATGCAGTGATGAAAATGACTGTGTATTGCCCACAGTGGTGTATTATTCAAATCCTATCACGGCGGGCTTGAACTTCACTAAATGGTGGTACTGCAATTTTGTGGTGGTAGGGCATTTTACTATAGAAATGACCCTATGAAGTAAAGTCACGTCTTTTATACTGTGGGTTGCCGGTATAGATTATCACCCGCTATCTCTACTCACGGGTGTCGTAAAAGGTGATTAAGGGTAACACACCAGAAGGTGGGTAGCAGCGCTTTCTGAGGAGGATATATTACACTGCAATCTCTAAGACGCCTGCCAAGCGTGGGGATTATGGCTAACAATGGGGGAGGCTGTATTGCGCAGTGGACTATCTGGCTGGTACAGTACAGGGCATTTTGCGTGTGAGATAGTAGTAAAAGGCTAGCCTATCAGAAAAGAAAAAAAAATTGCTCGCCTGGCTAGCTACAAGTTGCCTAACTCCTAAAGGTGTGTTCTGGCAGCAATTTCTGAGAACTAGTTCCCAGTCTGTATATTACTCTTGAAGACCAATACGTTTACAAAGTGGTAGGTATCTTTAGTAACAATCCGTTTTCGTGGGTACCACATGAATGGTGGGATATTCTGTCTCTAAGCATTAATTTGCAAACACTACTGTTTTGAAAAACACCGTAGCAAGTCAAATCACAGGGCAAAAAAGGCATGGGAACTAACGTCTTGGAGTGAGCGCAGTGCAGTGTCAATTAGATCAAGGATGGTGACACTGTAATGTATAGCCGTGACTGTTACAAACTACTGTCAAATTACTGTCCTCCCACTCACTCCACTACATAAAAATGTGCATAAGAAACCGATTGATAATGATAATGCATTATTATTATTCTAAAATTGAATGTAAATTTATACCCTTGTGGGGGGCCCGGTTTAGAATGTCACCCCCGATTTCTTCCCGTGGGTGTCGTAAAAGGCGACTAAGGGAAAAATACTAGAAGATCGGAAGAAGCGCTTTTTAAAGATCTAAGAACGTTTTCTGCGATCCTCATGACGCCTGCCAAGCGAGAGGATTATGGCAAATTCAACGATAAGAGACCTTATTCAACGATGGACTTTCCGGTTTCTGTGATGTAGGTCAATACTATTGAGCACATGACTATGTACTCAAAATCTGCTAGTGAAACTCCTATACCTTAACTAATATATATTTGATTCACGTCAACGATTGCGGTCAACCAACAAACGTGATCAAATTAATAAAGACACTAAGGGCTGCAGTTTTTGCATCAAACACCGTCAGAAAACAGCGGCGCGACGTTGGCACGCGGCCAGAGGCTGCCGGCAACGAGGTTTTTGTTGTATATCCTCAGATAAATTTATTGGCCTAGACGTCTGTGTTAAGTATAGATTGACGTAGCTTGAAACAACGTGCTTTAACTGCCTTTTCTGATCTACCCGATGAACATTCTTTCTAGAAAGAAAGGATTGAAAATTTTCGTAGCATAGTGTAGGATTTTGTAGCAAAACGTCGAGTTTGTTCATGGTTAAATTTTCATCGTGCTAAGCTATTTTCCAACGGACCACATGGGTATATATGGTATATATATATATATATATATATATATATATATATATGTATATATATGGTACCACCTTCTAGTATGTCTCTATCACCAAGCACCCATCGGTTAGATTCAATAGAAAGTTTTGAGACTTTTATTAACGGGCCTGACAATATTGCTAATAAATTAGCAAAAGAAGAGTGGCGTAAATGGCTTTATGTTTTGGGTGGTAAGTACTTTTTAAAAGCATAATTTATAGTGTACCATAGACACCAAAAGTATTTTATTATTTAACACTGTAGAAGCACTTTAAATGAAATATATGATAATTCTGGACGAAGTCTAACGTTTTTGGCACTCATCTAGTCACAATAACTCCTGTGGCGGGATTTGAGCTACGCATTAAAAATGTAACTAAAAAGAAACGGTTGTCCCACATCATGACCTAGACTTAACTTGTGGGTACAGAACGATGCTACTTTCCCAGTATATCTTTTGAAATCGTTCTGCTTTGTGAGTGCATAATCATAGTTTAAAAATGATTTGCTGTGTGTAGACATTAATATGGGTATACGTGGTTTCATATTGCTTACAGTTTTTATGGTTCCGTAACAATAGGGCTCACTAGAACCTGTATATGTCACGGGATTCTAGCTTGTAACACACAACATAAAGGACCAGAAGGATCTCTCTGCAAATATAAATAAAATTTAAGCAACTTTGCTACGACGCAATAAAAAGTAATTCAGATCGCACACCGCTCAGTACCTAACATTTGTATTCACCGACAAGGCGCTTTTGGGGATCGAACCACGGACCTGCGGCAGCACACAGCTCGGCTCACACGGCTATCACTGCTTCTAATCTAAAATATTAAAATTATTTTCATGGTACTGCATTTCATTTAACCTGAGGGGATACATGTATTTTTCCTGGTAATGCTGAGGTATCCAATTTGTTAATGTAGGTATATCACAGCCATCCAAAATGTCTTGCTTCGTAATAGTGGCTATCCGTACCACGTCTTGGATACGAATATTAATGATTGGTTTTTTTCCCTATAGTACATGTTAAAGTGATGAGATGAACACGTCCAATATAATCGTCAGTTACCAGTTAACGTCGTTCAAAATCAGTATAAGCAATCGTCTTGCACAAACTTAAACATATAACTTGCTATCTAAGCTATTCCTATAGGTTACACAATAGTAACTATTACCTAAGCTAGAGTACTACAAATTAACTGATACATGTACTGTGGTCGGTCTATAGTAACAGCTTCGACTCTGTGGCTCCGGAGAAACTTTACTCATTACAGAGAGATTTGAGTAACACATTCATCAGGACACGCGTTGTGCGGATCTAACCTAGGTTTAGTGTAAGATTGCTTTTACGAAATTCCTTTGAAATTATTTACTTATTCATATTGAAGTAATAGAATTCATCTTTTTGATTCTCATATTTCATTACTCGAAAAAATTAAAAGAAAGGAGAAAATTTATGACGTCACGATGGGGACCAAAAACTGCAGGATATAATAGTATCGATGATCCAATTCTGAACACAGCAACCCTAAAAGGGGAAGGGGTTGGCATAATCCGTTTGGCAGGCGTCTTGGGGATCAATAAAAAGATAACAGTTCCTCAGAAGGCACTTCACTTCGAAGGCACTTTTCTTCGAAGGCCCACCATCCGGTAAAGTAGCCATCCTGTTATGTGGGGTGTCATTGTTTTGAGCTTGGTGAATCACCAAGGAGTGCAGGGCAGTATCCATGTGGAGGTGCTGTACGATCTGGACGAGCAGCACCTCCCCATAATGATAACGCTGACGATATACACGTCACCTCTCAACAAATTTCCAATACAACGCACCAATTGGCAACTATACGCCCAGGAACTGGAAGACCTGACGATAGGGCCAGTAAATTCGGCAGACGACGTTGAGAAAGCCACACAACATATTGCCGAACGCATGAGAGAAGCTAAGGAGAAAGCCACAACCCAGTGTTCCGCACCAACAAGAAAATTCGAATTACCAATACAACTACAACGCAAAATAACAAATAAAAGAGAACTCAGACAACTATGGGCCACCACGCGTTGCCCTAAGCTGAAAAAGGAGCTAAATGCACTGACAGCGGAAATATCCCTAGCAGTGGAGGTATGGCGAGGTGACTCCTGGAACAGAGTCATAGACCAGTTGACAGAACACACGTCAAACCTCCACCACTTAAATAGAGCGCTTACAAGGACACCACAACCTATCTACCCCCTCTGGGATAAAGGTGAAAGGAAATATGGTGCAAGAGCCAGAGCCGAAATCCTAGCAACGCACCTAGAGAAGCAATTCTCTCCGCACCCAGTACGACCTGAAGCCGACAGAAATATACATATACACCACGAGATGGTAACACGCGAGGTCCACAGAATGTTAAGCGAAGCAACCGAACCACTAGGCGGGGAGGAGTTCATCTCCCCGGCCGAAACATGGAGGGTTGTTAGAAGACTACCGAGAAAGAAAGCAGCGGGTCATGATGGCCTACCAATATCAGCGGTACACCAACTCCCAAAGAAGGGCATAGTAACCGTCACTATGCTCTTCAATGGGATCTTAAGAACAGGTTACTTCCCGGAAACATGGAAGCTTGCTAAGGTCATCATGATCCCCAAGCCAGGGAAGGACAGACGGCTACCACAATCATACCGACCAATCTCCCTGCTGCCTCACTTGGCCAAATTGTTTGAGCGGATACTGCTCAAACGACTAAGACCGCACATTCAACCAAGAGACGAGCAATTTGGGTTTCGCAGCCACCACTCCACCACTCTGCAGCTAACCAAAGTCCTACATGAAATGGCTGCGAACCTAAACCGGATCTTAAGAACAGGTTACTTCCCGGAAACATGGAAGCTTGCTAAGGTCATCATGATCCCCAAGCCAGGGAAGGACAGACGGCTACCACAATCATACCGACCAATCTCCCTGCTGCCTCACTTGGCCAAATTGTTTGAGCGGATACTGCTCAAACGACTAAGACCGCACATTCAACCAAGAGACGAGCAATTTGGGTTTCGCAGCCACCACTCCACCACTCTGCAGCTAACCAGAGTCCTACATGAAATGGCTGCGAACCTAAACCGGAACAAGAATACAGTATGAGTGTTCCTGGACGTGGAGAAGGCCTTCGATAGAGTGTGGCACGAGGGCCTTCTCTACAAATTGGCAACAACACAACTACCCAAACAATACATAAAGATCCTGGCAGACTTCTTAAGAGATAGGAAATTCTATGTGACGGTAGAAACCAAAGACTCAGAAAACAGAAGAATACAGGCAGGAGTCCCCCAGGGAAGCTGCCTGTCACCAGGTCTGTACGGATGGTATACCAACGATATACCAATACTGGAAGACACCTGGGAAGGACAAAACAGAATTAAGTTAGCTTTGTATGCAGATGACAGCGCCTTCCTCGCAGCATCAACAAAAATTAGGCAAGCATGTAAGACAATGCAATCGCAACTCGATCTGCTCCCGGACTGGCTGAACAAGTGGAAGATTTCCGTAAATGTCGGAAAAACAGCCGCCATTTGCATCAGCAGAAAGAGATACCCACCAAATAAACTGACTACAAAATGAAACCATTGAATATCAACAACACACAAAGTACCTGGGGGTAATAATTGACCGAAGACTGGTCATGGCCTAACAAACGGACCACGCGGTTAGACACGCGAGGAAGGCTAGAGCCATGCTGAGGCCTGTTCTCAATTCCAGACTCCCGCTCAGCACCAAGCTGGGGATATACAAAACGTACATCAGAAGCAGACTCAGCTACGCAACCCCAGCTTGGTACAACCTCTGCTCAAACTACAATAAAAAGAGACTACAGGCCCAACAAAACGTCGCCCTCCGTGTGCTAACGGGAGCTGGACGCTTTGTCAGAAACACGACAATAGCTAATGACACCAAGATGGAAGCATTACAGGACTTTATAGTCCGTACAGCAAAAAGATGTTTGACGCCGCGGACAATGGCCCGCACCAACATCTACGCGGCATAGCGCCGCTGCACGCGCGACCACCGGAGACGAAGTACTCATGGCGACCCCTACCCAGGGAGTTAATAGTACCAGGGGAGGGGGACGCCTCCCAATCCAGCTAAAATAACACAGTGAAGAAGGCAAGAAAAACTACACCACAGAGAGGTAGAAGAACTTGCCGAAACAAAAGAAATACAAACAAATGTAAGGAAAGCACTTAGTAGTGCAGACAGACACTGCGCAGAGCGGCAATAATTTTGTGGAGCCTGCGCAGTGACAAGATACCGTGGGGTAGTAGCCCCACGAGGTTCAGTAAAGGCTATGAGCCATGGCTCGATGCCTTAGACCAGTCAGAATGGCTGATGATAACTCAACACAAAACAAAATTTGAGCTTATGGAGAAGAGTATTTTTTTGTATGCATTACCCTGTTTTAGCGCTAGACATATTTTTTTTATTTTCGTAATTGCATTATTACGTAAAAATGGTACAGATTTTTGAAAACCTAATAGTGTCACAAATAAGCACAAATTAAGAGCTACTAATATACTTTTATTGTAAGATCGCACAATTATTGATTTTCGAGAAAATGGATTTTGCTAAACGTTACTCCAGCAGGAAATGATATATCTCGAAAACCTTACGACGCACAAATTTAATTTTTGGCGCACATTTATGCACAAATATAAGCTATCTGTCCATATACTTAATTTTTCTTTCCGATCATTAGATTAAAATTTTCCTGCTGGAACAACGTTACTCCAGCAGAATTAGTTTTTCCTTTTTTTTAACAAAACGGCAAAGTGCACATATTATTATTTGGTGCACATTTACAGCGTATAAGGCACTTATTATTTGTAGAACTCAATTTTTTCCAGAAGTGATTTTCTTGCTGGGGTAGTGAATAATTTTTTTTCCATCTTGAAAAATCAAGGAATGAGTTGCTGTCAGTGCTGTCACAGTTACATCCTAGTTCATTTTTGTTTGAAGTCAAAAACTATTATGAAATTCTAACTGGAAGTCTAAAGTTTCGGTAGGTATATTATATACATATATTTTGCTTCTCTAATTGATACTGAAAAATTTAGTTTTATTCCGTGATTGAGACCAATAATATACTTTTCGTGATATTGTGATGCAGACACTAACAGAGCGAGGCGAGGTTCAAAGCAATATTAGACTCTTCTGTCGGTGTATCTAAAAAATAAATAATTTTAGTTAGTACCATATCCGACCTAAAAATCCTAAATGGGTGATTTTGTAACGTTTTAGTCTTGAAACTTTGATTGAAACCAAATTTTGATATTAATTTACGGGGTGATGCAATGTGGGACCCTAGAAGAGCGAGTCCCTACTTGCACTTGGCCAATTTATATAAATAAATACACAAAGCAGAGCTACAAAAGTGATAGAAATACGTTATTGCGAATAGATAAATTTTATTGACACATTTGGAAGTGTTTGTTACTGTCATTGTTACCTAGATAAACGTGTCATCGATCGTATATTCAAGAAGGGGTACGCAAGGGTAATCCTAATACTCGAGAAGTATGTTTGTAGGTTTGATATAAAAGGGATTATGCTACTGCCGTCTGTCGGGCCCACTTCTATTTTATGCAGATACAAAAAAGTAATAACTGCGTTTTCTACCAAATAACCATATTTATTTATAAAAAACATATACAAAATATAATAAAATGTATTGTATATCTCAGTGTGATATAAGCAATGTTGTGACGAAACACATCAAGTAGGCATCGATGCCTACTTGATGTGTTTTCTGTGTTGTGAAACATTGCTTAGAATTTCTTTTTTTATGGGAATACGCTCGAGCGTTCCCATAAAAAAAGAAATTCTAAATAATTCCTACTATTAACACAGAGCACAGAAGTTTTAGATGCGTTTCGATCTACACGAATTGTGTTTATAGGTATAGTCTTTTTTTTCGAGCGTACGAACAAGAACGATTCATTCTTTTGGTTTGGCTAAGCTACGTGTCTTCACGTCAGTTAAGCAGGAAATTTTGGCGCGTACTTCAGATTTTTCATCTTGACATGTACATTTTTCAATATTTATTAACATTTCAATCAATATATGTTCAAGGAATAAGTTATATCGATAAATCTCTGGTTATTGATCTAAGTGCAATGGGACCATGTGGATTCTATAAATTATCACGCAATAACTTACGCATTGAACCTGACAATACGAGCGCGTGCGGTTTTGCAGTAATCCGGAAATTATGATGCGGCTTATAGAGCACAGCAGGCTGTGGAGGGCGCGGCGCGGGCAGTGCGGCGCGGGCAGTGCCTGGAGGTATCGGTTACTGTACCAAATCGCGGTGAAATTGCTTTAAAGCATATAGAAATCAAAAAAATATTTCCAAATTGAATACTGTAAAATTTCTTGTCGTTATTTCAATACCTTCTTCACATATATAATCACATCCAATGTAATTGGTGACTGTAAGAACAAACATTTGAAGAATAGGTTATTATAAGGAAACATTATTTAAGTATATTTAAAAATGTACTAAATATATGTAATGAATTTTCTCGATCGTACGTTTGAAGAGTCAAGATCTCAAGAAGAATTTGCATTGTATTGAATTCTAGGCTAGCCTGAACAACATCTTCGACCACATCATCACTTACCATTAGATGAGATAGTGGTCAAAGGCTAGCCTACCAGCAATAAAAAAAATGTTTGTCTCTGCTCATTAAGGCGAAATTGTCACCAGGTAATTGTTGTTATATGTAAATATTATTGTAAAACATAAATTTAAGTTACCTACAATTATTTTTATTATAATGAGTTCCGCAAACCAACGCCTCAAACTACATTTATTGATTGTTGTCGTCAAAACTATATCAAATTAAAATAAGAAAATAAACATAATATCTTTGAGTGTAACTTTATACCCCTAACCATTAATAAAAAAAAAAACAAATTAACTCATTTAATCATTACTTAATACAATTGAAATAGCACAATCGCGTCCATTTAAAGAATATCTCGTAGGTTTAAGGGCGTATAGCGTCGCTTTGGAATATCTAGGTTGTGGATTTTAAGCCTGGGTTGGAGTAAGGCAGGAGGCCCGCCTCTCCATACGCGAGGCCATTACACGTGAAACGTTGGTTCTAAAACAGCTATGCCTACATTTTTGGGGTGCCGTATTATTATGTAAAATTATGCATTTTTAATGAGTAATTTTCGCATATATCTGACAGAGTGATTATCATAACTGTTATTTAAAAGCTCGAAGTAATCGTTAAGTTAGAGTTGATGATAACCCTTTAGTTTCTGTTATCTGTGATGATACCCTTATTACAACTTTGAGTTCTTTGATTTTTTCACTCGTCGGCTATGAGCAGCTAATTTAAGCTGTAGTATACGTAATAATATATGTAAGTAGGATACAATCATGTTTTTATTTCTGCTACAAATCTGGGCCACACATGATATTTAACAATACGTTATATAGGAATATGTTGACACATTCGATTTGTTGTGTGGTTGATTTGAGATAGCTCTATATGAACTCTTGCATAATAAAAATAAACTATAAAAAACAGTTGTTTTATCATTATAACATTGATAGCAAATGAAGCACACAAAGAATAAAACCAGCAAATATTCTTGTAAATCTCAGCTCAACGCAGCTCGGATAGAACATTAACAGGTCCGAAAATTCAGAGATAAAAAAGGCGAGTAGTCGGATTAAATGGCACAGTATCCCGTTTTTTCTGTCGGTGCTTTTATTTAAACAAACCGAGTGCAGTAATCCCGGCAAGTTTATCTCGACGCAAATAACGGCATACATCGACGCGCACATTGCGCGCCGGCCGACCAGAATGCAGGTAATAAAAGCGTTCCCCAGCGAACAATGCAAAAACTACACGATTCCGGGACACTTTGAAAAATTACAACACTGAGCGGGACACTGACACTATCGCAACTTTTCAACGTCCTCATTTGCATTATTATGACCTTTATTTTGATACTATTAGAGTTTGCTAAATGTGCAAATGGGTGTTGGTTAGTTAGTAATCCGCGTCCACAGACTAACTGCTTAATTATGCATCCGCGGTCCCCGGGATTATGTTTTTATTTTGGGGCTGGTATTATAAATTCCTTAGAGTATTCCCTTAATACGGGCTTTATCTAGGCAGCGCCATTACTCTGCGCACACTGAACAACTCTGCTGCTACAAATTAATGGGAAATGTGAGTTTTATATAAATAAAGCTGGTTATTTAATCCTGAGTTATTACAAAATCTAGTCGTTGGTGAAGTTATTTAGTGATAGTAAAGAATATAGGATAAATAGGTAGTAACATTTTTATGATTTACATAATATTATTTTACGAAACGAATTATCTCTATCATTAGCCTTGTCGTTTTATTAGGGATAACAAAATTAAAAGTAAGGTCCTGTGGTGAATACTGATCTTACCTCTGGGACGGTTCTGCCGAATACCAGCTTGAGGCACTTGAGTCAATTGCGTGGCGCGCCAAGAGGAGGCAGCGACTTTCTGGGGGAGTATCGGCTGTAGAGCCGATACTCCCCCGTAAAGTCCCTTGTCTACCCCGAGCAACCCCGTAAAGTCACTTGTCTATCGGTCTTTTACCGGATACATTTCGGTGTATGTGCACAAGATCTACACGACTTAGTTCTGCCCTCCCTTTTTTTCCATCGGATGTCTAGACAAACGAAGAGGCGCCATCCGTACATGGTTGATATTACCAGCACTTGTACGAAGTGCTTCGCTTTCACTTCTTCACCGTCGTCAGTTTTTCCTGATGGATACAACATAGGTGTCTTCAAATCTATAGTAAATAGGTTTCTTCTACGTAAGAGTGCTCCATCATAGACCACTTCAATGCTTAACATCAAGCTTCACAAGTTCGAAGGACATTTTAAAGTAACCACACTCAATCACAAACTATAAACAAACATAGTTATAATATAAGTATTAAACGGAACTGAATCGCGATAAAAATATTATTTATTTACCTCGACGTCTCGACTAAGTTTCATTAGCCGTGGTCACGAGTAGACTGAATAGGCGGGTGTCATCGTCTTCAAGGGTATTTTCTCCAACTACCCGCGTTTGATTTACATTATGTTTTGTCTCGACATACACAAAAACAACATACACAGGTCTTAATGCAAGTAAAACGCGTTTGGTGCATTTTCTTAACACTGGATTCTAGGATGCAGCTAACCTAAAATATTATAAGAATAAGTCCCGTTAATTACTTATAACTATGTGTTCAAGTAGCGAAAGTCTTGAAATGTATACAAACAATATGGTAATCATAGATACTTTGATATACAAATGTATCCAAATACACTCACCTTACTTTACTTTACCTTAATTTAAACTTATACATATTTAAAAAGTACCTACACAAAAACAAAACGAACAATACTGAAAGAGATCAGCTATATATGATTATCTTTCACCTAAACATGCGTTCTATTTTTAATACGTACTATATCTTTCTAGGGTCTATTAAATCTAGTATAATTAAATTATTCGTGACTTTTTAATGATATTTAAATATATATCGTGAAGGTTCATAACTCGGTAAGATATCGGCATACGCTGAGTGAAAATGGACGACATTTCTCAATGACAATGGAGCAATGTAAGAGACAAAACATATTTAGGTTAATGTACTGTTCATAGAATTCTTATAGTGACTAGTTATGCGCTAAGCTGTGGTGTTAAATGACGGCATATAACATAACTGATTTCAAGTTCTGACCGTAATTTAGTACTTTCATCCCATACAGCTGTATGCGATGTATGTACGTACCTAAATCTACGTACGTAAGTATACATACGACTTCTGTCTATAACGTGAACTTTAAAATGTTGGCGTCTGCTATTTTCTTAAAAGTGTTTTTGTTCAGCTTATATCAATCAATTTCTATCAACCACCACAAGAATCAGTGTTATCACAAGATTTAATTGACCCATCTCCATTTCTCAAAATTATATCGTTTAATATAAATTAAAGAATATACATTAGCAAATCTGCTCGTTAAAAACGGAGCTCTATATTTTTATTCAGTGTCTGTAGTTTCAGGCAAACTACAGACACTGAATAAAAATATCAGTATTATATTTGTACTAGGTATATTATATAATTATATTATTGACATTTATCTATTTATATATGTATTTATTTATAAATATAATAATATATTCTATTGTATACATATTTATCTGTTGCTTAAATCAACTTTGATAATTTTCTTTGTAATCTTGTACACCTCCGTTCTCAATATACATTCACTTTCATATCCATTCACGGTTGCCTGTGTGAAATTGCACTTAGCTATTAAGCCGTCCATTGTACATCATTTTGCTTATCCCTGTAACATAATTGTTTTATTAAAATTGTTGTTCATTAAAAATGATTTGTATTGTATCGTATTATTGAATCATAAAATAATCTTAGCATAAAATAATTTCTTCAGTAATATAATATGTAGTTTTACATCACAAACTCATAATAAATGTTTGCCGCGTGTACGTACGGCCTATAGATAGGATTTTATAATAAATATCACATTACCAGGAAAATATATACGAAAGAAACCTGCCCGTCGCGTATTGAACAATCTTTCCGGCGTTAATATAAATATTCTCTGACCAGACCTTTTCGATAAAACATTTCCTTCTACTGCTAATCTGGGTAACAGTGTTAATCTGTCTCAAAAAAAATTACTTACAAATCTTTTGCGTCTCGTTGCGGGGGACTCATTATGTTTTCCTACGTCTAAAACTCATTGAGTGCTAATGGTTTGGTATTTATAATGGCACACATTTTTCAGCAAGCTAGTTAGTTATAATCACACTTGTTCTGTTTTTAAACTGTGGTATCGCTGAAAGGATTACTCTTTGACTTATACCTAGCACTAGACCTAGGTACTTAAAAATATTTAAAATTGTATTTCTAATGCGAAGGTGGCCAGCCAAAATATTGGTACAGCATATGTGGTAAATTGATAAAACGAAATTCCTTATATATATTTATAAGCTCATCTTCATTAATATGATAAAGAAGAAAGATTTGTATTTTTGTATGCAACGAATAAATTTAAAAACTACTGGACCGTTTTGGATGAAATTTGGTTTAAAAGCCGAAGAAGGACAAAGAATAGTTTTATCCAACTGCGTAAAAACAGGTTAATGGTTTTGCGCAATAACCGAAATACGCGCAGGCGAATCCGCGGCCGGATAGCTAGAAAATAATATAATTGGAGCCATTTTCAGGTTATCATATTACAAAAACTTACGCTCATATTTATAAAATTACAGTAAAAATCAGTGTGCGAAGTGACGCGACCGAGGCAGACGTAAGTACCACCCTCAACATCCTGAAGAAGGCTTCCGGTAGAAGCCGATAAATTGTCGACGGTAATATCGACTCGTAGTAAGTTGTTTCACGCTCAAAAACCCGTGTTTTCAAACATACATTTTCAGAGTACTATAATCAATTGAGATAGTAAAAATATGCTTTCAAAAAAAAGTTACAAACAAGAATGTGAAGAAAAATATATTATACATCTCGCAGACAAAGGCGACTTAAAACCTCTTTCGATTACAAACGAATTTCTAATATTTATATTGTCAACGTCGAGACTTACAAAAATATTTATTTCTAAATCTCATTTATTGTTTCTGTAACCTTATTAGCTTTTGTTGCGGTGTTATTTCTGTCCGGAACGTGTAGGTTTCAGAAAAACTTTGTGAATTCTGGTAAATTTGTTTATTATTTGTAAATTGACGTAGTTTATCTTGAGAACCTTACTAAGATATTTATTTTGTTTTGCCATTTTTTATAAAATACAATATTTTTATAGAAAATTCTGGTTTTGTTATTATAAACGTACATGAATACATCCACAAAAGTAATATAAGTATCGTTCTACACTGCAAATCTCGAAGCATCTCTTTAAATTGAAGTATAAGGAAATGGCTGTGTGACATAAATCATGCTGCGACGCCTCCGTTGCGCGTCTTGGCTGCCAGCCAACTGCTGCATCCCACCACGGTTGTACATACAACATGTCCAAATGGTTTGATAATTGTTACGAACACATAAGAGGAGATCTGACTTCAAACATATATATTATTCATACAAGTTTTCTATTCCGGTACATAGAATCAACTCAGGTACGTACTTGCTGTTTCAAAAGCACACTACATACTTTTGTAAAAATACGCTACCTGCAGTTACTATAAAAGTAATTTCGTTAAAAAGATATGTTACCTTACACTCTGCTACATAGAATGTGGTTGAAGCTGTAGTTACAATGGCCCAACATGTCACTCGTATGGTTATACCTGTTATCATAATACACTCAGAAAGTTATTGTGACATTGTATTGATTACAATTATTTATTTAAGGTTTATAATATTATGTGTAATAATGCATTGTGACACTTAAAATATTTAAAAATAATTATAACATAAAATAATTAAGTGTGTAATGTTTATATTTGTATGTAATCTTTATAACAGTTCTTCAATTGATGTTATATAAATTCAGTCAATTGACTCGCTAGTAGACAGTAGAGGGGGGACTGTTCCGCTCTGGAAGAGGGAAATGAATTCAGTATTGCTTCGGCAGTCGATTTGAACGGACGATAAATTGTGACGTAGCGAGTAAGTAGGAAGTGATAAGTGTGTGTATATACGTATGTGGTAATATATATATGTGGTTATTTTGAATTAGGTACGTACATAGTTAAATAGTATAGCTATAGTATATTTTGGTAACACATTGTTAGAAGACGTTTTAAAAGAATGGCCCCGGGTTTCTTGCCCGTTCTTCTCGCAGAGGCCCTATAAATCTTATGTGCTGAACTTGGCAGTAAAATTAAGAAATAAATGTTGGAGAATCAATTATGGTGTATTCTTTTATAATTAAGTACCTCCCCTTCAATTGCAATGACCTTTACCTTAGTATATAACAAGAAAAATCTAACATACCTAACTATTATTCCCAAACAACTTATATTATATCCCAATGTAATTAACACACCGAGTTCTATAACAAATTTGGTTTTTTTCTTGCAATGCATGGATGACTGCAGCTAGAGTTTAGAACTAAACTCGAAACTAAACAGCTCGGCTAAATAGCAGCTACGGCTAACTACGAGCAAAATGCCGGCGAGATACACCCAGTTGACTTGCTCTGTTCAATGCTTGATTTAGACATTAATGTAGCTGGATACCTCGAAGTTTGCGTGACGTAGCTTAGACCACAACACTTTGTTTTTTATTAAAATTTTAGCATACATTTTTTACTGCTTTTGAGAGAACTGCAATAACTTTATTTCGAGCACTCCCAAAAATTCATATCACAACAGTAGATTATTTTGTATATTCAGAGAAAATTACTGTTAATGCAAATTAACATATCCATCCATTGAGAATGTGATGTACTTGATTAATTAGAATCGATCGTTGTTCAGATTAGTACATTTTGTCTATTCCAACTTCAGTTAACTTCACTTCAATTGGAACATTCAGAAATGCCAAGTAATTGTTGTGTACATATTATTTAATAATCAGACCACAGACCATTGTAATACTATACCAACACTTGTGAACAAGAATAAACAAATTCAGTGGCAAAGACAGTTTTATTCAGCATCACAGAACCATCGAGAACACGCGCAAGGTCCTAACAGGACACAAGGCGTCCCCATTGAGTGGTGTCGACGCCGCATCATCAAAACCTCAGACAAAACCCCATGTACACGCGACTCCACATCAGACGGTTGCGTTCACAATTACTATGTTCTTAAGGCGCTTAGTTCTAATTATATTTTTCTTAAAAGCATTTGATGTGTATATTATGGTGTGATATTAAAGGACTTAATTATTTTAGCGGTATGAGTACAAGGTGGTGAGAGCAATGAAGGCTGAGCCAAGGCTGGTTAATGTACACGATACTATATAACGGCCATTGTAAATGAGCTCTTAGTGAACTAATTTAGTGGTGGAACACGCAGTCGTGCATCATCGAGCATTAAACTTAGTGTTGTGGCAGACGGGATACATATTCTTCTGGATATACGAGTACATTAAAAAATGCTGGACAAATAGATGGACTCAGAGTATAGAGACGTAAAGATACTAGTACCTGTAAATAAATTCTAGGAAAATTAAAAGAGATTGTTGTTATACTATCAAGTACGTTTAAGTAAATATCAGAAGGATAGTAAAAAACTAGTACGCAATCTCAAGAAGTGATCGTTTTAAATGAAATACGGTTTCTATTTTAGAAGTTTTACCACTTTTTTGTTAAAAAAAAATAAATTTATATATATTTACTATGTATTGTTTGTATCTTTCATTTGAGTCACAAAAATAAGAAAAAGCACTTTAATAGGGCTAACTATTCGAAGAGGATCTACAGCGCCCTCCGAGTTGCATTCAGGGCGGTCGGTGTGGGGGCTGCCACGTTTCTGCAGTGCCTCGGGGATGTATGTAGAAGCACGCACTGACTGCTTCCACGCGACTATGCGAAAGCGTGCCGCGTCACCAACACCCTCCTGGCAATGATAGCAGACAGATCAGACTGTCCTCAACATATTCAACACTAGCTTTCCGGGCGCGGCTCCGCCCGCGCGTATATCGGTTATCGCGCAAAAACATTAACCTATTATTGCGCAGTTGGATAAAAACTATCCTATGTTTTTTCCCGGGTCTCAAGCTATTTCCATACCAAATTACATTCATATCGGTCCAGTAGTTTTGGCGTGAAAGCATAACAAACAGACAGACAGAGTTACTTTCGCATTTATAATATTAGTACTGACTAGCTGCGCCCCGCGGTTACACCTGTCTGTCTGTTACGCTTTCACGCCAAAACTACTAGACTAATTTGAATGAATTTTGGTATGGAAATAGTTTGAGACCCGGGAAAAAACATTGGATAGTTTTTATCCAAAAAAAAGAGGTTAATGTTTTTGCGCGATAACCGACATAAGCGCGGGCGGAGCCGCGCCTGGGAAGCTAGTATCTTTATAAATTATAGCCTATGTGTTATTCTGATGCCTAAGCTATATTACTATAAAGTTTCATTAAAATCCATTCAGTGGTTTTGCGTGAAAGAGTAACATACATCCAATCAATCATACATCCTTACAAATTTTCGCGTTTATAGTATTAGTACGATTGCTGCGACAGACACGTCGTGGAAATATATGAGTAATAATGAATTAATCATTATTCGATAATTATAATATTTTTTTGTCTTGTATATTATGGTGTATGCCTGAAATAAATGTCTTTTATTTGTTATTTTTTCTAAGTTTGTAAGATATTAACAAGTCGCTAGCAAATATGGATACAATAAAATTACTATTACCATACATACCATGCATACTATACCATTTAAAAAGCATTGACGCATGCTATGTGAAAAAATAAATTATATTATGTTAGCAAAAAAGAAAAAAAACAGCCGTCCAGCACTCGCTTTAAAACACAAATTTTAATAGTACATAGCAGTATATAGGTAATGAGTAATGAGGTTGTGGGTTCAAGTATCTCTGGAAGATATTTTTCTATCCAAAATATTTATACATGACTGTAGGTAACATATGTATCGTGATGATGAGGCTAAAGTGGTCGTGGTTGTTGTCTAAAATTGTGCGGTTTTCATTGTTGTGCCGGTGGGAAACATCTCCTTATGTCCGTACTGATAGCTTGAAGTAATTAACTATATAAGTATAACAAGCTTTTGTTCTTTAAGTGGGGTCGACATTGCGAGTATTAGGAAGAAAATTCAGAATATCTGTGTGCTCCTCCAAAACTGTGCCAATCAACTCTATTATACATATGTAAATAATTTACAATATTTTAATTATTTAAATATGATATAAAATGACGTTTACAGGTTAATGTAGCACAATATTTATTTCCCGGACGGGATCGAACCCGCGTCCATTGTTTCTGTGCCGGATCCCTTTTTTTATTCAAGTACGCTGCCATATTTTTTCAAAACGTTATATTTTTTGTTAACATTATTTGAAATTGATTATCTGTGACTTCAAATAACCAATTACATTTTTGGATTATACCTTTGTCAAATAACGGTATTAGATTTGCAAATGTCTAAATCTGTGTCATTATTGTGCTACAGAAAAGTTTTTTTACAATAATTTAAACCGAATGGAATCTAGCATACATTTTCACTATAAACTGAATAATTTTATTATAAAAATATTTAAATATCACGATATCGACTTCTTGCAATGGAAAATATGAAAAAACTTGTTGAGTGAGTACCACACTGATACATAACACTGGCCTTACATTATCTTGGTCCAGCTTCCACATATTATTTCACGTGTTTCAGTACTGGAAGTAGGTTTCATTTTTATAAATTTATGTAACACTATTTGTAATGGCACACACTGCCTACAAGATCATTCAATCGTCTAAAATATTGTTCAACAACCAGAGTCGCAACTGCCTTTAAATCATCCAGGTAGCAAATACATGTGTCAATTAATTGTCTGTGACATAAAAACTACTCAACAAATTTTGATGTAACTTTATTGGGATCACCGTGGAAGTATATTTAAGTTAATAAAAAATAATCTTCAAAATTGTTTCATAATTAATTTGCGGAAAAATTGCAACAAGTATTCAAAAAGAAAACCCACAGTCAAATTTAGAGCCTCCTTATTTTTCGGATGTTGATTATAACTAAATTTTAAGATAAAAATTGAAAATCTTTCTGGAATTTGGAAAATTGTGGCAAATCGAAATCAGTCCGTTGAATTTTTTTGAATGGTTGGTAGATGATAGCTACAGCACTAATGGCCGCCACTATCCGCTATCTCGTGTGCAGCGCCGCTTAGCGTCCGAGAGTGCCAAGTTAGATTGCTTACGTAACTCTGGCGGTCGCTACTTGCCAGAGCTGTATAACACCTTTGGTAAGTTCTTGCATAATCACGAGCCGAGCCACAATACCTTTATATATTTAAATGATGCTAAGAAACCTCTGATACCTCGTCATTTCATCCTGATAATACGCTTAGTATAAACGATGGTAGCTGTTTTATGTACTTAATACTAAGAACTTTACTCATGGGACTGTCTATGTATATAGATTATTTTTTTGTCCAAGTTCACTTAGTGCCAAACACAGGATTTGAGAAACTGATATATAGTAATGACAATAAAAGATTTTATTCGTGAAATAAGTATATAAAGCTGTTGCTGGTATTTATGTGCTTTTATTATAGTTTATTTTATGTCTGATTGGTGTTAACCAAAGGAAAATTAAATTTCCTTTGGTTTTAAATTCAGGAAAAAAGTTATTTTTTCCTGTAGGTAATTAACATATTTTTGTAGCAATTTTTTAACAGCTTAAACGCACAGTAAATCGTCACAAATACCTAAAACACGAGTACAGCAGTTATGGTTCAGTCGGCACGTGATGCCGCAGGGCACAATAACACGCGAATATTTTACTATGAAACGTATGTTCCCAGAGGTCCCCCGTGGCCAATGGCC
This sequence comes from Plagodis dolabraria, assembly GCA_963854805.1. Lineage (NCBI taxonomy): Eukaryota > Metazoa > Arthropoda > Insecta > Lepidoptera > Geometridae > Plagodis > Plagodis dolabraria. Next base: position 983,336 of record OY978454.1, on the reverse strand, counting down.
CAGCAAAGTAGTGGACGTTTCATCATCTTACTATGTAGCACTTTGTCTTTTTTGCTTTCCAAATCATAAAATCTTACATGGAAACGACTATCTGCAATGAGTATTTAAAAATGAAAACAATAAGTCGGATAAAAATATCGAGAAATATCTCAAGCGTGCGCTCGTAGAGTTAAGATCTCCTGAAATTGCTTCGTGTAGAAGCAACATGCGTCGAATTTTTTTCCGGTTTGGCTTCGTGGTGTTTGTGACGACACGTTGACTTAGCAGGGTAAATAGGCGCAATCGTCACTAGTTTTTAAGTGTTTTATAAAAATATTAATTTAATGTTTTCTTAAAATATTTGTTATTATAATAAGTATATTGGCTTCAATATGCAGACATCTAATTATAAATATACAAACAATTGACTCAAATCTTTAATTGTTCTAAGCCAAGATTTAATTTTTTTCTATACCAGTTGAGAGGAACTCTTGTATAGTTTAGTATAGTATCGGTGTGATGCCGCGAGGCACAATAACACGTGAATATTTCGATGTCAACATCCTCCAGAGGTCCCCCGTGGCTCCACGAAGTACTGAATGTTTCACTTCAGTATTATCTCACTGCATGGTGCTTTGTTTGTCTGCATTTTCCAGATTTGAAGCTGATAAGGTGGATAATATTCTTGAAAAGCAGTCTAGTCAAGTTTTTATCTTTATGAAAAGGTAAATTGCTCTAGTACTAAATTCAATATGAATTAAATGTGCTATATATATTTCTAGAACTATGATGACTGATTGGTTGTTTCTGCGAGAGTTAACATTTCTAGGAAATACATTTAAAAAAATTGAAGAAATATGTTATTGCCTAGGCATACATGATAAATAGCAGATTTCTACTACCTGGACAACCTGTTGAATGAATCCTAACTGCCCACGATACGCGGGGTAAAAATAAAACTAATACATACAACCTACATAAAATTTTCCCTGTGTGGGTCCCTTCGATGACTATTCCCTCACGCTTACATGATATTAATACATTTTAGCCAATAACTCTGTACTCACGTGCAGGTGAAGAGTTGGTGAAGGTTTTTCAAAGGTCACTGCTCTCCAGTGACCGCGGCACAAACAACAATCCTCAAGTCTATAATGTCCATACACAACACTTCAATTCAATTTATTGTAGGTCAGCACCAAAAGTTATTTTAAGACAAATTATCAAAGAACAAAAAAAGGTGCAAGTAATTCTACCAAGACATTTTTACACACGGAACCACAGACAAAAATTTCGCCCCAAAGAGTCGACCATCAAAAATAAACAAGTAGATTGCGCCACCGCAAGTTGCGATCAAACTAGAAATCTCGAGTGACAATTGCGATGCGATGGTTATGTTAATGATAGTTTATGTTTGTTATTGGAAGGGATAACGAGTTGACAACAGTAATTGTTTGTACCTTTTTATTGGGTTTTATAAGTGCCAAAATAAGAATAAGAACAATATAAATAGTTTTTGGCATTTCAATGATATTTATTATTAGTATTGAATGGATTATTCATATAAAACAGTTGTATTTAAATTTCAACATTTACTGTATACGTAAGTTGAACTATAGGCGTCGCTCCATCCCCATACGATGGTTAAAGAACGGGAGGAAAAAATTGAGTTATGAGTCTTATTTATGTTAGCTCAACCAATCAGAGCACACCCCTGCTATAGGGGTGGATAACCCGGGTTCGGATCCCGCACTTGACTATGATTTTTCTTCTCGTAAATTTGTTATCTTGTAATTTACTGCAAAGTTTCTAAGGATCAAAACAAATTTGAACATGTTCTTATTGAACACTCTCTCACAGCCTGATAAATAACTTTCTATAGTGGCTCACAACAATTGTCAATCATCTCATTCTGCTTCATAAGTCTACCCAACCCTTGTAGGAACTGAAACAGTAACGTATCTGGAGGTGAAGATAGACTAACTATTAAACTGGAACTTAAATTGTTTGTCAAAATTGTTTGCTAAAATTGACATGCTCTCATCGAGGACTCGTAAATTGATCTACGTTTTTGGAGCTGCAACTAATATCGAAACCTTAAAGGTTGTGTACAATTCGCTTGCACAATCTATCCTTTCCTATAGCAAAAATAATTCATAATATATTATTCCTTACACACCCAACTCACTATGCACAATGTCCTATTTAATAATCTGTTAGTAATTTAATGATTATATGTTATAGTTTATATATGTTTATACAAAATCAAATTTAGCATATAAATTTTAGATTACGTAGTTAGGTCATTTCTAATACCTACAAACCCTATCCCAAATGTATTTAAACTCCAGAAAATTGCCGATTAACTTTATTATTATTACTATTTAATTTGAAGTTCAGAAGGTGAATATTATAAAATTGAAGCAATGATGGCTTCCATATATTGGAAATAGCTATGGACTGCCGTGCTGCAGGTCCTTAGTTAGATCTTTAGGTAGAAATTCTGTCACCAAGCAACTAACAGTGTGTTACAAGGCACATATGACATTTAAGAACTGTATGTATCAAGGTGATTGGCGCAGCATCTGTTAACGGTAGTCGTTATCGCTTAACATTAGGTGAGCCTCAAGCTTGTTCCGTCATAATCCCATAAAAAAATGTAGACGTGCAATGCTAGTGTGTCGCGTCGGGCCAACAGCGAGTGGTCTAGAGTTGAGAGGTCTATGGTCAATGTTTACTGTCAACTATGCAGTCGCTTGCATCTTCCTAGATCTTGTGTGTACAGTTATCTTTAACTGCACACATAACAGAATGCTCGATTATATATAGAAAAAACATGTTTTTAATGGAATAGAAAAAACACTTCACAATCACAGTTTAAATTCATTATTTATTGTTCATGAATTAATATAATTAGATTGGTGCTCAGTGAATCACCGTTTAGTTAAGCAAATAACTGTTCTGATAAGCACGTACATTCAACCTCACGTGTTGGTACTGGGCCGCTGCTACAATTCACCAAAGTTTCGTTTTTCGTGTTTCAAGCGACACTTTAGACAACGAAAATTGAATTGGCGGTACGAAGTTCGTTGTTTGATATAGTCTATGGTCGGACCACTTCGTTCATTAGTCATAAACCGTCTTACCACAAAAATGTCATAAGACATGGTTTCAACGCCTGTTTAGGTAGACAGTGTCTAAAAGTTAAATAGCGCTTAAACGTGTTTTATTTTTTTTACTACAAAACCATATTTAACACGTGTTTGCCTAAACACTGCCTAACTCGGTGCGCGTATCATCTGCCTGTTTTGTAACTTTAGGGAAAGTTTTGTTACATGCAGAAATTATTTGAAATACCAGTATCCTTTTGCACCAAAATTATATATTTTAGTTATTATTTACATTCATTATAGATGAATATTCAGTACATCAGAAAGCTTGAGTGTAGCTATTAGATTAAAAACTAGTTATTAATCGATTCGGTGTTTCGGAAAAATAATAATATTATAATTTGTAAAATAATCATGTTAAGTTATTTGCGTCTATAAAAAATCTCTAAAAAAATCATATCTAAATATAATTTAAAGATAAATGTAACAAGTAAAAGCTATGAATTAGGCTTCAAAAATATAATTTTAAATAAATATTATATTATTAGATTTATAATTACATATACAACCATAACATTCCTTGCTTACCTAATGACGAGCCCAGCACCGTGAGGCGCACGCAATATGTAATTGGGGACTTACGAGGATCCACCCCGAGGATCACATAGTAGGTGATCCTTTAATAGACCTACAATTTTTTTTTTAAATCGGTTAATCTGTATCTTTTCCACTATAATACTCAAATGGGTTCACGCGTGCACGATGTATTATATCTATATAAGTCGTCCATATCCACTGCAATTATCAATATTAAAAATGATAGAACTGAGTTAAACACTGGTTAAACCAAGGCTTGCGGCTGTTTAAATATAAAAACGTGACTAAGGGATGTTTAAGCCTAAAAGCGTGTTAGGCGACGTTTTGTAGTACAACATTTTTGAAACATCTGTTCAACACATGTCTAAGGCGTGTTTAAGTCTTTTGTGGTAAGATGGAAAGAGTGTAAATGTATCTAGCAACAATATAATATACATTGCACTTTTTTTCTCCATATCAATCAGATAACAGGCGTTATTGCAAACTTATCAATATTAAAATCATAACGTTGCGACATCTTTTACAAGTTTAAAACCAATTGCAAATTTGGTCTTGTTTGCAGTACAACGCAAGTTGAACTATAGGTGTCGCTCCATCCCGATACGATGGTTGAAGAACGAGAGCAGGAATTATAGTTATAAGTCTCATAAATTGGTTAGAGCATACCCCGGCTAAAGAGTTGGATGGACGCGGGTTCAAATCCCTTTCGAATATGTAAGTAAAATAAAATACTTTCGAGTTAGAATTTGTAATTCTATAAGTACTTTTCGTCATGGTCCAAGAAAGCATATCTGTAACATGCTCTTCGTGTTCTCGCCATCAAGATTTAGTAACGTAGCCATAGCTATCACATCACTTAATAATGACATTGACACAATAATTATTTTGTGGTGTAGTCACGTAATTGACGAAGCTGAGCTGGACCTGTAACACAACAATAGTAGATTATTAACCAAGGGCTGTATGACATCAATTGCATACGAGGTTTTGGCGCTAATTAACCCGAGTATGCAATTGATGCTTACGCCCGAGATAAATACTCTGCTTTACATATCGATTGTGAGGTAAGTAAACAACAAGACAGCAGGTTTCAATGAACATTTATTAAGAAGAAAAAAATGTGTATTTAATTAAAATTAATAGTAAAATTATTACAATTTGTAAGAGATATGGTCACGTTCTTTTTTGGAATATTTATAGTTTGAATATGAGTTTGTGATGATAAGACTTGAGTTTGAGTGACTTGAGGTTCTTGCATCGTAAATGGCTGCAGGTGACTGGTACTATTTTCTTCATTAAAAAATGGCTCAGATGATGTGCTTTAACGTGGTGATTTCAAGTTTATATTTTCTGTTATTTTAGAAGTAATTTTGCTTTTGTTTGCCGTCGAATCTTCGATATAACCTTCGGCCACTTTGCTGGACTTCCAGCCGCCGTGCCTTTTTAACAGAGTGAGGTTGGCTCCCGAATCAGCCAATAGAGTCGCTGATGTTCTGCGAAAGCAATGCCCGGTGTAACTCTACGTTACTCAGTTTTAAATATGTGGCTATTTGTTTTGGCATGCCTGTAAATTTGTTTTTTCCTATTACTTGTCTGTGGCATTTTCCTTTACTGTAATTAAGAAAAAAACGATTTGTATCCACGTTTTCAGGCCGAAGAGCTTGATATTTTTCAACATAATTTGCAAATTCTTCATGCACAACAAATGACCGGTCAATTTTAGTTTTCGTGTTAGGCAGTTTTATAAGTAGTAATTTGTTATGTTTTTCTACATTTTCTATTGTCAAGTTTGTCAATTCCACGGTTCTGCAGGCTCCCGATATCCCAAAAATTAGAACAACCTGTAAAAAAGACATAAGTTGTAATAAAGGCACCAAATTCGCATAGTATTTTTGTGAAATATTTTGGTAACTTATTAAAAAGGGCAAGTATATACGTAGGTACCTTTATTGCGAAATAAATTTCATCCGGAGCTTCATTTAAGAATTTCTGTACTTCTTCTGCAGTAAATACCTTCGATTTCTTGCTTTTAAAGCCGTCAGACTGCCTTTTCAAGAAAGCAGTAAGTTTAGAAAAATCTTTCAAATTCACGTCATGTTTTGTCATCATTGTAGATTTTAGCATGGAATAAAAGCACCATAAACTGGAGGTGTAGCCTCTTAGATAATTCATCAAAATATGATATAAAAACACTTTCAGAAAGAGATTTCACTTTTTTTTCTGACCGCCATTTCATAAATTCGTCGTATTCCTTTACATATCTTTCTTTCGAGTTCGGCGGTAATATATTTTCGACAACTGTTTTTGCCCTTTCTTTAATAAAATCGGGCGTTAGATCTATGTCTTCGTCACTAGACATGTTTAAAACTTTTGAAAAAGAACTCAAACAAGAAAATTAATTATTTTCGCGATGCTTTCGCGCCTACTAGTAGACTGTCTTTTTTTTTTTCACGCTCGCAAGCGCGTCAAATCTTGCTGGCCAGTTTGATTTTTAAATCGATTCCATCTAACATACGATGTGGAAACAAATAGTTCCATATTTAAAATAAAATCTTTATAAAATAAATTGTCTAGATTCCGATTCGAGTAATTTAATCGATACCGAGAAAAAAAATATTAACTTTTTAAAAATATTCTTCGTGCAGTATGAGTATGACAGTTCTTTTTTCAAATTCCAAAACCTATGCTGTAATGATAGTCATACACCCCGGCATTCAGGGGTGTAAGGGTGTACTTACAGAGCTAGAGATATGTAAAATATATTAATATAACAAGAATTAATTAAATATTAATAAACTAGAAAAGTACATATTAAAACATAAAGAATGTTATACTTTACTTCACACTGAACATGCTCCGGCGCCGACGTACTGTGAACGCGCAAACATTGTAGAACATGCGGCTCGGGAATTACCGGCCGCCTGCGCCGCCGTTCGCCCGTCTCGCTCGCTCGGCAGTCGGTATAGCTACCTGACGCGGAGCGCACGCTGCTCGAATACACTTTTATATTCCGCTATTGTTTACGTAGCACTGTGTCATAAATTGTTGTTTTTGTAACATTCGAATATAAACTTTGAACATTTATAGTCGCAGTGATTTCATACCAACACCACACGGACTATAATTTATTTATTTTATTTCTGCACATTTAGAACTAGTCTTTGTAGTTTGAGTATATAAAATCAAACGAATAAATTATTATTTCATAATTATGAAATAAACAAACCATACAAATCCGATAAAAAAAGTTATTCATAATCTATACAGGCAAATGCTTGCTAGTCTATGCTACGAAAGAAGTTAAACAAAAAACAAAACGTGTTATGCGGATATCTTTCATTCGGACCCGAAGTTCGAAACATAGACGTATTAGAGGCCCTGAGTTGCGACCATCCGACTCAATTTAGTTTTCTTATACAAATTCAACTAAAACATCAGATACTGTCTCAACACTAAGCTAGTTAAGTTTTAATTAAGAACATTAATTGCTTGGCGGCAAGTTACTGTCTTAATTGAAACTAGGATCAGCGGCGATCTTCGGGACCCTTACGACAAATATTTCACTTATGGGCGAGAACTTCGACACTCTATTAGGAACTTGGGACCTTTCACATTATAATGTATGTGCCAAACAAATGTTCAAGTGAATAGGTTGTTTTCCTTTTGTAAAACATGACGATGCTATGAAAATGCTATAACCAAAGCAAGTACTTAATATAAAATTGCAGAATGTTGACGGATTAAAATCTGCAAGGTCACTATTAAATTTGGAACAAAGTAATGTAAAAGTAATCTATATTCGTACTAAGTAGTTTGGAAGAATACAGTATTACGGGCTGCATATCTATATACCTGTCTGTATACATAATTTTTGAGATGAATCTTGAAAAAAAACCTCACAAAAATGTATAACTTATACGGCCCCCATGTACACCCCATGTACACGAGTATAAGAAATATTCTTATACTCGTAAAGAAAATATTAAATTATATATGTACTCAATGAGCTTTAGATTTGTAAACTTTATTTTGCATCGGGACCTCCTTGAAATTTAATTTAGTTGTATCTATAGTCCAATATTTGTCTGCAGTCAACGTTTGAAGAAACTGTTTAAATGTCGGGCTCGTAACTCATTGCGTGTATGAGTTAGAGGCCTGTGATGTACAGACGGACACACAGATAGCAAAGTCTAACCATTTGCCTTTCGGGTACGTAAGAACCGTAAAAACTACTGAAATTGTCTTAAATATACTTAATACCAAAATAGTCCTGGAGCTTCGTTTTTAATGAGCCTCATTATCATTACTTAGTAAAAGCCCCCTAAAACTAGATATACATAGATATACTGTGGGGACTTTTTAAAGCTTTAATACTGCTTTACGTTTATTTTTGGGAGTCTGAGCAGATCCTCGCGGAAGCTTTTCTAATCTGCGCCGTCTAATTGTCGGAACTGAAGAAAAATGAACTGTTTTTTTGGATTTCTTGGAACGTTTTTGGGTTTTATTATTTTTATATTGTCATAATTCGTTTGTTTCGTATTACTAATTGTTTGTTGGCAAAATTTGTATTGCCTAAAATTGTAAATGTCTAAATTATGGTGTCTCAATAAAAAGTTCATCTAGTTTCTTTGGGGGCACGATGGAACATTTTTGATAATATCGCAGTGATTGCAGTATGTCTGTTCATCTGTATGTCACGGTCGAGATTACGTCGAAAATTCTTCCAGTTTGGCTACGTCGCGTATATGACGTCACGTCGGCTAAGCAGGAAAATTAGACGTAATTGTCATATATTTTTAAATGATTTCTAAATGTTCCTTGAATGTTTTCTTAAAATATTTGTTACATTATAATTTTAATTTTAAATGGGTGGATTTTGTTAAAATTAGGTTATGTCTTTATAATAATAATGATTTATTGCCAAAACCTCTTAAGCTATTACAATACTTTGTCGTAACAATTTTAAATATCATGAGAAGGTTTGATTATTGGACGTGTATTATTATGTCATTAATAGAATCTATTTAGCTTTGCATACGTAGTGGCTCGGCGATTTATTCATATTCACACAAGTCAAAGCAATGGTGGTAAAATCTGCAAAAATTGGAACAGAATTTCTAAGGAAATTTAAGCTTCCGATGGTTCGTCAAGTAGGATCTGCCATAAACTTGTTTAATCTGGTTAATCTGCGAATATGCGAGCTAAGTTCCAGTAATGACCGTCCTCGGGACCCCACGGATTACCATTTCCGGGGCTTTGCAGCCATAAAATGCAGGTTATACACATATACCGCTACCATTTCTATGTTTCCATACGTGGCTGGAATTGATTTACACTTTTACACTGTTTTTATTGACTTCTTTTGATTCAGGTACTCGTAATTTGTTACTATGTCCAATTTGATCGACTTAAATATTATTTTAGGAGCTTAAAAAATAGCCGGCCAATTGCGAGTTGGACTCACACATTGAGGGTTCCTTATCAACGTAGAGTGTACCACTATATTGTTATTTTTTAAATAAATTAAATTCGAAATCCATAGCGGAAGACCGGTAACGGAAACCACGCTTGGCCAGTATTTATTATTTGTTGCTATACATTAAAATGCGTATAAACTGTATGTATCTAAAAATAAGTTAGATTTGTTTCTTAATGATCAGTTTTGGCCTGACGGTATTACTTTTAGGCGTTTTGTGCATTTCATGTATGAAACAAAATCTGGTGAGCAAGTTAATTAATTATTCTAATTATGGTTAGACTGAATAACAATGATTTATTTAGATATACTGTGTGTGAAAGTATAAACAAGCGGAATACAGAAAAGAAACACAATGGAGAAGCTGCACAGTGGTACCTGGAATTCATCTTGATATCCTCGTCTTCACGAGTCCTCTTGGATGTAGCTTCTGGCAAGAGCTTCCTCACTTGCTTCACTGTATTATTTCTTCGATGTTGTGTAATATGATATAATCACAATGCAGGTACTGTACAGTGCTGGTGGTATCTTCACCAAGCATCGACGTATGTGCAATAAGAACGGCGTGTAAATCCAGACTGATCGTCCTCGACCGATGACGACCAGCAAGTTTAGTGTGCAGCGAAAAATATGTGATAAATTTAATGTGGGCATGAATGAGAAATATCACCACAACTGGTGCGAACAAGATTCATCTAATATTGGATTGGTGAATGATTCGGTAGAATGATTATATTAAATCTGTTAAATACTTAATAATATTCCGTGATCAACGCTTTACTCCGATCTGTGAATCCGTCGAGCAGTTTTACAGCGTAAGTGTAAAGTAAGGAAAGTTCCCTGTTGTGTGAACTGGCACACATAATTCATGGGCATCGGGACCGCGCCGCGCAAACTGTCTGAACACTGAATAAACGCTAATTGGGGCTTGTACATATTCTGTTGAACTAATTATTTGTTTTGTTACTAATTATCTGTTAGTACCAATTGAAAAGCATAAAAAAATTATACCAGACAACACTACATATTATATTTAGTTTTCAAGTCAAAGTATTTATTTTTCAACCAACAAGGATCATGTTACAATATTTATAATACTTACTAAGTTTTAAAATACTTACACCAGATCTATGTCAAAACGTCTCTACGTACTAGATGATACATTTTAATTATTGACGAAGCCTCTTCGTTATGACGTTTTAGTTTAAACTATGTTTCTGAATATGTCTCACGATAATATTTTCCATAAGTCAAATTTTCTTAAAATAAACTAGCTATCTATCCGAATATAATCGAAAAATAAATCTAACAAAATATAATATGTGGAATAATAAAGCCTTTGAAAACTTATAAAACTTCTGACAACATTATAATGGCGGTAGTTAAGGCTAGAAGACTTCACAGTGCTTTCCAAATGAACGTAGTTTCAAAGTATTATTATAATACTAGCTGTACCCGCGACTTCGTTCGCGATTGTCCTACCTGCAGACTAATTATTCACGTTTCAGCACTGTTTATCTCACAACGCTGTGGTCTGCGGTGAAGCACTCTTAGTAAAGCATAGCTCAGAAAGAAGCTCTTTACTTTGGATTTGAAAACTCCCGGGTTGTATTTTCCAGAAGACAGTATTCATGTTAAGTAACTCGGATAGTTCCTTCGCGGTTCGCACATTAAATGTAGATGCGTACTTTGGAGGTTTTTTAAATTTTCGATTTGAAAACGGCGGTTTTGTGTGGTGGTAGAACAAAAATATATTAGATTGTGCGAAGTGGACATTGCGCAGTCTCCGAAATGTATCCGGCAAAAGATAGATAGTTAAAAAAAGTGATTGTGGCGAATGTTCCAGATTTTAGACTTTTATCTTAGCTAGCTTGCAAAACTAAATAAGGGTGCCTGGCTGCCCGTGCGGTGCCGGACTGCCCGTGGGGTGCTGGGCTGCCCATCGTGTGCCAGGCTGCCCGTCGGATGCCGGGCTGTCCGTGGGTGTGCCGGGCTGCCCGTGGGGTGCTGGGCTGCCTGTGGGGTACCGGGATGCCCGTGAGGAATGCCCACCATTCTAACATAAAAAGAATGATTGAAATCGGAATTCGCGTTAATAAATTACAACTAAGTGTACATTTTAACTTTCGTCCCCTTTCCCGGGGGAATCGTGCTGAATTTTGGGATAAAAAGTATCTTATGTACTTCTTTGTAGTATGAACTCTAATCACGCTAAGTTTCATTTAAATCCATTCAGTAGTTATGAAGTGATGCGTGGCCGGAAAACAGACAGACAGACAGACATACAAAATTTTAAAAAATATACAGTTTTTGCATCAGTATCAGCTACAGAGTGCTGTCAAAAATTATTTTCAAAATATCTTCAATGTACAGAATTGGACCTGTTACAGTTTTATTATAAGTAGGTTTAGATGTTCTTTAGTTTCAGTAAAATTTAGCATTCGTGTCCTTGAGTCTAAAATCAATGCTTCTTGTTTGTCAGTGTTTTGTAAAAAAATTGTATTTAAAAAATTTATTTGGGACAATCTTTTTGTATGAGAATTTCTTATTTCACATTTAGAGTTCAAATAAATATAATAAAATAAAATGAAAAACTGGCAAACCAGGAGCATAGTTATAAGGCTCAAGGATATGTATACAGAATTTCAACTAGTATGAACATATAACGACATATAACTACGTTTGTATGGACGGAACTATGAACACACTAGCCTTATGTGTGTCGACTGAAAAGACTTAAAATTCATTAGGTACTTTTTTTAAACAAATAATACGGGATAGCTTACTTGAATAAGCTCCGACTTTCGACCACATCCGGTGCTTATTTTCATGTAGAGCTTGGGACGTCCGCGATGATATCTCTCTTAATTTGCAGCAGTTCTGCACTAGTGCAAACTAAAATAAGCTTTTTAAAACGAACCTTTGTTAATGTTATAAAATAAACTACTTTTAATTAAAGTTATAATTCGTGATGAACATAAATCTTTTAATTACGAGCTACTTTCAAAAATTGGGGCATCTATCCTTATTTATTTGGCATAGGAACATGTCTTGACACTTACCCGCCCACGGAGAAGCAAGTGGCCAATGGATCCCACTATAGACTAAAAACCCCGCGGTGATCTGCCGTCGTCGACTAATGGTGGAAAAAAACAAGAAAGAAACATTTTGCCAAACTCAGGAGAGATAAGGATAGAGATAATGACTGACGTTATAATCTGTGTTTATATTAAGTATATAGTCAATATTGGATTAGTGCTTGATGTTTGAGTAATACCGAACTTGGAGGCACGTAATCACGCGGATGGGCGCCGTCGGCACTCCGTGCCAGTAGCGCCCTCCGACGGGCATTCGGAACATGCATTGGCTTGCTTACGATTCTGAGACTTAACTAACCGTCACAACAAATGAAAAGTGAAAGTTTTAAATCTGAGTGCTGTTACAGTTGTTATACGGCTTGTAATTTTATCTCTCAAGTAATCTATAACAGTTAAATACGTAAATTTTTGAGAATGTTAAGAGAGGTTATGTATTTGTTTAGATGGATGACGTCATATGTACGCTTTTGCTTGGTTCGAATTGTTAAATTCAAAATAATTTATTGAATATATACGCTCTTATGAAGGTCTGTTACGAATGTTAATATTGAAATATTCTACATCATACAGCCACGTTCAGCAAAAAAAAATGCAAAGAGCCACTGCGAAAAGAACCGGCAAGAAACCCGGGGCCATTCTTTTAAAGTTATTTTAACAATGTGTTACATACAATATAATAATATTATTACAATATTTGTTAAGAATGCAAACGGCCACATCGGTCCACCGTTGGTACTAGTGGTGCATCTCGGACCGCGCCCTAAGAATTACAACATCATACAAGCCATAACCACAGTTGAACAAAGACATCCCGCATGAGGAGACGGGGGCTGCCATAACCTCCACACTTGGCAGTAGTCTTGGAGATCACAGTGTAAAATGGCAGCGTTTCATTAGCCACTTCTGGTATTTTTCCCTTCGTCGCCGCTTCGACTCCCGCAGTAAGATATAGGGGTTTTTTTTTTTTTTTATGCCTGATAGGTTAGCCTTTGACCACTATCTCACCTGATGGTAAGTGAAGATGTGGTCGAAGATGTTGTACAGGCTAACCTAGAATTACTGGCTCTCAAGGACAGCTGCCGGAACACACCGTTAGGTGCTTGGCGACAGATTTTCAACTTGGGGGTGGTAGCTAGCCAGGCGGGCATTCGCAAAGTGCCCTACCACCATGCTGTAACGACTGCCATCCCAAGACAACAACCGGGACCGACGGCTTAACGTGCCCTCCGAAGCACGGAAGCGCTCAGTAGTAATGTCACCAGCGGTCACCCATCCAACTCCTGACCGCGGCGGACGTTGCTTAACTTTGCTGATCGATTCAGAATTGCTAAGCAAACTTCGCTACGAGCGCTTCAAAATTGGGATTGCATTTGACAGGGCACCCTAGGTGGATCAATATGCTATCTAAAATGTACCTATTATAAATAATTATACGTATTACCAAGTAAGTAAGTAGCTCACAATTATCGACAATGTGAAATATCGCGATCGCGAACCTGCCGCCGAGAGTTGTTATCGTGACTCCCAATAGTTGCCGGGAAGTTGGTCGGAGCGAACACCGATAAACTAAAAACTGGACCGACGGCGCGCGGCGGTGGCGGCGTGGAGTATATCCAACCAATATCGGATCAATGCCGACACGTGACCCTAACAATAACTTTGTTATTTATGACAGAATTATTATTACTTATATAGGTATATAATATACACTTAATACCTGTTATAATTTTTAACACAGCTTAGCGTGACCTTAAATTTTCATTGCTGTTCTTATTCTTACTAGGTAGCATTGTAACCTGGTGGCCACCTTACACCTACAGTTCGGCCAATTCTTGATTTCCTTTCTAGGAGTGAGCCAGCCGCCGCGCCGCTGCGACAGGTCGTGCAATATGAACGAGGATTAATATGTTACCATGGTTTGAAGTATGTAGAGTAATAATTTTATAAATACTATATTAATAAATATTTGGATCTCAATTATGTAATTACATGTATTATGTGTACGGGACGCTATATGAAAAGTCACAGCCTAAATCGAATTGTGACCGGACTGTTTGCGGACGGATAGCATTAGTACGTAGCGCAGACTTTTGCTTACCGGCTTGGGTATAGGCCACGCCCTCACCGGCCGATAACAATACATTTCTTATTGATTTCTGCCCTCCAGGTAACGTGAATTTTAATAAGAATCGGCCCGGACCGAAAGATCTGAATTCGTTGTAAGCTGTCTTAATCTGTTAGATTTTAGAAACAAACTAAAATCTACCAGCACAGTCATTATGCGACTCATTAAAAGGTAAAAATTTAGAAATCCAAATTCCCAAACAAGTAAAAGATTAAAGCTCTGACTAAGCCAACTCACTCGGCGAACTAAAAGTTCCCGTGTAAAAGTTAACTGCACTGTTCAGCTGACGGCAGGTGTTGCAGAGCGAAGCTTCTGAGTTACTCGACGACCGACGGTCAGATAGATGAAGTTGTTAACTTCATTACAATAATTCAAACGAAATAAGTCATCGATTTATATAAATAAACGAAGATATAGAACTCTCTCATATCACGACAATATAATGTGGAGAAAATTCAACTCACATATATAATGCACATAGCTACACTTCCATTATATTTGATACGTTTTTATGAATGACAAAGTCAGGACCGCAAGCATACAGTAGACGCACATATGCACACTACCGAGACTCAATCAGGAGACATCACCCTATTTGACATTGCCATGTTCAAGGTATTGATGCCGTTTCTCCCGTTTATTATATTATGTTATTTTTTTTTTTTTTTTTTTGCCTGTTAGGTTAGCCTTTGACCACTATCTCACCTGATGGTAAGTGATGAAGTGGTCGAAGATGTTATTCAGGCTAACCTATTATTACTGGCTCTCAAGGATGGCTGCCGGAACACACCGTTAGGAGCTCGGCGACCGATTTTCAACTTGGGGGTGGTAGCTAGCCAGGCGGGCATTTGCAAAGTGCCCTACCACCATGCTATAACGACTGCCATCCTAAGACAACAACCGGGACCGACGGCTTAACGTGCCCTCTGAAGCACGGAAGCGCTCAGTAGTAATGTCACCAGCGGTCACCCATCCAACTCCTGACCGAGGCGGACGTTGCTTAACTTTGCTGATCGATTCAGACTGGCTATGCAAACTTCGCTACGAGCGCTTCAAAATTGTAATGTAAGTTATTAAAGTGTGTTCTATATCTTATCATTGTCGAAGTGAAGCTTGCCTAGCTGTTATTAAGACGAAGACGTGTTCTTTGAAAAATGTCAGACTGAAGGCGTAGGACGGAGAGATATTTTTTTTACTTTTTTGTGAACGAAATAGATCTACGTAATATTTAAATAGCTTGAGTGAATTAAAAAAAAACGGATATCGTATGGTTTCTATATATGTTGTCGCCACATATAGCCATCATTAATATGCCAGAGAAAAGCGGCATCACTACCGCCATCTATCTGGCACTTAGGAATTAGAGACACTTAAAAGTATGGAATTAGTTAAGAACTACCACTGTAGCGTCAACGACTTGCTTCCGATAGTATTTCTATATGACAACATAATTACGTATTATCCACACAGGGAATGAGTCGCTGAATCTGTTGCTATCAGTGCAGCTCACTTTTGACTTTGCGTTCAGTGAAAACAGACGTTTAGCTTTATTATAATTTTTAAAGCGCTTTGCATATACATTTATTGTGCAAACCGCGAAGGAACTATCTGAGTTACTTAGCATGAATACTGTCTTCTGGAAAATACAACCCGGGAGTTTTCAAATCCAAAGTAAAGAGCTTCTTTCTGAGCTATGCTTTACTAAGAATGCTTCACCGCAGACCACAGCGTTGTGAGATAAACAGTGCTGAAACGTGAATAATTAGTTTGCAGGTAGGACAATTGCGAACGAAGTCGCAGGTACTTACAGCTAGTCTATAGTATAAGTTGTGATTTATACTACTTTTCAGTCTGGTTTTATTTAAGAGAAGCCACATATAATACTCGTAACTACAAATAAATTTGGTATTGATACGACTTACAATGTAGACACAAAACTTGAATAAGCGAAATTTTAGAGCTGTACGATTTTTTCTATATAGAAAAAATATGGAAACGTGCTTTTAAATCAGGCACAGTATTTGTCATATCCTATAGAATATTATAATATAACTATACATTTTATTTTTGTCAGTAATACCTAGACTTCATATTCATGATCAAAATTTGACTCATGGAAACTCACTTCACTTTACCGATCAACTCTTTCTCTCTCTTGCAATGTTGTTTGCGGTGTACGTGGATGGGTGACCGCCAGGGGCGTTGATTAGTGCGCGCTTCTGTGTTCCGGGGGGCACTTTAAGCCATCAGTATCGGTTTTTGTCCTAGAATTGTAGTAGTTACTTGTGGTACGTCTTTTCGCAAATACCCGCCTGGGCTAGTATACAGACCGAGAAGTAGAGTAGAAGTAGACAAAGCAATCTAATGGTATATTCTCGCTGCAGCTACCCTTGAGAGCTAGTTTGCGTTCTAGGCGTGTTTATCAACTTTGACTGCATCATCATTTACCAACAGGCAAGGTTGTGATAGTGTGGGTAAACTCCAGCGATATACAAGTCATAGTGATATGTGATTCCTAAATTTATAAATGATTTTGTATATTATATTTACAATTGACTACGTGTCTGCTCCTGTACGTACATTATTTGACCTATGTGATAAATGTAGTCAAAACATGACAAACGCTTAGTAGCGTTTGTGTATGTTCAATGACATTTTTAGTGTGATATATTTATGCTTTTTATGTGTTTTTATAAATATTATATATATATAACATTTAATACATTTAAAACATAAACGACATTAATACATTTAAATCATAAAGATTTTAAGACATCAATTACTTTTGAATTTTATTAATTATTTTCATTTGGACTTAGATGAAGGATATTTCATTTAAACTTTTGTAAAACGTATATTGTTGTTAGATAGTTTTGATAAAATAGGTTGTATTTATATTATTAGTAATTAAATATGATTTAATTTAAAATTTATTGCAAACATGACTTGTCTTATTTTTTTTTAAATTCTCAGTTATAATTCCAATAAATATTTTAATTTGAATTTTGAATACACTTGCTATAATAATCCAGACTTTTGCTACGTTCGGCGTATTACTGGAATATAATACGGCACAATATCAAGTTAAGAGAGGTTTAGGGCACACCACAGCACCACACCATATTTTTCGACCTTAATAGTGTGCTGTTAGCAGGATTATAGCAAATAAGTATTTCTCAGGATTCAGGTCTGCATTCTAACTGTTCAACGAGTCAGTAAAATTGAAACTTGTATATTATGTGTATTAAATATATACACACAAGAACAAGTTAGACATTAACGTATTTTCCAAGCACAAAATTTTCCTTTTCATGTGGGGGTGTAAGGTCAGGAAAATTGTCCATAAGAAGTATCTCATTATCAAACTATAGAATAGGTTTTAGTAATATTCTATCACACATTTTATAAATGTTTATTTTATTTAAGATTGAATAAAGGAGCCGCCTACGAGCTCTAATTATGATTAAAAACATTTCCCGACAGAGAAAGAACATCGCAAAAAGCAATCGATCAAAAAGTAATTAAAGCCTACGGGGAGAAAATAACAATTTGTAATCTGCGTCCAAACAGTTTTAGTGTCTGTTTTTATTCCCCCCGAACAAAACAGGCTATTTTAATGAAGCCCTTAAATTTAAATGAAAGAAGGGTTGCCAGTAAAAAAGACAATTAACGTAATGGCGGGAGATTTCGATCGGGTGGGGACGGGAAAAATGGTAATTATGTAAAATGGCAATAATAGATATCGGGTCTTTTACTCTGATTTGTTTTTAGGGACGTGTCGACACCGGATTTATGATCTTAAGCTCACCTTAGAGATGTAATATATACAAAGATTAAGAACGATTAACTAATGTAACGTTAGCTTTAGATTCTAGAGATACCTAGGTATTTATTTATTATAGTAAAATTAGGACATAATTTGTGTAGTGGAACAAATGAACCCATGTCTGTTTACAGTGACCATACGTTTAACCATAAGGTTTTCGGCGTTGTTAGATAATATTACATGATATTTGTTAACACAATATTATAATTATATTATTTGTTTTATAAATTGTGGTTCTCTATTTTATTCTGTGTTGTTAATTTGAGCAATGATCGCTGAGTGATGTATGCTTTAGACTGCGGTGCCGTGGTTCGATCCGCATCACCGACGGCTTGAGCCTTATTATTGAGAATGATCGTCTAGTTATCGTGATAATGGAACAGAAATTGATGATTTTTTTTTAAGAGCTGCTTATTATGCAAGAATGTTCTTTACTCTTAACGTAACCTACGATGTTTGGTTCAGATAATATCTTTATAATTTACTCTATGTGTACCTAGTACTGAGAGTATTATTTATTTCGTGGCCTCGGTAAGGTGAAAGAAAAGCACCTTACCTGGTTTGACCAAACCATTCACAGGTTCGAATCCTATATAATAATAATAATAATAAGCCTGTTTATTTCCAATACATCTTAAATATAACAAAGGTTTAATTAGGGTTATCAATAACATATTTGATATAAAGTTCGAAAAACTTCGAATCCTATATTTAGTCCTTAATTATTTGTGGGGACATTATTTTAGTCTGTCCATAGCTCCCGCAACACATCCTGCGGAAGTATATACGCCCTTATAGACATTTTAATGATTTCAGAATAGACCAGTCCCCATAATTACTACATTGAAATAAAATTCACGTGCAAATAATTAACTCAAATGGTTAACATAGTTCATACTTAGAGAAGCTGAAGTCGTTAAGAGTTCATAGAATGAATTTTAAAGACGTGCTGCAGGAATTAAAAGTTTCCCCTTACTCAGGCTGAGTAGATGTGCTAAGGAAATGTTTGTGGAAAGTTCTTCAACTGTTTTATTTACTTTGAACTGTAGTGCGTCAGAGATGTTACCAAATTTTGTGATCAAAACAATTATTTTGGCGACGAAACTTCGAAATTTTTCGTCACCTATATATTACCGTATAAAAGTAAGCTATATCTAGATCGAATAGCTATTTTGTAGTCGATAAACTTTTATTTTTTTAATGCAGTCGTGATGGAAGAAGCATGAGGCTGACCTGGTGTTAAGCGGCAACCTCTGCCTATAACAAATGCAGTTTGACACAAGTAGCGAATTGCACTGCTCCGATACCCTTTAAACCGGAACTTAGTAACGTGAACATTACAACTTGACGGTACAAATAGGTATGTGGCTTCCCGGACGAACACGAACAAACAGTCCTTTCCAAAATACACTAGAAATAAATTAAAAATCAACAAATCAAATGGCTAGTCAAATGACGTAAAAAGTTGGTAACATTCTCATAGGTCCAATCTAAAATTGGGTAAGTATGGTATGTTCCGGGCTCGAAAAGATATTGCAGTTTTCTGCCGAAGAAATGTTCATACACAGTCTGATTTTTGTATATAGATATGTGAGATTTTGACGATAATTTTATCTGAAGGTAAATGGAAACTTTTTTTTGTCTGATAGATTTGCCTTTGACCACTATCTCACCTGATGGTAAGTGATGATGTGGTCGAAGATGTTGTTCAGGCTAACCTAGAATTACTGGCTCTCAAGGACAGCTGTTGGAACACACCGTTAGGTGCTTAGCGACAGATTTTCAACTTGAGGGTGGTTGCTAGCCAGGCGGGCATTCGCAAAGTGCCCTACCATCATGCTGTAACGACTGCCATCCTAAGAAAACAACCGGGACCGACGGCTTAACGTGCCCTCCGAAGCACGGAAACGCTCAGTAGTAATGTCACCAGCGGTCACCCATTCAAGTCATGACCGCGGCGGACGTTGCTTAACTTTGCTGATCGATTCAGAATGGTTAAGTAAACCTCGCTACGAGCGCTTGAAGACTGGATTTAAAGGAAGCGGTTGCCTGACATACCGTTATGTGCTTGGTGATAGATTTTCTACTCAAAGCCAGCCGAGCAAAATACCCTGACACTATCGGTAAAGCTCAACCATGCCGCGGCGTGATGCAAGTTATGATTATTTCGTTCCTCTGCGCTATACTCCATTTATCATAATTAATTATTATATTCATACATCTTGCCATCACTGCTTCAAAAACTATTTTTCGTACATGGCAATTAGCTTGCCCTTATTACTTGGCTCCAGAACATGATTGATCTCAGACATGATAATTATGTTATAGTTCGATAATATGCCTTCATTAACAATATACCAAGAACTATATAAAACACTACAGCTACTACAATAAAAGCATTTAGACCACCCATAAGTGCAGGCTCACAGGCAGTCCAAATGCTCCAGCGCACTACCAGTTGGCAGCGTGCCCAACATGCTGGCAGCATTGCCCCATCGAATGGCAATGCTTATTCGTTGAGCCAAATAGGTACCAGTATTTTAATCACGCGTTGCATCGACCAAGCGCTCAGATAAGTTTTGGAAAATACGATGAGCTCCCGGTCCCCACGGCCCCAACGTCTCTACACCAAACGGCCCAAATAAGTAAACCATACCGAGGTTAGCATATTTGCGCTTGAGCTGCTCCGCTGGAGTAGCCGAAGTAGAAGTAGTAAGAAGTATTGGATTGGTTACAAATGACGACAGTACAATATTAATCAAGGCGTTGTTTCCATTTATGAGCTCCTCCAGTCTATGTTGTGTTTTGCCTGGTAGAAAAATTTATTGCGTAAGTTAATGTTCTGCTCATTTTGGAATTTACCTAATATAGTCACCTCAGACATTTTGGCTATGAATTAGTTAATGTACGGTAATATAGTTACAACCTATGGGCATCATTATACAAATTGATACCATTTCCTTATTAACAGGAAGTGGTCGTAGTTGTTATAGATGATTTTTGGTAAGAGGTGTATCTCAAAAACTAAACTAGTACGGATTCTGAAAATTTTTGTATATACAAACCATATTATTATCCTCTATTTAACCAAAAAATACTGAAAACGCCGATTTATATTATGAAAGTAAAGCTGTTAATATATTTATTTTACACTATTGTAAAGCGGAACCGTAAAAAAGCCAGCAGCGCAAGTACCGAACTTACCGATCGCTAAATTTGACGTTACAATCGTCTAAATTCGATAAAATGGTGTTTGCAAACATCGATATAACCCATTTTATCGAATTTAGACGATTGTAACGTCAAATTTAGCGATCGGTAAGTTCGGTACTTGTGCTGCAGGCCCGACATGCGACAGTTGGCCAGGTTTTACTAAAAATCTCTCCAGTCAGCTTACGTAATTATAAAGGTGATAAGTGTTTCCAAAAATTGTAAAGCCAGTTGCGTTTGGAAACATTTTTATGTGTAAGGGTAACCGTATTTCAGGCAAATCTGTAGCTACGTCACGGTAATGTTATCTATAGAGTATTGCGACTTCATAGAAACGGACGAAACGCGAGTTATACGCGCAGACAGTCTCGAGTCACTCGAGACTGTCTGCGGTACGAGCGCAGGCCGAGATCGAGGCGCGTAGGTAAAACTCGCGTTTCGTCCGTTTCTATGAACTCTCGAGTGTCGTGACTACGCCGCAGTGACGAGCGAATGGTTTGTTGTTTTTTAACAATAACCAAACGATTTGTTCACCAAAAATAAGTTCAAGTACATATTTACATATAAAATACGACGAGTAAGATATATTGTGCTGTTTTAAGTTACATGAATTCGTCAAAAACGCATCCAGAGATAACTTTTTTGGTTACCTGGAAACTGAAAGGTAATACTATAAAACAATTTTACTTACTACATTTTTATAGTCTACATATAGTTGACGGTACATAATGTGTGTCTTTTTAATGGACAAGTATTTACTTTTATCCCGCGAAAAAAATGTCTCAATTATTAAGAAAAAGTGAATAGAGTGAAGGAAAGTGATTGACACGAGTGAAATAGGTAGTAGTTATAAGCAAGTTATAATAATATTACAGGTAGTTATTAGAATGTGGATTTTTAATACCTTAAAATATAATAATAAAGCATTTCGTACGTCTCACAAATATTTTTCGGTCGCCAATTTTAAAGAACGATTTTTTATTTAAACATAAACATGTTTTTTTTGTTTAAATCTACCTACTGGTCAAGAAAACAAGACGCATTTTTAGTGAACACTTCCTGTTCAATTCACAGAGTATTTTATTTGTTTATATAAAAAAAAAGTATATTTACAATCACAAAACTAAATAGAAACACAAAGTAGGCAAATGTAATTAAAATGTTGGAGGCAGGCAGCCCTATCGCATGTTTACGTACAGCGCGGCTGTAGGTACTTATTTCGAAGACAGAGCCGAGTTACACTACTGTATAGATAACATACCGTGGCTACGTCCAGTTTCCACACAAGCTTATAACGAACCGACTGTTAGTCTATTCTAATGAAACTAGTGTCCACTCCTCCTTCCGCTCCCCGCCCACGCACACCCCTCACCCTACCCAAAGTGACCATTCGTGTACTCCAACCATCGAACGAACTCAACACTTCCAAGATCTTGTTTCTGAATTAGTCCCCTTTAGCCGCAGGAAGCAACAGCTTAATCGTACACCACTACAACTATGCACTTGATACATGCTCTATATCTATACGGCTAAGGTCGGGATAGTTTGTAGTTATGTATAAGGTAAAGTTTGTCGGTATTATCTTGAGTAGGACGTCATCTCAGAAGTTAGGTTTAATTAAAGTTGGCACTGAGAGGCGCCCGCCACTTAAAGTCTCCGATTTCTAGTTTAGAATTGCAGTTCGGATGACTATTAACATTTATACCCATCTCGTTCTCATAGGTATATTTTCTATCTCATTTTCTCTGATTTCATTTGTTAAGTCGTATAGCTCCCGGGTTTATAATATAAGGACAGTTTCGGACAACAAGGGGGAAATTGCGCCTGAAATTATCCGTTTAGTAGGTGTGCAAGAGGATCGAGAATATTAGATCGTGCGCTCTAAGGTCAAGACCTTAAGGAAAGAAGTCTCGTGTAGAAGTGAAACGCGACGAAAGTTCTTACAGTTTGATTACGTGGCGTTTCGACGTCACGTCGACTTAAAATGAAAAATTAAGCGAAATTGTCACATATTTTTATATTTTTAAGCGTTTTGCTAAAATAATAAATGAATGTTTTGCTAAAATATGTTTCAATATTACTACAAATTACCGCCTGAATCTATTCATTACTCGAACTCCCTAATGTTTAACGTCCTTATTTTCCTTAAAGTATCCGGTTGCTACCATGAACACCAGGTAGTAGATCTCTTCAGCGAGACTCTGTCTTGATGGGTACCACCACAGTATCATATATTCTGTCTCAAAGCAGTGCGCAAACGCTTCTGTATTTAGGCGTGAATTGCACTGTAGAAAGTAAAACAACAGGGTCAACGAGACGTAAGAACTAACCTCTTGAAGTCTTGCCGAGCGCAGTGCAGCATCATGCCAAACGATGCAAATAAACTGGAACTGTATATTTAAACATAATGGACAGGCGATCTCGCTTAACATCAGGCGAGCTATTTGTTCCTCTGCTCACTTTGTAACATTAAAATAGTATAATATATATCCTGGGTTATTGTCGGGCAGGTGACCTCTCATAAAACTAAACACACAATATATCTGGTTGTGCTGACCGGTGTGTCGCATACGATGTTATCCTTTGTTTAGCTAAACATTACATATTATACCGAACTCGTACGAGTGAGATATGTTCACAGCTTCTTGTCATTATACAATACAATCATGTTTTCTTCAGAGGTCACTCTTGAACGGTTTAAGGTAACTCTTGACATCACATTAGATACCTCTAAAATTATCAGCGTTTCTCAGTAAATTATGCACGAATTATGCATACTTATACACCTTCCTCTTGAATTACTCTATCTATTAAAAAAACCGCATCAGAATCCGTTGCGTAGTTTTTAAGAACTATGAGAGCATATTTTTTTTAAGTTTATTATTGTGATGGTACAAGCTCGAGGCGCACCGCTTAACATCAGTTAACCGGAGTAACCTCTGCCTATAACAGATGCATTTCGTCACAAGTCACGAATTGCACTGCGCCTGCCACCTTGAGACATAGTCGTTAAGTCTCATGTGCCTGTAACTTCACTGGCTCTCAAGGACTGCTGCCCGAACACACCGTTAGGTGCTTGGCGGCAGATTTTCTACTTGAGGGTGGTCGCTAGCCAGGCGGGCATTTTGCAAAATGCTCTTTCATCATGCAAAAAGACAGACAACAACACAGGGACACATTTATAAAAAGAAGAAAGACAAGGAAAAATTTATAAAAAAAATTTTTCACGTGGTCACCATTCTTCAATTTTAAATCGCAAGTCGATTGAGTTTATCTTTCTATATATAATGTTTACAAGAAAATTTACAATGTCGTGAAGGAGGAGTTAAAAATTTTGTTCCGCAACTCATTCTACAAACAAATCATTAAATTAAGTGAAGATATTTTTTCATTATAGACTAGTATATGTCGAAAATGTTGTCAAGAATCTGATGAATTTATGCATATTTTTTTAGTATCCGATGTGATAGTAGAACCCTTTGAAAACAAGTCTGACTTTAATATAAGTACGTAAAGCGTATACGACACCATAGCTGGATGATTTTGACTGTGATTATTTATCATAGAAAAGTATAAATATACCATCTCTCAAGTTATTTCCATAGCCCAACAATAACTCCCTCAATGTTAAAAGAAAACATGCATAAAATTAAAATATGCGTTACATTGCAATAAAAGCATCAACGCTAGAGGCGCCACCGGCGCGGCGCGGCGGCCGACTGAACCACCACTGTTGCACTTTATAAACTCCGAGTGGTGTAATTTCTCTCTCTCATTTGCAACTGTAGAGCTCTGGCGCGAATTGAATTAAAAATATTCAAAGTACAAGATCGCAGTTATTTTATTTGTACAACAAACGGGGAACTTTTGGGTAAGATTTAAAATTTTATAGTTTTTGTTTGCATCACAATATCTGATGCTTCCCACCACCTAATGCCTGATACCATAGAACCGCGTGTTTAGCCATCCAGCGCGAAATAGGAGGATGCGGGTCAATTCCCGCCCGGGGCATAAAATTTTGTGTTTTCTTTAATTTGTGAAATATCACTCGGTTTCAAACTGATTTCGGGTAGATAGTTAAATTAGCGATGAAAAATATTAATCTCAACTTTTATTTAATTTATTTTGAAGCGTTCGTAAGGAACGTCCGTCGCGGACATGATTGGATGGGTGATCGCTACTGACTTTACTACTGAGTGCTTCCGTGCTTCGGAGGGCACGTTAAGCCGTCGGTCCCAGTTATTGTCTTGGGGTGGCAGTCGTTATAGCATGGTGGTAGAGTATTTTGCGAATGCCAGCCTGGCTAGCTACCACCCTAAAGTAGAAAATCTTTCGCCAAGCACCTAACCATATAAGCGTATATCCGTCCGCGGGGAACAGGCGGGTTAGGTCGAGATCAGACTGAGGCAATAGGCCCTGTACTGTACTGTATCAGCCGGACCGTCCACTGCTGAACATAGCCTCCCGTATGTAGGTATGTAGGAGGTATTTGCCATAATCCCCACGCTTGACACGCGGCTTGGGTATCGCAGTGCAAGATGGCATAGTTCTTACCAAGGTGGTGCTGCAAACCTTGTAGTATTTTTCCTTTAGTCGACTTTTACGACACCCACACGGGAAGGAAATGGGGAGGTGCAATTTTCAGAATTGGCCCTACTACCAATAAAAAATTGCATGTTGCGTCTGCGTCGGCATCGGCGTCGGCGTCGGCGTCTTCGTCGGCATACGATTTCGTCTTCGACAACGAGTCTTTTATTTCAATATTGTGGTCGAAAATTTGAAACGTTCAATGTGGCACCCAGGAATCGCCCATAGATTGACTTGGAGCTCTTTTATGTTCCTCCTCATTAATATTTACACAGCCGCATACTATGCAGTGTGATTTTAGCTTCATTTTAACGATCCTACTTACCAACTAGACAAAGTAAAAAAAATCTAGATGGATAAAATCGCAGCGCGTAGTAGCGTGCGAATGTGCATTTCAGGGAGGGGCGAGGCGCATCACATCACTCCGTAGAATATGCCCGTCCGGACGAAGCTGCCGCGTCAATGTGCTTGTAGCTTGGTACCTAACGTGCGGAGTGTGCCAGCCCTGCCACCACACACCACCTAAACATTTTTCTGTTTCACTTAACAATTCGTACTTGTATTATTATTCACTAGAACATTATTTGATATCCATTCGCAGCGACTAACCACTCGTTTGTGGTAGAGTGCACGTGACAATAATTTTTTTTATCTTTATGAATAGTTCTTATACATACAGTATTTCCTTATAATTCCTTAGATAATATTATCTGAAACATAATTCTTAAACTGGAACTAATAGATTGGGAAATCCAGTCCTAAATTGGACCTAGTAGACGGGAAATGTACTTAGTTCTAAATTGGAATAACCATGTACCCCAAATACGCCTAATCGCATTTCACACAAGTACGAGTACACATAAGCCTGTCTAGTTTACAGGGAATGTTTTCACGATGTAAATTATAAAACGTTTAAGGTCTTCCTTTGGAGAGCTCACTTTGACAACCCAAGCGTACAGATGTTCGTACATACCTACATAATTTATACTCACATGTCTTGTGTTGTAAACATAATTTGTGTGGACATGAACAAAATACTTGCGAAAAGGGTACAATAGTTGGTCCCAATTTGTTGTATTTTACTGTTGAACTTTGGCAGTGTTGTTGTTATCTCCAATCTAACAGTAAAGCTGACAAAATTTTGATATAACTTCAGTATTTAGCTATTTTTTAGGTATAACAAGCAAGTTTTACATATCTTGAGCAAGAATGAGCATATCACTTGTTGACTTTTCCAACGTCTGTCACTGCAGTAAGCATCTACCGCCTATAAGTACTATAGCAGTACTTTCTTTTTAACCGACTTTAAAAAGGAGGAGGTTTGCAATTCGTCTCTATATTTGTTTTTAAGCGATTACTCTGCCAATTATTAACTAAATCTTTTTTGTTTTTGTTGACTATATACTATTAAAGCTAACTCAAATAACAGAAAAAAGTATTTGCTAATATGCCTGTACTTCGTGGTTCATCATAACATTATGATGATTGCCTGAGAAGTATAACTTACGGAAGTAGGACCATGAAAATGCGAGTTCAGAATGATTTCAATTTTCATCGTGGAATTGAAACGTATGAAACCATTTTATTAACTTCTTTCATACCTCGCAGTGTTCAAAGAAGTTTTGATTTTTATTTAAAAAAACAATTTACAAAGATGTATGTACACTTTTATACTATTTTTATGGAATAGTGAAGATTTCTTGGGGATCGCAGTGTAAGATAACAGTTCTTCAGAAGGCTCTATTAGAAGGTCATTTTTTTGTCACCTCTGACGACTTGCGCAAGATGATATGGAGGAGTTCAATTCTAGCCAGCCGACCCACGGATCTAAAATCGCAGGCGCTATATCTATCGGTTATAAACAAAGGAATACATGGTAAATATCCCGTTGGGTAGTGTATGTATAGGTGTATATTATTGCATACATTTTGAAATTCCTCTGTTTTTGACTCTTCGTTTACGTACCCACATCCTTATGGAACATATATATATACTAATGAAAACTAAAGCAGAGATAGGTATAGATCCGCTGCGGTATATGAATAAACATGTCAAACGGTGAACTTACTCGGGACGCGTTTGCTGACGTCATACAGCATAGCAGTTCGTTTTCATGTTTGTCTTATTTTTACTGCCCTATACCTATACTACACCCCTGCGGGGTGCCGGGTTAGAATTGCACCTCCCCATATCATCCCGTGGGTGTCGTAAGAGGCGACTAAGGGAAAAATACTGGAAGGTGGGCAACAGCGCCTTCTAAAGAACTGCCAAGTCACACTGCGATCCCCAAGATGCCTCCCAAACGTGGAGATTACGGCAAATACGCCCTTAATAGGGGAAGCTGTGTTCAGCAGTGTTAGTACCCAGCAAGTCCCCTCAAAAGAGTCCCAAGCAGTCCCGGATGACTGTGCGTTCTACCCATACCTAGAGTAACGAATTTTGTCACACTCACAAATGTTTACTTCTGAGAAAAGTCTAATAGCTTCGATCTGCGACTTCATTTGTAATTGTGTGACGTTTCTTCTGGTATAATGTTCAGCCGCAAAATAATAGTGTACGTACACTACCGTGCTTAGTCACAGTATAAGGAAGAGCAACAGTATTACGTCTCGACAGAGTCATTGAGATAATTTTGTAGGCAAACGTGCTATTGCGACTGCATCGCAAACGCTCGTGTTACGAGATTTATTATTAAAAAATATATGAATGGCAGTACAATGTAGAAAATTTCAAAATTTAAATTTGTCATTGACCTTCATAAGAGCGTCATAGACGCCTAAATTGAAAAAAATGATTTTGACTTTGACTTTATCATATTAATTTTATATACCTACTAAGAATAAAAACAAAATAAATCTAATATATTATAATATTTAAAATAGAATTTACTTTATTTCAAGTCTCTTTATTATGTGTGTGATGTAATGAAAGCATTTAAAATGGTTTGTCTTATTCTCCGAAGTTGATATGCCAATTCAATGGAAAAACAAAGAATTAAATATATTTTCAAGTTCATTAGTTCAAGTTTTATTAGTTCTGTGTGCTGATTACTGAAGTATCGAATTAAGAGTCTCTTTCCGTCAGTTATACTGTTTCTCTTGTTGAAAGTGAGTTTTGTTTTTTTTGTTTCATAAGTATGATTTTATAGCAAACTTATAGGTAATCACAAATCGTTAGATCGCGTCAGAGATTTAAATTATTTTAATTTATTATTTTAATCAGTACACAACACTAGATACAACGTTAAAACTCATACGCGTTCAGTTCGGGGTTGTAACCTACGAATAAATTTGTAAAGAAATGTAAGTCAAGCTCAAAAACAGTGATGGCTCAGTGGCATTGGCTGTGGGTTGCCGCGCAGCAGGTCCATGGTTCGAATCCCGCCACGGGCTTGAGTTTCACCGCATGGTGGAAGGGCAATTTTGTGAATGCCCACCTGGCTAGCGACCACCTTCAAGTAGAAAATCTTTCACCAAGCACCTAACGGTGTGTTCCGGCAGCAGTCCTTGAGAGCCAGTGAAATTACAGGCACATGCGACTTAACAACTATATCTTAAGGTGACGGGGGCAGTGCAATTTGTGCATTGTGACGAAATTCATCTGTTATAGGCAGAGGTTACTACGGTTAAAATCAGGTGGGCCTCGAGCTTGTTCCGTCGAACGCAAACTTTTTTTTTTTTTTTAGGGAGGACATAGATGCTGGCTACCGCCTGTGCGGTCGTCCAGCTCCACCGGGTTTTGGGCGAGGGCCTGGCCCTACAATAGCCCGGGAGGGAGAAGTGCCGAAGGCACTTCTCCCGAGACGGGCGTAGAAGGCGAAAAGCGCTTTCTACCTCCGTCTCCTGCGGACGCCGAAAACGTACCGCTATTATAGGAGGGGTTGACAGCGAGCTCAAGGGCACCACTGTGGTTCGGACCTCGGCTTGTCTCGCTGTCGAGAGACATGGGGGGGATCGGAGCAAAATGCCTCTGTGCAACTGCAGTGTTGCACAATTGGGCCCTACTGAATAATACTCTTTGACTATTTGGAGAGCAATTTATCGTGACCTTGTTTTTGCCTCGAGCTCGCCGGCGAGCTCGGTGTTTGATTGTGTGACCTCTGATTACCTCACACCTGGGGATTTTACCTCGACGACTTGCGGATAACGCTAAAGCTGCCAACGTAATGGCTGCGATGGGGTCATCCGGGTCGTCTAATACCTGCCGTGGTCGGCGACGGGGGGGTTTGAAAAATGGGATAGAAGAGGCGGTCGAGTAGTTCGATGCCTGGACAACCAATGGGTTCGAGTGGTGGGGCGCTCGATCAAAGTATCGGCGGGCGCAGTCCTTATTGAACTGCGCTAAAGAGGGAAGGTTTAGGTCGCAATGCAACTCGGTGTTCCGGATATACCACGGAGCGCCGGTTGCACTACGAAGAAAACGGTTTTGAATGACTTGAAGCTTATGGAGATGGGCCTCACTAGCATGACTAAACACTACTGATGCGTAAGTCATGATGGGGCGGATGCAGGCAGTGTAAAGTGTCTTCTTATTTCTAAGAGACATTTTACTCTCTTTGCGAATCAGGGGACCAAGGCGACCCATTACAAAGGCCGCTCTGTTACGGACGGTTGTTATATGATCGCTAAAGGTGAGATTCCGATCAAGGGTGACTCCGAGATATTTTGTTTTACTAACCCAGGGGATGGGTTGGTCGAACAAAGTTATAGGTTGCGGGTAACGGGGGCGGCCCTTCTCAGTAAAGTACATAGCTGCACTTTTAACTGGGTTGACCGCGATGCGCCATTTACGGAACCAGTCACCGATCTCGGTGATGGCCCGTTGGAGGGCGGGAATGGACTTTCTACTGATATGCCACCCAGTGGTATAAATAGCGGTATCATCCGCGTATTGGGCTAATAGGACGTTAGGCTGAGAGCGTGGGATGTCGCTGGTATACAGCGCGAAAAGAATGGGTGATAGCACGGAGCCCTGAGGGACTCCGGCTCTGACTGGGTGGGGGGAGGAGAGGGTGCCTTCCACGCGATAGCGAAAGCTTCTGGCTTTAAGGAAGTCTTGTAGGATGAGCACAAGACGTTCTGGCACGCCAAATTGGTATAGCTTGTAAATCAAGCCATTGTGCCAGACTTTGTCAAAAGCTTTCGCTACGTCGAGGAAGACTGCTAGCGTTGTCTGGGGTTTGGGGTACTTGTTAAAGCCCTCAATGATGTGCTCCGTGAGGCGGTGCACCTGTTGGACGCATGAGTGTCCGGGTCTGAAGCCAAACTGCTCATCTGGGATAAGGTGGTGTTCCTTGGCATGGGACTGGAGACGGTTTGCAAGTAACCGCTCGTAAAGTTTGCCTAAGGCACTGAGGAGGCTGATGGGGCGGTAACTGGTGGGGTCAGATGAGCTTTTGCCTGGTTTGTGAATGCCAATGACATTTGCACATTTCCAGGTGTCTGGGAATAAGCAGTGGCTCATAGCAGCATTGAAGATGCTGACTAGGAGATGGATGAGAGGAGGAGAGAGGGTTTTAAGAACCCTGTTGGAGATGCCATCGGCACCGGGGGAATTGCGCGGTCGGAGGGCCTTGATCAGTCTCGCCACCTCAGCGTAAGTCGCTAAGGTGATTGGTGGGAGTTCAGAGGTGACCACAGAGCTTTTACGTTCGACTTCAGCATCCACCGAATCGAGGTGAGCTTGGTCAACGTGATCTACGTTAGGGGAACACTGAGCCTCTAGGCTATCAGCTAGGCACTCAGCTTTGTCTTCGTCAAAGAACGCTGGGACTAGTGGGACTGGTCTGTATAAGGGAGGCATGTCGTTGTAGTTACTTCCTTTCATACCTCGCGCCAAGTCCCAATAAGCCTGGAGGCTTGGCACGAGGTTTGAAAGTTTGTCACCCCATTGTTGATCACGCAACTCAGACATGCGACTTTGAACCATGCGTTCAAAGTGGCGTTTCTTAGTTTTGTTCTCTTTACTGGGGTAAGAGTCGTAATGTCGGGTCACTGCTTTACTTTCCGTCACTAATCGTCTCACATCCGCTGGAATGACAAGGCGCCGGTCATCCGGCACCATGACCTCCTTTGCGGATGCACCTACTACGGTGGAGAGGTGATTAGTGAACGAATCGATCGCAAGGGTTACGTCATCTTTAGTCAGGATGTCGTCAGGGATTTTGTCAAGGTCCGGTGAACTGATAGCCTTTAGGGCAACGCCTAATTGCTTCCAGTTCACTATCGTCTTAGTGGGGCGGGGGAGGTCTGTTGTTGGGTCGGGACCTAGTCGCAGTATAATGGGTCGGTGGTCAGAGTGAAGCTCGTGAACCACTTCTATGGAGCGTAACTGGAGTGTTACGCCTCTGAGTAGTGCCATGTCAAGCAAGTCAGGTCGAAAGTCTTCCGTATGAGGGTAGTGAGTGGGCTCAGTGGGCGCAATTATGTCAAAATTAAGTTCTGCGACTAGTTTTTCAAGTGCAATGCCTCTGGGATTGTTGACGTTACAATTCCATAGGATGTGCTTACTATTGAAGTCGCCAATCAGAAGGACGGCGCTTCCTAATGAGAACAATGCTTCTAAGTCAGCTCGGACGATCGGCTTTTGACAAGCTTGGTAACAGGACGCTATGACTATAGGTTGATGACCAGTCATAGCTAGAAGGCAACAAGATGCTTCCATATTAACAAGAGTCGGGGTAGGTAGGGGGATGCAGTGCAGGGACCTTTTGTAATAGATAAGAGTGCCTCCCCCACGGGAGTTCACTCTATCATCACGTACCGTTCTGTAATTGGCAAACCTAGGGTTCGCCTTCCCCGGTTTTAGAAGGGTTTCCTGCACGCATATAATGTCGATAAGGTGGGTGCAACAAAAGTCGTGGACAAGGTCACGTTGTCTAAAGAAACCGTTAGCGTTGAATGACGCTAACGAAACTGAGCGCGGTTTCGTGCGTGCGGTTGTACTACCCATAGTGGTTGTACTGGGGAGGGGCCTGGGGAACGAAGCGCTTAAGGGCGCTTAGTAAGTTCGCGTGTTCCAATGTGTATTGGATCACGTCCGCTGGGGATTGAGCGTATTGCATCTTGTGGAATAGCTCTTGTACCTCATTGATGTCAACCGACATAGCCAGATCGCTGACTAGGTTGATTGCCTCTTGAAGAGGGGCAGCCATCAATGGCATAGGGGGAGCTTGTGGCCGGGAAGCGGCGCGGGGAGGGGCGCGAACGGTGTTGGCAGCGGGTGCCGGGAGCGCGGGGCGAGCCGGGGCCGGTGCGCGGGCAGGGGCCGCGGCGCGGGCGGGTGCGGGTGCGGGCGCGGGTGCGGGCGCGCGGGCCGGGGCGCGGGCGGTAGCGACGGTCTTAACCATACTGGGTGGTTTAGACCATGCGTTACGGGCTGGGAGCGGCGCGGGTATTACCTGTGAGGCAGGTACTACCGTTAGTTTAGGGCTGACCCGTTGGTAACGGTCATAAGAGGGGCGGGTCGGCCTATGCCTTGCCACCCTGTGGTTCACTCGTGGTGCTTTAGGGCAACCACGGTAATTCGCGGTATGCCCTTGAGCACCGCACAGAACACAACTGGGTGGGTCCGGCGAGTCCCGGGTGCGAGTGCACGCTGCTGTCGCGTGATCGCCTAGGCACTTAACGCACCTAGCGCGAGCGAAGCAGAAACGGGAGGCGTGCCCGTATAGTTGGCAGTTATGGCACTGCGAGGGACTACCATTTTTGTATGGGGCTTGGACATCGAGTCCTGAGAGGCCACAGACCTTTTTTAAATTAAAAATGGCCTTGCCCTCTGGTGTACGGTCTAGTACTACGAGTACTAGGTCATATGGACTGCGGTCCTTCCCGCTGTACATGCGGTGAACCGCATGCACAGGGAAGTCTTGTGCTTTAAGGTCGTCACATACCGCATCGGTATGTATCTCCTTAGGCACACCGCGAATCACAACGCGAAGGACTTTCTCCTCTTCGAGCGCATAAGTATGAAAACTTATGCTCTCTTTACGGAGGAGCTTTGTTAGCGCTCTGTGGTCGCTACTGGTGGGCACTTGGACTTTAATGCCCTGCTGCGTGGAGCGGGCATTAGTGTAATGGATCCCACGATCCGAAACTAAACGGGACAGCATGTCCCATTTGGTTTTGTCCTGAATGAACAGGGGTGGAGGCGGTTTTTCGCGGCGCGCGCTCGCGTCCTGAGGGGACGCGGCAGTAGTGGCCGGAGCGGAGGGAGGAGACGCGGGGCGCGGGGCGGGGGTCGGCTTCTTGCCGGAGGCGGGGGCCTTAGCGGGTGCCTTGGCGGGAGGGGCGGAAGTTGCGCAACTAGCGGCTTTAGGAGCACGCTTGCGTTTGCGGTCAACGACGGTATAGCCGTCGTTATCGGAGTCCGAGTCAGTGCGTAAGGCGCGACTCGGATCTACTTCCATCTCCGTTTCGGAGTCCGAAGTGGGCTCGACAACGGCGATG
The DNA here is from genome assembly GCA_963854805.1 of Plagodis dolabraria. Lineage (NCBI taxonomy): Eukaryota > Metazoa > Arthropoda > Insecta > Lepidoptera > Geometridae > Plagodis > Plagodis dolabraria. The sequence goes on along the minus strand of OY978454.1, from coordinate 948,884 downwards.
GAGGGACGGGTGCTCGCTGGCCTCCCGATCGGTGAGCGCGAGCGAGACCTCTCACGGGGAGGGGCTGCCACCGTGCGTCTATTGTCCGGGCCCGGGGCGGGTGAAAGCGGGCTGTCCTCTGAGAAGGACCGGGTCAGAGGAGGGACGTTGGCCTCCGGGATTGAAGTCCCGGAGGGAGCAATAAGAGTGTCCGTGAGGCGGGCACTCGCTTCCTCTTCGAGGAGTTGCATATGAGCAACATACAGATCGGGGTGGCGGAGGGCGAAGGTCTGAAGGACCTGCACCTCACCGTTAGAGGGACGGGACTGCATCCTGAGGGGAATACTCAGGACGCCCTATCAAGGGTTTGAATTCCCTCACACACCTTGTGAGCTCACTGTGTGAGAGGGAGTGTGTACCTAAGGTGTGCCCTAGTTGTGTACCCTCTCCGAGCTTTTTTCTCGGCGGAGAGGGGTGCTCCTAAGCGCTACTCCGGGGTTGACTAGGGGCGACCCCAAGGCCAGTAATCCCGGAGCCCAGCTTGCTTCGGCTGACCCGTGAAGCGGGAAAGGCCACGGTGCAAGGTTAAACCAAAACAACAACAGTGGCCGTTGTCACCGTAGGGTGTCACACTGCGACCGCAGCAAATGGCGGATTTGATCGTTCAGACGGGTTTGGCTGACGCTACCCCACGCCTGAACGACGTCGCTTAACAGCACAAAGTGTGTTGTTACGCGACTGTTACTATGTTGTGTCGGGTAGTAAAGTGGTGAAATGCGCACCGAAAAGTGCGGTCAAAACAAGACCACCAGCCCGATATGATGTTGTTCGTCCGAAACAAGGGACTTGGGTAGGTGGTAATGCCTGACGTCTTAGAGCGCCTCTGCGCGACGGCACGGCGAGCTCGTAGCTCGCGTTGCTCGGCGTTCGGCGGCTGCTCAGCTTCTGCACACAAAACAAAACTTCGTCAGGACTGCGTATTCCAAGGCACTGGTCTGCAACTAGCGTCGGAACGATGACCCGAGTGAGACGGCAATAGTGCGGGGACTATTGCGGTCTCACTGGGAGATACTGGCGGAGCTGTAGACAGGTGTGCACGGCGTGGCGGCACAGGTCGGAATGTGTGATCGAAAAAAAAAAAAAAGGTCGAACGCAAACCTGACCGCGGCAGTTTAAAAAGCACTTACGTATACCGTGCGGCACAACTACATTACCTTGACGCGCCCAATCAGATGCGATCACTTCTAAGTGGCAAATTATATTAACCAATCTCTAACCAATCCAATAGAGTTTAGAAGATTGTGTGCGTTTTGTTAATGAACTTGAATTATCCGAAATCAAAGCGGCCACTGTATGTGAGTTACACTTCTTTACATATTTATTCGTAGGTTGTAACTCAATAATGTATACACATAAAACTCAATAGACGACATTAAGACGGACGCGACCGGAGAAGGTCTATTTATTTAGGAGTAAGGAAAATTTAACAAGATGAAGCAGGCACTTCCAAAAATCATTATATTTGAATATAATTTAATATTAATTAGCTTTAGATGGGATTAGTAGGATAGTGTTCGATTCCACAATTAGTATCGTACTAGTAAAATTTTTTTTTCATCCCACCATCTCGGGAAGAGTATTTTTAATCTTCAATATCTGAGTGGAAAAGCCGTTTTTATTCTCTTGAGGATAAAGTCAATTAAATTAAGAACATCGTATTCACTAAGTTTGTGAATACGAAGCGCTTCGCTTCCACTTTTCTCGTGCGTACTGCGAAAGAGTGGAACTCCTTACCGTTGTCAGTTTTTCCCGATGAATACAACATGGGTGTCAATCGAGAGTAAATAGGTTTCTTCTAGACCTCACCAATGCTTAACATCAGGCAGGGTGTGGTCAAACGCGAACCTATCATGATTAAAATAAAAAAAAATAATTATAAAAAACATTAAACCTATTTACTGCTACCTCTATGGTGCCGAATATATCATACAACTTTTTTTTAATTTGTTAAAAACTCAGACTCGGAACCTTATTGGTGTTCTTTTTTCAATTTGCTTTGTACGCGGTTCTTTACGCGGCATTCTATTCACGTCATTGTTAAACCTTATATTAAAAACAAGAAACTTGAAAACATGTGAAAAAACTAAAATGAGTGATTCTAGCGACGAGGAAGTTTGTTTGACGCCAACAGAATTGACTGAAACTGTTAATAATGCGCAAATGAGCTTTCTCCCTCAACAATCACGCGAGAAGTATTTAAAACAGTACGATATGTTCAACACGTGGCGACTAGCAAAAGGAGCCAAAACTTTCTCAGAAAACGTTTTTTTTTGCATTTAGTCATTTCCTCGCTGAGATGGAATGAAAAGTTACGTGTTGCACTCGAGTGCAAAGATTTTTCACCTCATGCTCTTTTGATTTCCTCGCTAACGCTCAGGATTCTAATTTTGAATCCTTCACTTGCTCGGTCATCAAAATTGAACACGCGCTTAAAAAGCAACTTTGCACTCTTGTATAACAAATAACTATATTGTCCTTGGTCACTACCTTATCTGTGATGATAAGTGATGACGTGGTCGATGGTAAATATATATTTTTAAGGCTATCCTAGATTTATTGGCTCTCAGGACACCAGCCGGAACACACTGCTAGATGCTTGGCAACAGATTTTCTACTTGAGTGTCGCAGCTAGCATGGCAAGAATTTGCAAAATGACCTACCACCATGCTATAACGACTGCTATCCTAAGACAATAACGGGAGGATCGACGACTTGACGCAGAGAACGGCTCAGCACTAACGCGTCTAGTGGTCACCCATCCAAGTCATGACTGCAGCAGACGTTGCTTTACTAAGTTGATCGCTTAAGAACGACTAAGCAATCTACGCCACAAACCTACCATTTTGCAGCAAACTCCTTTCATTAAATTGATATCTGAGATCTCACAGAATCACCTCAATCGTTAGCAATCTGTTCGCTGCTCATTACCGTTACGAACGTAATGGATGCCGACATTAATCCCTTACGCTACTGTGACGTCACAACTGCTATTTGAAGCGCATGTATTCAACTAAATTGGTACCTAGCTGTGCGTCAATGTGAATGTCAAACGTTGTTTTAATTATAGGTGGTATTCCGTATTCTACCCTCGGTTCTTGCCCACGAGAGTTTAAACCGTTAGTTCTTTAGCTCTTTACATGCACACATAGAAAATATCATCTCGCCTGTTGGCGCCGTAGGGATAGGGTAGAAGTGTTTAAGATCACACGTTTTCCAGCAATTTTGTTCACATATTATCGGTGACGAGCCTGTTGCCATCCACCGGATATTATAGTTCCAGGGCCCCAAATATCAGAAAAATCTCATAATTTATACTCACAATAACTACTGACTCGTGGTTCGAAGCCAGAACTTCGAACTTCCAAAAAAATGGCGCTGTTACACAAACACCAACGAGGCAATCCTCCGTTTTCTACCACGTTATAATCACTTAAAGTTACATGTTAGATTTATATCAAAGATTATGTTATCTGTATCTATTTATCTATGGCAGGGAGGATATACGGTGCTGCCACCTACCCTGTTTTTATGAAATAAAACTTCTTGTGTGCGTGATACTCTGCGAGTTTTATTAATTACCTGTAATCAACGCGAAAATAGGCAATTTCTTGAACCATAATAAAAGACTATCACAAATTACAATGTGTACATTAAGGCCTGTGTACGTCCTTATGAACTCTGTAAAAGAAGTCACAATAGATCAAAAAAAAATTACTACTAAACTAAATAATTCGATTTCCAGACTGATTTTCTGACAAAGTTATTTGCAACAGCAGTTGTGAATTTTAAACTGTGATAAATAGATGGCAAGTGGCTCGTTTACTATTACATGGGACCAAAACTTATTTGGCAAAAATTGGGTGTTTTGTTTACCCTTAAAGTATATAAAGAAGTGATGATAAATTAATGTACCTATTGTTACGACGTGACTAGTAAATTAATACAAATTTTCTGCCTAAATTTGATATTATTTTGATAAGATTAAGAATTAGCCTTAACTCGTCTTTATTCCATTCCATTCTAAGAATAATTACAATTTGTTAAAGAAATAAATTAAGCTTTAATTAAAGCTCCAAAAGTAACTCAAGTTCCTTAAGAGTGGTACAATCCAATCAAATTACAATAATTATTATTATAAACATGTTCACATGACGATATTAGCATATTTTGTGATCTTTCCAAGGCATTCGACTGTGTAGAGCACCGCACTCTGATTCGTAAGCTTTCACACTATGGTATTCGTGGAAAATAATAATCTATAAGTGAATCTTATATATCTGTCAGACAGGTTACAGAAGGTTGGAATAAATTTTTTTAAAGTAGATGAGACAGATAGTGAACTCATTCATGTAAATAATGTGTTATCTATGATCTCTGAATGGTTCGCCGCTAATAATCTTCTCTTAAATTCAAAAATGACAAAATGTTTAAAGTTTTCGTTACCAAATGTTCCTTATGTTGTACCAAACATTAAGCTTGGCCCAGATAAACTCTCTATTGACAATGCGACAGTCTTCCTGGGAATAAAAATGGATTCAACTTTACAGTGGGAATAATAATAATAATAATACATGATCTAGCCAAAAGACTTAGTTCTACTGCATATGCAGTTTGTAAGATAAGACAGTTAACAGATGTAGCTACTGCACGGCTAGTTTATTTCGCGTACTTCCACAGTATTATGTCGTATGGTGTATTGCTGTGGGGAGCTGCTGCTGAGATAGAGACAATCTTTATCTTACAAAAACGTGCAATTCGAGCCATATATGAAATGGATCCTAGGGAATCTCTAAGGGATCTTTTTAAAGAAATTGATATATTAACTTTACCGACTCTGTGTATATTTGAAAATATTATATATGTTCGGAAAAAATTGAGTAAATTTAAATTAAACAGTGACAACCACGATTACAACACTAGGAACAAATATAAAATAACGATACCAAGTTTTAGACTAGCAAAGACAAATAAAAGGTCCTTTTTAGGTAATTGTGTGCGGTTTTATAATAAAATTCCCAAACATATTACAATGCTCACAGAAGAAAAATTTGAATAAATGATTTTGAATTTAAATTTATAACACTATAAATTGATCTGGGATGACACGCTATCATTACTGCTGCTACATGGACGTAATGCTGCGGCACACTTCTGAACACGCGCTTCTCCACCCTTCATAAACTATTGTGGGGCCACTAGATAGGCGGAACTGAAAGAGATATCACAAGTATCGGGGATTGACCTCTTGTTATCTATCTGGGAAAACTCCAAAACTAACACCTCCAACATAAGCAGTTAAGTGACCCTTGCTTATTGATCCTTTTTCTCGACGCATTTTTTTTCATGCGAAGGCGAAATGCAGTTTATGGAATGTTGCTACTTAAAATGTAGGGAAGAATGAAAGAAACGATGTATGAGGTTTGCTTGAGGATAGATGAAAAACTGATTGATGTTCTGTGTGAGTGAAACAAAACGCAAAATCTGTAATTTTCATCTAGCGCGATACGGTATAATGGTCAGGGGTACCAAGTCCAGACAGAACGTTGATGAAGCACTTTCCGAGCGAATAAATGGGTGTTATTGTACATGCTAGGAGGATGTGGCTTAGAATCAAACCAGAATCAGGTACATAAGAAAGAAAGAAAAGTGAATACTCTTTAATCCTTGCCACTTATCACCAACCGAAAAGTATAGGCGACATATATTAATGCATGGCTGTTAGGTATAGCAATATAGGATTACGGTAGAATTTAGCAGTTAATTTCTCATTTCAAATGAGAGCTCTAAGAAGTACGAGCTTACATGGTGTGACTTTGAAAAACAGTATGAGGAATAGCGAAATAAGACAGCAATATAAAGTGAATGAGGGGTACTCTTACCAGATGGTAATGTGTAAAGTTTGTGATGAGAGTGAAAGAAGCAAGAGAAATATGCCAAGATCGTATCGTAGATATGCAAGAGGAAATCCTTGAACTCTGCCTGCCCCTATGGGAATCATGCATGCTTAAGTATGTTTCCGGCATGTAGAACATCTTGGCGTTTGTATATTTATTCAATGTTATATGATAAAAAAATAATTCATTACTTCTTGTCGGCTAAATAATTCACATGAGTATGTGCTTCACAAATCAGCATTATATTAATCGCAAAAAAGTTTCATTTCATAATCAGAATGTGAATTTATTATTACATCATTCCTGCAATCTACTGATATCCTACTAACGCCTACCGACTGGTGACCGAACCGTGGTACCTCACTCGTTTCCTTAATTGGTAGTTTTCAGCGCAATGCGATGTTCAGGCTGCCAATGTACCAGATTAACATACAATTGTTGTGGGATAGACCTGAGATACAATGTGAGACTTCATTTCGAGGCTAGCGCTGACCGCCGCGCTGGCTCTGTGGCTCCAGCGCGATAGTTAGCGCGTCACCTCGCCCGTATCGCGTCCTCAAACTGTAGTTATCAGCACCGCGCCGCGCGACACAGCGCGCTAATGTACCAGATTTACATATAATTGCCGCGGGACACATTAGCCCCTCAACCTAACGCGTGGTGCGTGTAAGCGGTTACCAACTTCCAGCAAAAGGTCAAATGTGTTTTATGTACTGGCGGGTTAAAGTTTGATGGCGGTTTGACGCACTTTTGAGACTGTTCCATAGTTTTGTATTACAAAGGGTCGATTGTGTAATATGTTTGAACTTTGAGGATTTTGTAGAGCTTGAATTTTGTCAGTCAGGTCGGTATTTGTGGGTATGTGTCACAGAAACTAAACTTTGACTTCTTAGGCTATTTTTGAGCACTTAAATGTTCATATGGTGGTAATATAAATCCTGGTAATATAAATGTAATATCAAATAGTTTTATTTTGCAATACGTAATAATTATTTAAAAAGTTACAACATGAACTTACAACCTTTTTTTATTGCTTGCTTACTTATGTAAGCCTTTTACCACAATCTCACCTGATTGTAAGTGATGCATTAGTCAAAGGTGTTACCAGGCTTAACCGAGAATTACTGGCACTCAAGGATAGCTACTGGAACGTTAGTTGCTGGCGACAGATTTTCCAACTAAGGGTGGTAACTAACCAGGCGATCATTCGCAAAATGCCCTTCCATCATTTGGTGAAGCTCAAACCCGCGGCGGGATTCGACCTATGGACCTACTGCACGGCAGTTCATAGCCAATGCCACTAAGCCATCACTGCTTCAAACCTTGTTTTTCAATTAATGTTCTAAAGAGTAAGTTGCGAGCAAGAAAGTTTTTTTCTAATGTCATTGAGTGATGAGTCGGACGAACCCCTCTCTGATAATATGGTAAGCGTCATGACTGTTCATAATTATGATGATCTTAATAGACAGAGATCAACTAAATAAACTTGAAATGTTTCATGGTGGTAGGGCATTTTGTTATGCAAGCACAGATGCGTACACTTGCTTTGCCTACGCTATCGTCAAGTTGGGACGTCATAAGGAATCTAAAGATAGGAATAAGATATCGTTATCTTTGACTCGGGAAACTTCTTATTCTATCGGGCGGGTCACCGAATCTCAGGGCGGTGTTTGGTTTCTCATCCCTTCGAAAGTTCCTTGTTTAGTACGTTGAGGAAATTGAAAGTGTGTCAAACAGAGTAGCGTATATACCGCCTTTAACTACTCAGATGATGAAGAACAGGCGTTTGAATGTGCGCCTGAAGTTTTCTGAAGCCGTATATTTCTCTGAAATATACTTATACATTGTTATCAGCGGCTTCAACGCAAAGTAAGACACACAGAATGGGATCAATTGAGAAAACAGGCTGTTTGGATATGAGCAGCAGAATCAGAAGGGCAAGCCGCGCGGCCACTTCATGAAAGGAGAGGGCTCTATGCGATGAAAACCTTCTATGAGAAGTATTGTTAATAATGAGCTATCTGTGATCAATCCTATTACCAGGACAATATAAACGATTCTAGCTTGAGCCTGTTAATCCTTTCGACCTTACCATCAGGCGAGCTTGTGGTCAATGCTTACCTTATTATTATATATTATCAACAATAAGAAAATAAATTATAGCTGACACCTCGACACGAAAACTCGTTGCAGCTCAGGTCAAGAGATCTAAACTGGCCTGTCGCCAAGCACATAATGGTGCGCTAGTTTACCCTGAACAACATCTTCGACCACATCATCACCATACCATCAGGTGAAATAGTGGTCAAAGGCAAGTCTATAAAGAAATAAGAATAAATCTACTTCGTAGCAAAAATGTCTGACACTACGGTGGTTACCAACAAGACGGACTTTTGCTGACGAGACCTACCAAATACATTACTCACCTTCGTTTCACTGATGATAAAGTTCGACCGTTAGTAAAGCCGTCACTTTTACCTCAGTACAATGTTCAACGACTTCAAATTCAAAAAATTCAAATTCAAATAAGTTTATTTGTAGAATGTAGTGTACAAGATGGTAAAAATTACAAAATAGTTCTCATACATTCTTACCATATAGGCATGCAATTTTTTAAAGTCCAAAATTAATAGTTCTAGTTACATCAACATAAGCCATTTAGTTGTCATTAGGTACCAATAAAATTACATAACTAAATACAATCACATTAAGTTAAATTATATTCATTTTACTCGTAATATTATATTCATAAATATATTCAATTAGGTATAATAGGTTGTCAAAAATATAAATCATTCAATAATAATTAATAACGCATATAACAAATTAATTCATAATACATATTACTATTGTTGTCTTAAATTATTGTACTCTAAAAATACCACAATACTGTAATTACATTTTCTGATTAGAAGCTTTTTAAATTATGTTTAAAAGTAGACATATTACATTCTTTTAAGTACTTTGCCAGTTTATTATATATTTTAGGGGCCATACGAAATATACTTCTACTCATAAGTGTAGTATTAGCCGGCATTGCACATAAATTATTTTTATTTCGAATTTTGAAGTTATACATATCATTGAATGTAGGGAAGTATCTGATGTTGATCCTCACGAACAACGCTACTTCATAAATATAGAGACATGGCAACGTCAGTATGTTTAGAGACTGAAAATACGGTTTGCAACTATCAGTACTATTTATGTGACATATAGCTCTGATGCACTTTTTTTGGGCCAGAAACACTTGGTCTTTATTAGTAGAATTAGCCCAAAAAATTACCCCAAATCTCAATAGTGAGGCTATACACCCATTGTATGCTGTTACTGCGGTTCAGTTTTCCAATAGGTGGATTTTAAAGTGAATTCCGTTGTAAAGTAATTTTATTTGTAAAATGTCCATATTGCACTCGTACTAGAGGTTGTTGGGGACGATACGATCGATGATATTGACCATTATAACCTGGTGGACTGATCCAATTATGTTGATCCAAGGCTCCAAGGTCAACAAAGAGGTTGCATGAAGAATTAAAATCGGATTAGCATCAATCGGGAAGTATCGCGACATCTACTCATCTGACATCTCGCAGCGCCTGAAGAGCGAAATGTCTGCAACCAAAGTGTGTTGCCAGTATTAATTTATGTCACTAAAATGTGTTTGTTCATAAGAACACACAGTTATTATGGGCTACATCATAATAGCTTAACGAGCTATAAAAAGTGATATGCTACGACTTCCTTTTGCGCTTTAAAATCCGGAATGAAGAAATTTACCAAAAAATCAAAATCATCTAAGTTCTATATTTAAGATATGTATCTTTTACAATATGCAAGTTGAAGTGGAAACTGGGCTGTAGGCTGACTGTGCTTAAATACGAAAATTAACATGCAGTTGGGTACTGGATCGACTAACAACGGAATAATGTGAGGGGTTTATGATTCATCTGGTCTTATTCTAGGTGTAGCCTGCTTACCATATACAGCCATCACCTGCACCGTATTAACATTGCCTCAACTCAAGTCGTCTGTGACAGAATTTCATATTTTAGCGTTGTATCAATACTTATCAGTGTTATAATCAGCATCTACTCGACTTGAAATCAGGACAAGTTTAAGATTAGTCGTAGAAATGAGGCTAGGTGGCGTTGATACTCTGCCAAGGTGCATACCAAGTACAATATGATATGATTTAAAACAATGAATATGAAATCTGTTCAGCACATTCATATATCTCACGCAGCAAATCGAGTTAATAAATATCAGAGGGCGTAATCTAGCAAAAATTAACCAGCGGTTAAAGTTAGCCGTCAGCGTGACAGCGTCCGACCGCTAACCCCTGGCTAACAGCTTAATCGCATAATGAACGTAGTGTAACGAGTAATGAGCTACGTCGTTTGTAATGGCATTATGTACTTAGCGGACTAATTACTGTATTTAATTAGTGGCCACGACCGAGTATTTATCAACAACTGTTCAGTGACACCTCGTTTGTTACCCGTTTAGTAAATTTTATGGATGTTGAGCAAAAATAAATGGACGGGTTAATTGACTCTTATGTATAAGTGGACTGTTTGGTTTGATTGATTAAATTGTATTCGCGGTGATCTCAAATACTTAATACTATTGTCGATCTCAAACTGAATTTGAACTTATACTTAAAAAAGCTTTTGTAGTTACCGCCAAAGGTGATGTAAAATTAGGAAAAGAATTTTGCACATTAATCCTGTGATCGCTAAGATAAAATTAATATTACGGTTTATTATTAACTCGTTAAAAATATTTAAAAATGCAGGTAATTTCTTATGTGTATTTGTTAAATAACATGTGAATGTATTTATTTATATTTTCCATTAGGTCCTTAATAAGAACACGTGAGACGACTAGACATCACAAAAGGTGAGCACCTCTTCTTGAAATACAGGCGCGGTAGTAGGTATATTTTTTTGTAAATATATAACATTTTGATGAACAAAGAATGTACAAAGAATCTTTGAGTTTCGTATGTCGTATCGTATGTTGTATGTCGTCAAGCTCTCGCACAAAGCCTATTCTACAAGAAGAATTGAGAAGTGCATGAGCAATTTTTTGTTACTACTGTGTTTTGTATCTTGACAGGATAAAGGTACTTTAAAACACAACCACATGTAAGAAGGACAAATTTGTTACAAAAATCATTATAATAGTATGACTCGCACTTGACTAGTTTTTATTTATGTTAAAACATTTTCACGATAGAGCATGAACAAATACTTGAAAAACTTTTTTTAACAGGGAATTCCATGAATATTGCGTTATTTCCATCATTCATCCCATTTATTTCTTTATATTTTTACTAGCTTTCCGGTCGCGACTCCGCCCGCGCGTATGTCGGTTATCGCGCAAAAAAATTAACCTCTTTTTGCGCAGTCGGATAAAAACTATCCTATGTTTTTTCCCGGGTCTCAAACTATCTTCATTTCAAATTTCATTCAAATCGGTCCAGTAGTTTTGGCGTGAAAGCGTAACAGACAGACAGACAGACCGACAGACAGACAGAGTTACTTTGGCATTCATAATATTAAGTACTGAGTACTGATTGGTTAGAATGTCAACGATAATATCATATATGAAAAGTAGAGTAACCTGATTGGCAGATAGTGAACATTTTTAATAGTGTCCCGTTTTCTTATACAAAAGCCTTAAAACAATATAATTAGGTTGCAAAGAGGTTACCGAACCCAATAAACACGTTCAACAATAAAACATATTGAATACCGTACTCATATTCATTATGAGAACATAAATTAAATTATTAATTATGCAAATGATGAGGATTATTAAATCCAGTACATTAGGCAAACAGCTGGATAATTGGGAGAGCCACATCTCGCCCCACATTAATTATACTATTAAGATAATCTGAGTTATGTTCTGACGCACTTTGGTTAATGCCCGAAGCATTATGTTACATGCTATTACATTTAGCTAAACCTATAGAAAGGTATCTCTATCTGTTTCTTGCCCTTCTCCCACACTTACAAGGTACACCAAAGTCAAAGTCAAAGTCAAAATCATTTATTCAATTAAGGCCTCTACGACGCTCTTATGAAGGTCAATTACAAATTTTAATATTGAAATATACTACATTGTACTGCCACGGGGGCCTCGGGGCCATTCTTTTAAATATTTTTTAACAATGTGTTAAGTACTCGTACATAGTATATAGTAAAATTATTACAATACTTAATTAACATTACGTAGGTGTTAGGCGCTAGCTTGGCAGAGGCGAACCAGTCCAAGCATTTTTGTCGTTTAAGTAATCACAAACTGTGTAGTAAGATTTCTTTATCAAAATGTTCTTCACATGCAACTTGAATTTTCTTTCTGTGAGCGTTGTAATATTTATTATAAAAACATACACAATTGCCTAAGAAGGACCTTTTATTTGTCTTTGCTAATCTAAAACCTGGCACCACTATTTTATCTTTATTCCTAATGTTATAATCGTGATTGTCACTGTTTGATTTAAATTTGTTCAAATTTTTACGAACATACATAATATTTTCAAATATGTACAGACTTGGTAAAGTTAAAATATCAATTTCATTAAATTAGATCTCTCTCAATCTCAGGGATTCCCTAGGATCCATTTCATATATGGCTCGAATTGCACGCTTTTGTAAGATAAAGATTGTCTCTATCTCAGCAGCAGCTCCCCCACAGCAATACACCATTCGACATAATACTGTGGAAGTACACGAAATAAACGAGCCTAGCAGTAGCTACGTCTGTTAGCTCTTATCTTACGAACTGCATATGCAGCAGAACTAAGTCTTCCAGATAGATCATGTATATGTGGATTCCACTGTAAAGTTGAATCCATTTTGATTCCCAGGAAGACTGTCGCATTGTCAAAAGAGAGTTTTGCTAGGCCAAGCTTAATGTTTGGTTCAACATAAGTAACATTTGGTAAAGAAAACTTTAAACATTTGCTCTTTTTGAATTTAAGAGAAGATTATTAGCCGCGAACCACTTAGAGATCATAGATAACACATTATTTACATGAATTAGTTCACTATCTCTCCTATCTACTTTAAAAATCAGGGAGGTATCATCTGCGAGTAAGACTATATCGCAGAAATTTTTAATCATGCAAGGCAGATCATTTATATACGCTAGAAACAGAAAAGGTCCTAAAATTGATCCTTGCGGTACTCCTATTCTTACCAAAGACCCGGAAGAAGTATTGCCATTTATTCTAACCTTCTGTAGCCTGTCTGACAGATATGACTTTATAAGATCCACATTATTTGTTTAGTTCCAAACTTTATATTATATAATTATTTGTTCTTTTTTAGGGTTCCGTACCCAAAGGGTAAAAACGGAACACTATTACTGAGACTTCGCTGTCCGTCCGTCTGTCACCAGGGTGTATCTCAAGAACGGTGATAGCTAAACAGTTGAAATTTTCACAGATAATGTATTTCTGTTGCCGCTACTACAACAAATACAAAAAGTTGGCCTCGCGCTCGTTAAAACAAAAAAATGTTTAAATATTAAGTCTAATGTTGTATAACTTGATTGCTTAATGATCATTTTATGCGATAAACTTAACTCAAAGCATGATTTGTAATTATTTAGCCTGTGTGTCAACAAAAAATCGCAAGCAAATTAAATTGAATAGAGATAATTAAAAGATTCTCAAAACACATTTCAGATGCAGTGTGTTCTCTTTGTGAGAGTTCGTCACGAGAACTGCGACTATATCTATTTTTACAGTAAGTAATAACAGTACCGTACCGAGCAGTAAGTAATGTTCGCATTGCTACTGAAAATAACTTTTTCATAATGTACCACATCATTGTTACAAAATAATAAGATACAAAATTCATATTAATACTGATATTGAACCCATACATGACTACAATTTATCCCTCCTGTAATTTTGTAATTGAATTAATACAATTTACCTTAACGACACAAAACATGACTAAGCGAAATTTTAGCTTTTTTTTTTCTCCTATCGACAGAAATAAATCAAATCGTGTTTTCGGATCATCAGGCATAACATTTTTGTCATTAGAATATAATTGCGTATCTGTAAGTAAGTACACGTGATCAAAATTTGCTTTTTTAGGACTCACATCACCTTAACAACTTTATGACTCAACGTGATGGGCGCAGTGCAGTTCGCCATTTGTGACGAACTGCATCTGTTATATACAGGAGTTACCACTTAACACCAGGTGTGTCTCGTAATATTGTGTGTGTTTTTTTTATAATAATGATAGTTTAAAAAACACAGTCTATCTATACATTAACCATCTTTTAACTCTCACTGTAAGCGGTTTAACCACAGCTATAATGTTGTGTATGATCGCTAAATAACTGTTAGCGGGCGATAGACGGACCAGTTGGACAGTAGCTACGCCAATTACGATGGTGAACAACTTGCCAGCGCACTTGTTTCCAGCAGATTATATATTTTGAGATTTTTAAGCCTGGAATGAACAGGTAACGACTAGACAATCTCTCATATTAGACCTTCAACTACATTATCACTGAGCAATATATCTTCGCACACGTGAGAGCACAAAGAATCAGCATAGCTAGCTCTTCAAATAATTTAGTATAAGACAAAAACATCTCCGTATTTAATAAATCAGTTGAAGAATATTAACAGATGAAGAGATAATTTCCTGCCGCGTCCAAACAAGAGCCTTCCGCCGATATCTTCAGTAACGGCAAGATAACGGCGTAACGGCGCCGCCCATCAGATCACGCCGTAAATTAACGAAATCCGATGCCACGGCAACAATCAGCCAAATTTGCATTATAAAGGCAGAGAAGGATTTTCTTACACTTTTCCTGACTTTTTGGGATCTCCTTGATCCGCGCAATGAGCTCGCAAATTACGGGGGTGTTCTATGCATACGAATTACTTGAGGCCGCTGGTGCTGGCAATTGCCACAGGTAACGTAGTAGTTACTATGTTCGTTATCCGCTTTATAGCTGGCTTATTGCCACCTGATCTATCTCGTCCTAGTTTTACTTGAAGTTAAAGGTAGATTTATGTAATTAACAATTTTTAATAAAAGTGTTTAACGATTCAAATTGTAAAAGAAGCAAAATTAATTGACGTACTTTCCCGCTTCTGTGATACGCGTCCTTCCACTCAGAGAGTCAGAGAGAAACCATAAATTATACTTATAAACTGTGCAGGCAGAGTGCAGCTTGGCGGATAGGCTAGTGTCATGCCTTACATAACGTCAAAAGCCTCGAACACAGTCTCACGACTGGCATCCTTACACAACAACCGAGACCGATGTTTCAACATGCGTTCCGGTAAAGAAGCGCTCAGTAGTAATGCCACTTGCGGACACCCATCCAAATCACGACCGCAGCGAACGTTCCTTAACCTAGAACGACTAGGCAAGCTCTAAAATTTCTTATTAGGTACCTCGTGACGTGCTCATTGAAGTCGCCAATTCATTATTCTTCATTTTTTTCGTTAAAAAGTGTAAGTACTGCAATGACAGCCGATAAAGCAGCCTTGAAAAAGAATTCAATTAAATCATGTCATCACGACCCTCACTTTGCGTGGGATAAAGCCAGGTCAAAATGAAAACTAAAAGATACGTAGAAAAATTACACCGAAGCGTTTCATAAACAAACTAATGTAAAAATCCCACTTTATAAATATATTCGGTTGCTTTGTTAGTGCTGGTGTAGCGTTGTGTTGACAGTCACATTTCATATTCTAATAGTAAGGACATGCCAGACGAACTTTAAAATTGCAATAAATTTAGTTAGTTTTAGCCAATGTCCAAATGATTCAATTTATTCAATGTAAAAAAAGATTCAATGTATGTATAACTTATAACCGATAACCACGGATAACTGTTTATTGGGTAGAGTTTACTCGTACTTTGAAGTTGGTTCTATATATACGTCATTAACACTGGTCAAGTAATTTGTAAGTTACACTCGATTAACTGAAAAAAATTGAAACACTTGTCGATGGCGACCATAATACAGTTGCAAATACGGAGTTGTATTACATTCGTACTAGCTGTAGTCAGTTTTAGCTTATAACTGTAAAACAATATTTTGTTAAATCAATTAATAGTAACTTTCCAAAATTATAATTCATTGTTTTACCATTGCTCTGGTACCAAAGCTGACTGTGTTGAATGTTCCGATGACAATGTCTTTGGTGGTATATAGTACATGTTAAAGGTAAATCATTTGTACGCTGAGGTTACAACACTACTCGTTTGCATTTTCAGAATAAATTTAACTGCATGTGTACAGCTATGAGATTTATCTGTGTAACATGTGTGAATTTCCGTGTAATCCTAGAGTAGTAGTAGTAGTAGGCATCAGCCTAGGTCATAAAGAAAGTTTCTGGATTCTGATAAATAAGACCAGACATTACGATTATAATACTGCAATTGTTTTTTCAAAGTATATGCCCTCTCATCTGTCATAATATTATAGACAGTCAACGACTGCCCTTCATTATTTTCTTTTATATTTTACTGCACCACTAGACACGCAGCCGTTTCTGGTCTTCCGTTAAATCATGCAGAATCAAACAAGTTCAAACCTTATGATGTACATGCATTATATTTTCCACTTAGCTCATTTAAATACTTTCTGCAGTACGAGTTAGCTGACAAGTAATTTTATTGTCAGTTTCAATCAGTTGCCGTCCGGTATCAATATTAGATTCTATAGCAGCAGTCGTCGGCCAACTTTCACGTACATTGACATAGAGATCTACACCTTCACGTCTCAATTTTCTTAACCTCGACTACACTGAGCTGCCACATGAAGCTTTATCATCAAAATGGAAGTCACAGGCAACTCTCTTATTGATTTAAGCCACAACGAAAATTGTATAAAATCATTTAGCGAACATTTTCAAGACTTAAATTAATTGTGATAGCGACACACAATTTTCTAAAGGACGCCACAGTGAGATAACAAATCACAGTCTCCAAAAATTAAAAAGCCTTTCTACAGAGTTCCATTTTCAAATTTTATAACTGCATTTTTTTATTGTAAGTGGCCACTTTCAGAATCATTCAGTATGTTCCTCTTTAGAACACCCTTAATTGTTTTTTGCGGTGGGTGGGACACTCATCGTAGAGAACAAACTGTGACCTTCTTATAGTTTTAGGCTTATAGATATTTATAAACTGAGCAGCGCCTTATACTGACTTACCTCATGCACGGTAATGTTATCTATACAGTAAACTCGGCTCTGTCTTCGAAATAAGTACCTACAGCCGCGCTGTACGTAAACATGCGATAGGGTTGCCCGCCTCCAGCATTTTAATTACATTTGCCTACTTTGTGTTTCTATTTAGTTTTGTGATTGTAAATATACTTTTTTTATATAAACAAATAAAATACTCTGATAATTGAACAGGAAGTGTTCACTAAAATGCGTGTTGTTTTCTTGACCAGTAGGTAGATTTAAACAAAAAACCATGTTTATGTTTGAATAAAAAATCGTTCTTAAACCTTATGATGTAAATTATTGGCGACCGAAAAATATTTGTGAGACGTACGAAATGCTTTATTATTATATTTTAAGGTATTAAAAATCCACATTCTAATAACTACCTGTCATATTATTATAACTTGCTTATAACTACTACCTATTTCACTCGTGTCAATCACTTTCCTTCACTCTATTCACTTTTTTTTATTAATTGAGACATTTTTTCGCGGGATAAAAGGAGGAAATACTTGTCCATTAAAAAGACAAACATTATGTACCGTAAACTATATGTAGACTATAAAAAAATTTTACTTACTAGTATAAGTAAAATTGTTTTATAGTATTAAGTAAAATTATTTTATGGTATTACCTTTCAGTTTCCAGGTAATCAAAGAAGTTATCTCTGGATGCGTTTTTGACGAATTCATGTTACTTAAAACAGCACAATATATCTCACTCGTCATATTTTATATGTAAATATGTGCTTGAACTTATTTTGGTGAAAAAATTGCGCGGTTATTGTTAAAAAACAACAAACCATTCGCTCGTCACTGCGGCGTAGTCACGACACTCGAGACTGTCTGCGGTACGAGCGCAGGCCGAGATCGAGGCGCGTAGGTATAACTCGCGTTTCTTCAATTTCTATGAAGTTGAAATACTGTATAGATAACATTACCGCGTCTCATGGGTGGCGGAAAATATCACTTCATAATACAGAAGTCCTAGGTTCGATGCCAGGTTTGGTTTCGGTAGTTATTGATATTTTATGACGAAGATGGTTCTATTCCAATGTCTAGAACTGTCCCAAATAATGGGAATAAGCTGGTCCCATCTACAACTTGGTACCGAAACAAATCTGGCGAAATGTACTTTACACCTACATTCTTTACTTCCCTGTAGGAGCTGGCACCCCTTCAGGGATAAACACACATGATGATCTTATGCGTTTGCTTATTGTTAGTTATATATACGTACCTATATGTCTATAGGCACACCGGCCGGCTGCGACCGGCACACGGTCCCGGTAAGCTTCAGTCGATTACACTACTGAAACGCACCTCTATCATTTCTGCACCAACCCCTGCGCCCTTGATTTCCGCCATCCATGAGGTAAGTTACATGAGTCTAACACTTATAAAATCTTTTCTGTGGTTAGGTGCAATGTGTATTCAACATACGTCAGACATTTTGACGTGGTAGGAGACATTTTTAATTTAATCTCTGGAAAATAGTTCATACACGACGATTTTCTACTATCATAAAACTCCGTAGTTATTCCTTACCTAAGTATGGTTTATCATACTGCAAGAGTAATACCGTTCAGTGATCGTATAATATGAGGAAAATGTTACCAAATTATTATCTCAACATAGGTTCATAGTTTGCAGAGCGCACCGACAGGACCGCGGCACTCCGCACTTAACTCCATCAAAAACTTAATCCAATCTGGCACGTAATGAAATGACCAAGAGAACGTTCAGACCGGGCGATCGTATCGCACGATTCTTTATAATATTTCCCCCTAGTTTTATCATCCAGATTAGATACTTCGAAGGACGGAATAAGATTTTATCAGATTATTTTTCATTAGTTGTAGGTAAAATTGGACTGGTATGTAGATCTCGGAAACGTCTAAGGACCAGTGTTAGAACAAATGGAACACTCATGTCATGACCATATCAATAATCCCACAGTCTACAACTCAATGTAAAATAGAGAATCGATCGAAGATCATATAATGCTTCAATCCCACTGAATCCCCGGCCAGAGTTGTAAACTTGTAAGCGTTACTTTGCGGTAATATATATTTAGTTCCGAGTAACTCATATTATCTAAACTATACTCACTTATTAAATCAATGTTATAGGAACATGTTTTAATCTCCCACTCCATTAAGGGAGGGGTGGAGTTTGCCAATATATCATTAAAATAATGTTTTAATATCCATATGTCAGTTGGCATCTTGTGTATCGCAGTGTAAGATGGCAGTTCTTCCGGAGGCGCTGCGAAATATATAAATATATAGCCAACGTGACGTCAGACACGGCACGTCACGTATACAAATAGTATTGGACACTCGCGATGTCTATGCAGGAATTAAATGTCATCAGTCGGGTGGTAGTACAAGGTACTTGAACATAACACTTCATATATATTTTGTTAATAAAGGCATAGCTTGAACATTATTGTGAACATTAACGCTTATTGCAAAAAATGGGATTAATGTTATTGTCATTTTAAAAGAATAAGATAAAGGAAAAAATTGTATCTAAGTACATAAAAAACATACGTATACTTATATATTAAAGGAAACATTATACCTTACAGAACAAAAAATAACCTAATAACGAGCTATGTAAATTTTTCCCCAATTTTAAATTTCGAATATATACACAAAATATGTTTCTATATGTTAAAATATTGCATAATAAATTATATTAAATAAAGAGTTATTCACAATGGTGTAATTGTTTAAATTTTTAACTTAACTAACCAATCAAGCCTCGCCCCCTAAATATTCTTCAACCAATGGCAAAATACTTTGACAGGAACCATACTCGTACAACTGGAGTATTCATATTCTGCTTCTTTTTCCAATGTCGTTGCAAGTTACAAAACCTTAAACTGTTCCCAGTTTTTACGAAAGCATTGCTGTAAATTTTATCACAAATGTCCTTTATAAGTTATCACATCGGAACATCTAAACAGTCCTTAAAAGAGATCGCCTCGAAAATTGTTTTATCCGTATTTGCAAAGTTATTATAGTCGTAATATACGAGGGATGGTATCGGTCAGTAACTTATGGCGTTACTAGTGTTACCATTTCAACCTATTTTATTATTTTAAGGAAAGTGCTTGGCGACTTGTTAATTATCTACACTAATTTAATTAAATAACTACGCATACAATATTTACACATGAGTGATATAAAACTCTTAATCTAGGACCATTAATCAGCCGTTTTAGAGGTGAGCGGCAACATATGTACAATGCACACCGTTGTTTTTTTTTATGGTATAGGAGGGCAAACGAGCAGGCGGCTCACCTGGTGGTAAGTGATCACCGTCGCCCACAAACATCCGCAACACCAGAGGTCTCGAGGATGCGTTGTCGGCCTTTAAGGTGGGAATATGCTCTCATCTTGAAGGCTCCTAAGTCGTGTCTATTTGGAAATACTTCACCTGGCAGCTGGTTTCATAAATATTCCATTTAAAATATTGTGCCATTAAAAACAATGAAACTTTTTAATGAACTTGTTTTGTGACCTTTCATCATAGTTACACATGCGATAGATTACAAAGTAATCACTCACTATCAATTTTATATCTGCTAACTATTCTCTCGAAATATTAACAAATATTTTTAAAATATTTTAACAAAACATCACATTAATATTTTAATAAAACACTTAAAAATACAAAAATATATCTAGTGACAATTCCGCCTAATTTTCCTGCTAAGCCAACGTGACATCACAAACGCCACGCAGCCAAACCGGAAGAATTTTTTGACGCGTTTCGACTCTTCACGAAGCATCCTCAGGAGGTCTTGACTCTATGAGCGCACGATCGAGAATGAGCGGCCGGCTTACTTTTTACTTTTTAGGGAGGACATAGATGCTGACTGTTCGGTCGTCCAGCTCCACCGGATTTTGGGCGAGGGGAGACCCTACAATAGCCCGGGAGCCTTATACCTCCGTCTCCTGCGGACGCCGAAAACGTGCCGCTACTATAGGAGAGCGGACGGCGGCGCAGCACGCCTTTATATAGACGGTATGAGTCAGCATGCTTTTATCTAGACTCGAGCGTGAGTCACTGCTCTTTGTTGTAGCTAACAATTGGTGAGTTATACGTTTTTAAAGTGATAATGACATCATAATGGCCATAAATTGATTACAAATAATATTTTTTTTAATGATATATATATATCATGCAATGTGTTTTTGATTATGATTAATATCGTAAAAAATATTACAAAATTACTTCCTAAAAACAAATACAACATGTTTAACTATTTTGTAGTGGCAAATTATCACTAAAAATACGTAACAGTGGTGATGAAACCAATTGCGTCTGTTCACTCAACAGTGCAACACCTGTACTATGTTTTAATATTTCTGACTGTTCCAATACACACAATCGAAATCCCTTATCACAACAATGTAAAATCTTAAAGGTATTACCATCAAGGAGTTGATGACTGCTTTCAATTATATGTTTTGCAAAGTGAGACTGTTCGGGATGGTCGTTCCTATACGCGGATTTGTGTTCTTTATATCTAATATCAAAATTACGGCTGGTTTGACCAATATAAACACTGTTACATTCGTTAGTTACAGGTAAGTTTGTAAACTCCGGATTTTTTTTTGTTTTCTAAACGATCTTTTCCGTTACATAAATTGCGTAAACTTTGGTTTGTTCGAAAAGCTACATGGACGTTATTTTTCTTAAATATATAGGAATTTTTTTGAGAGATTGGTCCTATCCACTAGTAAGGCTACCTACGTACTTGATATTTCTATCAGCAAGGCAAGAATATAGGAGTGACATAGCTCCATTACGTTGTTCATTATGAATTAATCGATCAACTAATTGTTTATTGTAGCCGTTGGAAATAGCAATTTGGTATATTATATTAAGTTCCTTATTATAATTTTCTTGATTAAGAGGAACCGATAACAATCTATGGACATAACTTCGAAAAGCTGCTAATTTGTGTTGAATAGGATGACAAGAAGAAAAGGGGATAGCAGTATCTGTGTGTGTCGGTTTTCGATATATATGAAAATCTAATTTATTGATAACTCTTGTAAGCGTTAAATCTAAAAGTTGATAAATTGAATTAATTCTAATTCCAGTTTATATTTAATTTTGGGTTGTATATTATTCAGTTTCTTAACAAAGATATCAATCTGGCGAGAAGTGCCAGTCCAACAAATCCTGAATCTATTCATTATTCTCTCGGAATTACTTAAACCAAAATGATGGGTTCATAATTTACTCAAAATACGGCATCGAAGTAGATATAAAAGAACCGTCTTTTTCTGATGCCAACTGTCTCTTAGTTGAACTAGAAAATAAATAAACCATCATAGCACTGTATCGCTCACCCTCAAAATCAAATACTGACTTATATCTACAGTCCCTTGAAAATGTGATAACTCATGTACGATCTGAATTAATTGTGCTCGTTGGAGATATTAACACAGACATATGTAAGACTTCTACTGACACTACAGCTGATTCATACCTTGAACTGACCGCTCACTACGGGCTTGTTCCGGGGCACCAACACCAACTCGCAGTCAAATCTGTCTTGATCATGCACTCATTAATTTAGGCTCGTCTGTGCGTGTAGTGGTTTATGGTGCTGACGTTACCGACCACGATACTGTGATCATTGGGCTTGCCAAATATCTTAAGAATACTCTTGATGCTACTAATGATGCTTCCAAAAACACCATAACCTATAATAACTCACAAATAGTAACTGATCTAGACTGCAAATGGGTTATCTCTTTATGATAAGGTGGATGTCACTGCTGCATTTGAGACTTTTTTTAAAATTGTACGCGCCTCCATCGAAGCAAATAAGTATGATCGTTCAATAAAGAACTCGAAACTTATTCGCAGAACATGGATAACCCCAGGGCTGTTGAAATGAATGCGGAAAAGGGATTTACTTCACATGCAAGCAAGAAAGACTTAAGAATGAAAGTCTACAAATTGCATACAAATCCTACCGAAACGTATGCAATAATATATTACAAAATCTAAAAAATTTCAAAGATCGCGCATTACTCACCGAAAATAACGGTAACATGAAAAAAACCTGGAAAGTTATTAAAAGTATTTGTAATATAGAAACACTAAAAACTCTCCTAACTCTGCTTTACGATACGAATACTCATTATTGCATACCAACAAAAAATAAAAAGTACATTTACAAACAAAATGAATAACTTATATAAGTTATTAAACAAACATAATTAGTTAATTGGAAGTGTACATTTACAAATATATATAATTAAATATGTACAGTGGCTATACAATCTCAATCATCAATAATATTCATCATCATACCATTTTCTTAACTCATACAAAACATAACAAATACCTCTTTCATATCATATGAATATAATATACTAAGTCATAAAGCTAATTATAATTAAGCCTAACTCTAAGCATACCTAAACACCTTCCCTCAACATTATCGTATAAAGTTCACTCACTTATTAATTACATTAAATATGTGTAACACCTGGGTGGATAAGCGTGGAGGCGTGCTCGTCGCATCCCCTGCCAGCCCAGAGGGCTGCAACTCCACTCGAAGAACCACCGTGGTGGTACTATTGCGGGAGTACCAGTCCTGTGTGACCTGTACTTGTCCTAACTTTTAGGGCCGTACTGTGTGTAAGCAACAGTTAACTACTGGACAGTCGTGAAGGGTTGGCGCGGGGTCCAGGGAGACCCGGTGAAACGGCTGACCGCTGGCCACCCGCGGGTTAGTAGGGGACCCAAACCCCGGGATTGCATTTAATCTCCGCCCGGGGAGGCTGTCCCGCCAACCGGCGCATAATCCTGAGAATCAACTGACGTGCCGGAGTAGGAGACCGGAGTGGATCCCGTCAGTTGGTTCCAGGGGGGGACCGGGGGCCCTTCCGTCCCCCGCGCCAGCCACTCACGTCACTGTTTGTTGTTGCTGTTGCAGCTTCAAGTCTGTTATTTTGCCCTATCTTTGGGATTGGTACAAGACACACCACCCAACTCTTATTTTTCACCCAATGCCGAATATAAATAAAAAGAGATGTTCTTCAGCGGCTTTAAATTCCACTTTATCTGTGGACTTCTGCAACATTCGGGGCCTCCACTCCAACCTAGATGCCGTCCATCACCACCTTGAAACGGTTAAGCCGGCCCTTCTCTTTTTAACGGAGACGCAAATAGTATAAATAGTATAATGCAAATAGTATAATATAATAAACACGGCGGATACTTCGTACCTGTTATATCC
Source organism: Plagodis dolabraria (assembly GCA_963854805.1). Classification (NCBI taxonomy): domain Eukaryota; kingdom Metazoa; phylum Arthropoda; class Insecta; order Lepidoptera; family Geometridae; genus Plagodis; species Plagodis dolabraria. The sequence continues at coordinate 924,443 of OY978454.1, read as the reverse complement.
AGGTTACACGCTCGAGCACACGTTCATTCGTCGTGCTGGGGTCTGTCTTTTCATCCGGCAAGATGTTTGCTGTCGGCGTCTTAATGGTTTCGACGACAAAGACCTATCCATATTGTGGGTTCACGTGGATTTCTGTGGCAAAACTTTGGTTTACGCTTGCCTCTATAGGTCACATAGCGGTGATATGGAGACCACCTATCTTTTCGAGCACCTTGCTAGAGGAGCTGATATGGTCGGTGAGCAGTACCCTTCGGCGGAACTAGTGGTACTTGGAGATTTCAACGCTCACCATATCGAGTGGTTGGGTTCCAAAGCTACGGATCACGCCGGCCGTACTGCTTTCGATTTTGCTTTGGCGTATGGTCTCTCGCAGTTGGTTAACACACCAACCAGAATACCAGATGTCGAGAACCATACACCTTCTTTATTGGATCTGATGCTGACTTCTCACCCAGATCACTACCAGGTATCAGTAGAAGCTCCTCTAGGTTCTTCTGATCACTGCCTGGTACGATCTAAGGTAGCGATCGTACGCAACCACCGTAATATTCCTCTCGGGATTCGTACGGTGTGGCACTACCAGTCAGCGGATTGGGATGGATTGAGAGAATTTTTCTCGTCCTATCCTTGGAGGCAGGTTTGCTTCTCCTCGGAAGATCCAAACGTGTGTGCAGACTCCATCACTGATGTCGTGCTTCAGGGTATGGTATGCTACATTCCTAAATCTGTTGTGCGCGTTGGTGGTCGGAGCCGTCCATGGTTTAATAAGTCTTGCGCTGACTCATCCGGTCAGAAAAACGCTGCTTATAAAACCTGGACCGAAGCACTTACGCGTAAAGATCCGAATACCGCCGAGTTGAAGAAGAAACTAAATGCTGCCTCCAGATCTAATAAGAGGACAATTGCTAAGGCAAGGTCTGAGCACATCAGCAGAATTGGCGACCAGCTAGCAACATTTCCCTCAGGAAGTCGTGCTTTCTGGTCTCTTGCTAAAGCTGCTGAAGGTAATTTCTGCCAGACCTCCTTACCAGCGTTACGTAAGTCGGATGACTCTCTGGCCCACAGTGCCAAAGAGAAAGCCGACCTTTTAGGTACTCTCTTTGCCTCTAACTCGACTCTCGACGATAGGGACGCGACACCTCCGATAATTCACGGATGTGAGAGTTCCATGCCAAATGTACGTTTCATGCAGAGAGCGGTACGGAAAGAACTCTCCTCCCTTGATGTTCGAAAGTCGAGTGGGCCATATTGCATCCCGGCTGTTGTCCTCAAGTCATGTGCTCCTGAGCTGACTCCGGTGTTAACGCGCCTTTTCCGGCTCTCCTACTCCAAAGCATGCGTGCCGTCTTCGTGGAAGGTTGCTCTCGTACACCCTATTGCCAAAAAGGGTGACCGTACAGACCCATCCAACTATAGGCCTATAGCAATCACTTCTCTACTCTGCAAGGTGATGGAGCGAATAGTCAACGACCAGCTCCTAGGTTACTTAGAGGATCACCAACTGATCAGTGACCGCCAATACGGTTTCCGTCGTGGCAGATCGGCTGGTGATCTTCTGGTTTACCTCACTCATCGTTGGGCTGACGCAGTCGAGAGTAGAGGGGAAGCTTTAGCTGTCAGCTTAGATATTGCTAAGGCTTTCGATCGGGTCTGGCACAGGGCACTTCTTTCGAAGTTACCATCCTACGGTCTTTCCGAGGGGTTCTGCACCTGGGTCGCCAGTTTTTTTATCACGATTAAAAAAAAAAAACTTGCTTGCTTAGTAAATTATGCCCCTAGCGGTCACTCAACCAAATGATCTTAGCGAAAATTGGTTAAAGTTGATATGTTCAGAACCCCTAGCCTGCTTTTTTAGGTTATGGTTACAAGTTAAACTTTTTATATAAATTATTAGCATTTACAAGTTTAAATTTAGATATCTTATTTATTTTTATACTTCGACTTACCAGACACGTAGGTTTATTTGTAATTATAGCAGCTCAGCGTATTTGCTTACACAGAAGTATATTAAAGTAACCCAATTATCATGATGTAGGGTTCGCGTCGTGACGCGTGGCGCCCTCTTCACTTACAAGCAATTTCCTTTTAATGTTGCCTATACAGACCGCCATCTGAGTTAAACTGGCGTTTAGCAGAAATGAGACTGTCATCTGAAAGAGTAAAGTTGTATTATATATATAACGGAGATTAAAAGTGAAAGAAAACCTGTTTGGATAAAATATGGTAAATTATAGGTACTATAAGCGTCGTTTAATATGTTTATAATATGCATAAAGTTTTCATATAGTAGGTCCATGAATCTAATAAGTATGTGCAATAAAAAAAATGTTTTGATCATTCCTGGTGGAACAAGCACAACTCCCACCTGGTATTAAGCGATAACATCTGCCTATGACTGATGCATTATATCACAAGTGGCAAACATTAACAGCGGACAAGCACTGCGCCCATCATCTTGAAACATTAAGTTTTTAAGTCCCTTGGCACCATACCCTTTTAACCAGAACACAGTAATGCGAATATACTTGCTTGGCGGTAAAAATATAATACAAATACATTTTTTTACCCCGGGCTGGAATCTAACCCGAGGTTAAGGTTATTGAGTAACAAGATAGACCAGTCACATGCCTGTTCAGCTGCCAATGCAATTATGAAATGATAAAATGATGACGTCATTTTATAATGTCAATTTGCAATGATAGCCTAGCAGTATTAGCTATGGACTGCAGTGCAGGTCCATGGTTCAATCTCCACCCCCAGCTCGAGCTTCACCATCTGAAGTAGAATCTGTCGCCATGCATCTAGCAAATGTGTTCCGTAGCAGTCTTTGAAAGCCAGTAAGTAACTACTGGCACATGAGACTTAACAACTGTATGTCTCGGAGTGATGGGCACGGTACAGTTTGTCACTTGTGATGAAATGCACCTGTTAAGTAAAAGCAGAGGTTACCGCTTAACATCGGGTGGGCATCGTGCGTGTTCCGTAACAATTAAAAAAAAACGCTTTGCAGACAACGATATCGTAGTAAGTCGTTACAGATCATATACGTAGGTCATCATATCCGTTTACTCTCACCTGTTCTGTTGAGTAATTCTGTTGACAGAACTTATCACTACAGTGTGCAGTGCAGTGTACCGGTGTCCAACAGTTTTGTGGTAGAGTACAATCAGTACTCTACTGTACTGTATCAACCAGATTATCCGCTGCTCCCCATCTTCCGTCATTTTATTTTACCCTTAGGAAGCTCGGCATGCGGCACTTCACGAAACATAAGGTGTGCTGCGAACACGTCGAGTTCCAAAGCTGACTAGAGCCCACCATCGGCCAGAGTCTTGGCATGCATCGTATCAATGAGGTGATCACACAATGTGTTGAAACTCAGATTTCGTCACACTTCCAAAAGTTCAACCTCTAAACCACACCTAAACAGTCATCACATAAAATTACACCAAGGCATATTTTAAATATGCAAAGTTGAGCATGTGTGTGTGTGTGTGCGTATGTGTTTGATTCCACCTCGAAAACTACCACTCACCTCGAAACGGATAAGTAGGTTTTAATCAAACTTTGAACATACAAATTATCTTAGTTACTGCATTAAGGCATATCATACTTTATCCTTATATATAACCGATTTTTATATGTTAGCTATATGATTTTAAAAGTAATTAATAGAAAAGTTATCACTTTTTAAAACTCGCCCTCTATTTGCTTCCTAAAAGATTAATTGAAAAAATAGGATAAACAAAAAATTATATCTGTAAAATCACGAGGATGAAACCAAACAAAACCGTGTCTCTAATATAAATTAGTTTTGGCGAAAGCCGCGGCTAAAGTAATTATTTCGAGCTCAAAGGAAAATGTCCGTGTACAATGATTGAGAATTCCTGGATTTTTCCAATTTTCTCGGTAAAATAGAAATATTTTTTCACACGTGGGCGTGCGTCGGCTTTAGTTCGAGAATAAAACAAGTTTTTTTATTTTGAGAGACAGTTGCCATACATAGTTTGATGAATTTTACAAGTCTGGAAGATGGATTCGTAGAAGATCGATGATGAACGCCTAAACTTTTGTTCTGAATAATTATATGAATACTTAAAAATAATGTATTTCTCAACGTGTTTTATATTGTAACTAGAAATAGTACCGAAATTGGTTTTAAGAGATTCAAAATATTCTATTAGTAGGCTGCAATTATAAAACGAACAAGTCAGTTATCAAGGTTGTAAGCATTTGAAGGGAGCTGAAATAATAAGACTTTCCGCCGTTTGTTTTAACAATGCAAAATCGTCGCTTACAAAGTTGTTCGACGGAAGCGGACCTTACAAACATTGCGTTAGCTCAAAGCGACTAGACCTCAATCTCTCAATATTTTCTAATATTCAAATAACTACTTACTTACCTACATTTTCAAGTTCGTGTAATGTTATGGGAGGGCAATTATAGGAAATTAGACTCAGCTTAATTCCCTATTATTTATATATTATTTTTCTCATAATAATTAAATTCAGGAGGACACCAGGAGCTCGCCTAGTCATTGTTCACCGATTTTGTTAGACAATGATTGCTGCGGTCATTATTACTGAGCATTATCATGCAAAGGAAGGCTTTAAGATGAGACGAGAAGATTTAGTTATTGGTCTTTGGTAGTTGTCTTAGGAAGGCAGTTGTTAGTCTATGTCGGAGGTTTTCTAGGGCCTGTTAACTCCAACACTTCCGCATGGTGCTAGGGCGTCCTGCGAATGTCCCCCTATTTAACATACAAAAATATTGTATCTTTTCTTATTGTCCGTCACATGATCAAAACTAAAAATTTATTTAGGGCATTGGGCCCAAATTTATGGAGCTGTTTTGATACACACAGCATATAATACGTAAAACATCAAAACATCAATCGAAAAAGCTAAATATAAAAATTTATAAAAATAAATATATTTTATAAAAATTTGCGAAAGTAATCGTAGATTTACTTAGAAAATCAAAAGCTAAATATTAAATGCCACAACATTGTTTTGCGTACCAACACTGTTCCATCATCAGTTATTTATGATTGACACATTAAAAACGGGAAATGTACACACCATGGCGACTTAATAATAAAGTTTACTTTACTTATTCATACAGTTTTTGGTCGATCTCGTCCGCTCGGTACTCATTCTAGTAAAATTCTTATTTTTATTTCTAAATATGATTGCAAAAGCACTATTTGCGTGCTAAGCGAAAATCTTATCTTATAAGTAAATGGAGCACAAAATTTTATGCCCCGGGCGGGAACCGAACCTACGTCCACCGATTTCTATCCGGGTGCCCAAACCACTCGGCCACCTGGGCACGCTATTTATTGCCGAAATGTCGTGCTCCAATTGTATAACTTTAACCGTCATAGGGGACGGTTAACACTCTTAATTATCGGAATGATTCCTGCCCGGGGCATACAATTTTGTGCTCCAATAATTTGTAAAACATGATTCTTGTTTATGTCCGGTGTAAGAGGACTGAAAACGTTTTTTATGCTTTACTCATCAACAGAACCTCAGTTTGTAATATAGTTGTGCACTGTGATAATCCGAGCGTTTTTTAATCTTTCTAAGATAAATAAACAAATTATATATTACTACCTTACCAGCTTTTATGTCGGTTATTACGCAAAACCATTAACCTCTTTTTGTGCACTTGGTTAAAAACTATTCCATGTCCTTTGCCGGGTGTCAAACTATTTCCATACTTAATTTCATCCAAATCGGTTGAGAAGTTGTTAAGTTTATTTGTTGTATACAAAAATACAATAAAGTATAAATTAATTAAAAATAAAAAACCCGCCTGCAAACTATTTATTTTCATTAAGTGTTTTATTGTTTCATTTAAATTAAAACTGTAAATTATATATATTTATGCAATCGTTTTAAAAGCCATTCATTTTGATAACCCACTCGATGGGTTTGGGATAAAACATTTTCATTTTCTTACAATATGGCGTCTAAATTCGGCCAGTTTTTTTTTTTTTTATTTACCTAGTGTTACTTGCACTATCAAGACAATTCAAAGGATATATCATACATTACAATTGCTTTGGCCATTTAGCAGTTAGGGTGGAATAAAGAAACTCACAAATATACACACATGAACACTCCTTTTTTGGGAAGACATATAAAAATACATATATAGAAATGCTATAATGCGTGACGTTGCGTCCGTGAGGACCGGGAGCTCATCGTATTGTCTTTAACTTATTAGAGCGCTTAGTCGATGCGATGTATGATCAAAATGCTGGCCCCTATTTGGCTCAAATTTGAAAAAGCATTGCAATTCAACGGGACAATGCTGCGTGTTGTATACAGTTCGTATTATTTTATTAATAAAGTAATACTGCCGGAGATAAAAAAATATATACCTCTATAGATATACATATCTATGGTTCGGAAACAAATTATATATATTTGATCTCTTAACTGAATGCACAAAAGATGTGAAGTAAGAAAAAGAAAAGATAATATTCAACCCTTAGGATTGTAATGAAGGTTCGTTTACATCAGCTTTTGTCTCGCATTTTCCAATGTTGCAGACGATGTATCACATCGGCTCCGGTTTCTCTAAGAAATGATACGCGCTGTAGTGCCCCGAGTTGTATGGACAAGACAAAGAGAGCAGCGCAATAAAGGCTGCTAGTGGCGGCTGACTGCTACCATAAATCATACACTTTATCGTACAGACTAGCATCAGGGAGCGGGTTCGTTCGCTCACGGAATAAACTGATAACGTATTATATAATATAATAATTATTATTTGTATGTTTAAATATCTATTTGGTTAAGAAACAATTCTTTGTGTATTGAATCGAAAGATCTTGAAACTGAATTATTTCTATTTAAATATTATAAATTAACCGGCAAAACTCTAAGGTTAGGAATTGAATAAGCTCTTGGTGGGTACTCACTCGTAGACGCAGCCGCGCTCTCACCCTGATGATGAGCATCTGACATGATACTTGAAACCCGGATCGACGTATTCGATCTTTAACTTGAGAGTTTTACCGATTTATTTATACTATTTAATATGTAGAACTAATGAGAATTACAGTAGAATGAAATATAATGTTAAGTTCAATCAAATAAAATAAATTCAAGTGACCAATTAAAAACTGGATTATTTACTGCTGATAAATGCTGCTGAAAATTGTATTTGAAAGGAGCTTGCCTAGTTTAAGCAAAAAAGAAATAAAGAAAAGGATGACAATATTTTTGACGCATTGATTACCATAGAGGTCAAACGCTACCTTATCAGCTATAAAAGTATATTAAAATTTGAGTTTGTAAATGATAGAGTATAAAATTCACACATCTGCTATTTGTCTTGGTAGTAAAAATGGAAACATCAAACATCCGGAAGATGTGAGTTTGATCCCTACAAGAACGAACATATTTACGCTCTAAAATGTTTGTAGGGATAAATACAAAGTTAGCCAAACGAGGAGGAATAGAAAATCCAGCCGTTGTAAGAAACATCCACCAAGTGACCTGTTCATTGAACAAACACACAGCACGGGCAGCTATTACTATTAGCTCGTTTTATATTTTTATGATATTTTGCCGCAGACAATGGCACTCCACATTTGTCTTCCTCGTATCTCTGCTGTTATTTTTGCGAACAATAGCCCCGAATCAAATGATAATTTAAAATTTTGAGACAAGTCGAGGGCGTCGCGAATAAATTGTTAAAGATGTGACTTGGCCTGAGTTATGGTTCCCCATTGTTGGGTATCTGCGTAAGGGATTCCCACAATGGGGAACTTTATACGCTTTCCGGTGACGAGGAGAGGAGGCGACGTCTTAGTGACTGTGCACGATATAATTACTACGAACTAACTAAATACGATATAAATGTATACATACAATAGCAATAGAAAACTTAACTAACTTCAATAAACTGGTAAGCTAAGGCGAGGGCCGAGCGGGGTCGCGGGGCGGGTACATAGCTAGAATGAATCGACGATAAAAACTGGCCGGGCATCGAACGCACGCTCGCCCACCGACCTACCCGTACCGTCGCCGCCTGCGCTAACTTTATTAATATATCATTGCATTTTAATTTGAACCGAAGAACAACCCTTAGGATATCTAGAAGTACTAAGACACGTAGGTAGGCAGGTCAACCAGCATCGTACAGAACATTTGGCCTTCTAACCGGATAGATAGCCTACCTGCCTACGCTTTGTCAAGGATTCATCGCATCGAAGATAGAAACATAATATATTGTGAAGTGAATACAAAATACAAAGTGATCGTGATTGTTTTTATCTAATATTGTGCGTGTTACGTGATATAAAGGTATTTACTACAATGTTTACATTTCAAGTTTCGTAGCACTTTCAAGACAAAGATACAAATACTACCATCATACTAGCTACAAAGAATAGCATTACGGCATATGAGTGTTTATTTGTTGTTCTAACATTGCAAGATAATAGTAAGTTATTATTCGTATTATTCAATTTGTCTGTTCGTATAAAGTGAAGTTATAGTATGTACCTAATACTTAGTCGGAATCAGTTATGTATTAGTGCAGTGGAAGTGCATATGATCGAGTTCGTTTAAATAAGCATAATAATCGTAAGTCGCTAATATGTTATTATTTATTTAGTAGTTTATGCGAATGAACTTTGTGGCGGTAATTAACGTGGTTTGTTATGTGAGTAAAGTGCAGTGTTTATAATCGAGGTGATAATATATTTACCTATCGTGAAATTTGTTGTGTTATTTTGACCGTGTTTTTTTTTTTGTGTGTATTTGTTTTGCGGTGGAGTGTTTGCAGTGTGTTGATATTTAAAAAATATATTTATAATGGCTTTCACAACAAGGTCGGTGCGTAAAGCTAGGAACCCTAAATTGACCCTGGAGCAGAGGTCGGCTATCGCGCAATCAGAGCCAAAATCAGAGCCAGCGCCAGAGCCAGAACCGATACCTAGCACGTCAGTGCGAGCAGAACTTGAGCATTGCAAAGAAGGCAGCGTGTCATTCCATAGCCGATCAGGTAGATCAGCTCGCTCAAAGAAAAGCCTTCAGCGTGCAGAGGCATTAAAACGGCTTGCGGAAGCTAAGTTAGAAGAAGCGCAGGCGGCTACTGCCCTCGCAGAAGCCGAGGTAGCTAGAATTGATGCGGAATTTAGCGACGCTGACGGTGACGAAAGGGACGATTGCGTGGAAAAAGATAAGTCGGTACTTGTACAAAGCTGGCTTGAGACGCAAACGAAAATGACCAACTGTCACCGAGACTATACTAAGCAAGCCGCTGACCACCCCACTATGCAACCTGTTCAAACAGAACACCGGCATGTGCCCCAAATGATAGATGTATCATCACTCGCTGTGGCACTTACTGAGGCAGTTCGAGCGACATCATCAAATTCACCACTAAAGTATTTGCAAGAGTTACCATTTTTCAGTGGTGCTAGTAGTGACTGGCTGGCGTTTAAGGCTGCGTACCGAGATACTAACCGTCACTTTTCTAAAGCTGAGAATTTGGTTCGTTTAAGAAAATGCTTGCGAGGCGTTGCGAAAGAGGCCGCTATATCGCTATTTGTAGCTGAGACTGAACCCGATGAAGTGATGCGTTTACTTGAAATAAGGTTCGGACGCCCAGATGCGCTGGTCATTGCAGAAATGGATAAGTTAAAGACTCTTCCCCGTCTAACTGACAGTCCACGTGACATTTGCATATTTTCAAGCCGTATTAATAATATCGTAGCAGTGGTACAGGCACTAAAGAAGACTTATTACTTGTATAACCCTGAGGCGGTAAGAGCAGTAGTAGACAAAATTACACCATCCCTAAAATATCGATGGTACGACTTTGCTGCAGAAACACCAGAAAATGAGCCTGACCTTATAAAACTCTCTTCATTTCTCTCTAGAGAAGCTGATCTATGTAGTCGTTATGCACAAGTCGAAAGCGTGAGAGACCGATCGCCGCCCCCTCAGAAGAAGTCGCAACGCTCTTACATGACCTACACAACCGCATCTTCAGAAACGACTGCGCGCTCGCCAACTTGTAAGCCAACAAATTCGCCAACTTGTAAGCCAACGAATTCATCAACAAGTACGCCAACATGTTCGCCAACATGTTCTCTATGTAAGAATAATCATAACATACGTGACTGCACAAGTTTTAAAGAGCTGAAAGTGAGCGAGAGATGGGAACAGGCTAAGAAAATAAATGTTTGCTTTAGGTGCCTTAACAAAAGAAATTTTCGCCATCGTTGTAGCTACAAAGCATGTGGAGTTAATGAATGCAAAGGATCTCATCATCCACTTTTACATGCCGATAAAGAGACATCTAGCAATAGTGATTTGACTACTGAGGCTGCTGTAGTTACCTCCACTCGACCACGTAATTTAGAAAGAGCATTCTTAAAAGTAATACCGGTTAAAATACGAGGTCCTATATCAACAGTGGACACGTTTGCTCTCCTTGATGATGGCTCGACCGTTACCCTTATAGAAGACAGCGTTGCCCAAGCAATAGGCGCCTCAGGCCCGTTAGAGCCTTTTGAAATCGAAGGTTTCGCCGGAGCGCGAGTCAACGCTGGTTCATCGATGCGTGTAACCCTAAACATTACTGGACGGCACGGGTACAGAGAGCACGAGTTCACAGCACGTACGATCGATCAGCTCCGTCTTTCACCGCAAACTATAGACGAAGCCGCTATGAATGAATGTGTTCATCTAGAAGAAGTCGCCAGTGACCTTATGTATAATCGTGGCAAGCCCACTTTACTGATTGGCCAGGACAACTGGAATCTCATCGTTTCGAAATCAGTTAAAAGCGGCTCACAAGGTCAACCCGTGGCTTCACTCACCGAGCTCGGTTGGGTGCTACATGGCCCTGGCGGAAACAAAGCAAATAGAGTACATATCGTATCGAAAATTACAGTCCACAATAATGAAGAAAAAGATCGAATAGAAGACCTAATGAAGAATTTTTTCGACCTCGACGCAATCGGAATCGAACCCAAGCGTCCTAAAAATGATCCGAACGAACGCGCTTTGGCTATACTTAAAAATAAGAGTCGTCGCTTACCTGATGGTCGTTTTGAGACAGGGCTACTGTGGCGCCATGATGATGTTGTATTGCCCGACAATAGAGACACAGCAATGAAACGTCTAGAAGGAATAGAGAGAAAGCTAGACAGAAATTTGGACCTGAAATTACAGTACCAAGAACAAATTTCACACTGGCTAAGGAGTGGATACGCTGAGATTGCAACTTCATCACCCCATACTGAGCGCACTTGGTACTTACCACATTTTGCAGTGATGAATCCCTCTAAACCGAAACCCAGGATCGTGCTGGATGCAGCCAGTAAAACTCATGGAGTGTCCCTTAATGATGTTCTTGTTGCTGGTCCAGACCTCCTTCAATCGTTGCCTGGAATTTTGATGCGTTTCCGTCAGAGAAGTATTGCCGTGACAGGAGATATTAAAGAGATGTTTCTGCAGATTGGTATAAGAGAAGAAGATAGAGATGCCTTACGATTTTTGTGGAGAGATGACCGGCGCGTGGGGCCGCCCACTGAGTATCGAATGCGCAGCGTCATTTTTGGAGCGGCATCCTCACCATGTACGGCAATATACATTAAAAATAGAAATGCGGACGATCATTACCGAGATTTCCCAGAGGCAGTAGACGCCATACACAGGAATCATTACATGGATGACTATTTGCAATCGTTCGACTCTATTCAGGATGCCATTAAAATTGCATCTAACGTCGACCAAGTGCATTGCAAAGCCAAATTTAAACTGCAAAGATGGGCCTCAAATAGGCGTGAAGTTCTCGAAGCGATAGCACCACAGCAGACAAGCAGGAGCGGCGAAGTCAAACTTGGAGAAGCACAGACATTAGAGCGAGCACTTGGACTTGTATGGAAACCAGAAGAGGACCGACTGGCATTCAATTTTGACCCTAAGAGAATGCAAGCAGATATAATGAACGGCACGAAACGACCTACGAAAAGAGAAGCACTTCGAACAATAATGACAATATTTGATCCCTTAGGTCTCGCTACTCCAGTAACTATGCCTGCAAAAATGTTGTTACAGGAAACCTGGCGGTTGGGTGTCGAGTGGGATGATGAGCTCCCTAATGATCTACATCGGGCGTGGCTAGAATGGTTGAACCATGTAAATCAGCTGCGGCATCTTAACATCGAGAGGTGCTATCCCCACTACGCCACTGCGATGCACCTGGAGATGCATACGTTTGTAGACGCCAGCGAGTCTTCGTGCGTTGCGATGGTCTACTGGCGCGCACTCAACAGTGACACCAATGTTTACTTGTCCCTGGCTATGGCCAAAGGAAAAGTGGCCCCTCTGAAGATGACATCAATACCACGCCTCGAGCTTCAGGCGGCCGTGATAGGCTGTCGCTTGGCCCATACAGTGGAGACTGAGCACGACCTGAAGCCAGCACGCAGATTCTTCTGGACAGACTCGCGCACAGTACTTTCTTGGCTCCGAGCTGGGCCGCGCACCTACAAACCATTCGTCGCCCATCGGGTGGCTGAAATTCAAGAGGAGAGCAAGGTGAGTGAATGGCGCTGGCTACCTAGTGCAGCAAACGTGGCTGATGATGCCACCCGCAGCACACCTAGTAACTTTGGTCCTGATCATCGCTGGTTTCGCGGGCCGGATTTCCTCTATCGTTCGGAGGAGTTCTGGCCGCTTGAACCAGAACCTTCGCTGCTACCAGACACCGGAGAAGAGCGTGTGGCCACAACGACTCACATGTTTTCCCACCTCACTGAATCTCTACCCGACGTCAATAGATTTTCCTCTTGGTTGCGCCTTATAAGAACAACTGGTAGAATCCTGCAGTTCATCGATCTTTGTCGTTCAAGGCACGCTACTACCGCAGCGGGTATGGTGAAACGAACACGTAGACTTGACGACAACGAAGTATGGAAGAAGACAACACCGCGACGGCCTGATATGACGCCACGACCAGCACCGAATCTTATAACCGTAACTACTTACATTCCACTAGAAGCCCATTATTTAACTACTGCGGAGAAACTCTGGTGGAAAGCTGCACAGATAGAGAGCTTTGATATCGACCTAACCCGCTTACGAAAAAACTTACCACCTGAAAGAGACAGCAAACTACGAACACTGAGTGTGATGTTGGACAACGAGGGCGTGATTCGTATAAAATCGCGCATAGACGCCGCCCCACAAATTCCGGAGGAACAACGCAGCCCACCAGTCCTTGACGGAGGAAATGCATACACACGACTATACATTTCTTGGGTCCACATACAGAATCATCATGCTGGCACTGAGACAGTTATTAACGAAGTCCGCTCGCGCTTGTGGGTGTTGCGCGTTAGACCCACCACACGGAGCATTGTTAAAAGTTGCATCAAATGTCGCATTCTAAGAGGCAAACCTGCATCACCCTCAACTGGTAACCACCCTTTTTTTTTTTTTTTTTTTTTTTTTTTTTTTCACCCGGGAAAATCCTTTATGGATACCACCCGCCCCGGGGGGAGCGGAGTGGTTATGTGGGAGTCCTCGCCTGAAGGGCCTTACTACCCCCACGGGGGGGTAGTAAGTGAGGTTACCCACTAAAAACCCGGGATGAGCAGTCTGCCGCCTAGTAGGGCGAAATGGGGTAGCGTTAGCAGTCACCATCTCGCCCCGGCGGCCGGCCCGTCACCGATGACGGGCCCCGGCCAATGGAGGGATGACCCGGCTCATTGAGGCCATCCCCCAGACGTGTAGGATCGTGCAAGCTAGTGGAGAATCCCCCGACTCTCCACCGATGATCCGCACAGCACTAGGAAAGAGCGAGAAGGCGCCCGAATCGCCTTCTCCTCCCCCCAGTTCGTCTACGCCGGAGCGGGTCCGCGAGGACGTCGTCCTCCCTCGCCCGCTCCGCGGCCTCTTTCTGCGCCATCACCGATTCGCAGAAAGAGACCACCGCCTGCCACGATCCGTCGCTGCCGAGCATAGCGTTAACCACGCTCGGCAGCGACAGATCTGCGCCAATGACCGCTGTGAGGGTGTGCCGCATGGGACTCCACGCGGCACACTCCTCCAGCGTGTGGAGCGCCGTGTCTTCTGGCGCTCCACACTCGTGACAGGCGGGGGTCGCCTCCCGTCTCGCGATGTGATGCAGGTACCTTCCGAAACATCCGTGTCCGGAAAGCACCTGCACCAATCGGAAGGTCAGCGACCCGAATCGCCGCCCTACCCACCTCCGGAGGACCGGGCGAATGGCATCCACCGTCCTCTGTCCAGGGACCGGTGGAGCCAGGTCCTCCGTCCACCGCCTCAACAGGGCGGCCCGCGCCCGCCGTCGCATGCGCGTGACCTCCTCCCACGCTGGAGGCTCCCCGCGGGATCTCCTCGCCGCCACGAAGTGGTACACTTCGGCGAGGATCTCCGCTTGGAGCTCCCAGGGGGGATCACCGGCCACCACGCATCCCGCCGTCCAGGACACCGTCCGGTAGCCGCGTATCGCCCTCGTCGCGATGACCCGCTGCGGACGTCGCAGCAGGGCCTTATTGGCGCGACCGAGGGCGTCCACCCAGACAGGTGCCCCGTACAAGGCCATACTCCGGATCACTCCGGAGTACAGGCGACGACATGTGGCGTTCGGGCCGCCCACGTTGGGCAGCAGCCTCCCAAGGGCGGCAGCGGCGCCTATGACTTTTGGGGCCAGTTGAGTGAAGTGGGCCCCAAAAGTCCACCGCCCGTCCAGGATGAGACCCAGGTACCTCATCTGGGTCCCGACCCGGACCAGGACCCCGTCCAGGTCTATCCGCGTGCCTGGAGGGGGTCCCCCCCGAGGCCCATGGAACATTAGGGCCTCGGTCTTGGAGAGGGCGACCTCCAGCCCCAGGGCACGTATGCGGCCGACCACGAGTGTCGTGGCCACCGTGGCCCGCCGCACCGTCTCCCTGAGGTCCCTCCCCTTGACTACGACTAGGGTGTCATCCGCGTAGCACGCAACCCGCATACTTGCGGGAAACGTGCCGCGGAGCACCCAGTCGTAGCCAATGTTCCACAGGAGCGGTCCCAACACCGACCCCTGTGGAACCCCGCAGGACACGCGACGTCGCCTCAGACCGTCGCGTCCCTCCACCAGGACCTCGCGGTCCTGGAGGTAGTCAGCCAACAGCCCACGCAGATACAGGGGCACTCCGTGATAGCGGAGCGCCTCCCGTATTGCTCCGTGCGGTAGGCTGTTGAAGGCGTTGGCAATGTCCAGCGAGACAGCCAACGCCTTTTCCCCCCCGCTGACCGCGTCCTGCGTCCACCCCTTGATCCAGAGCAGGGCGTCTATCGTCGACCGCCCTGCTCTGAATCCGAACTGGGCCTCTGAAAGCTCAGGCCCAGTTCCCCCCAGATGCCGGATGACACGGGAAGCTACGATTCTCTCCAGCAGCTTCGCCGTGTCATCCAGCAGGACGATTGGCCTGTATGCGGCGGGCGAGTCGGCGTCTCGCCCTTCCTTCCGCAACAGGCACAATCGCCCGTCCTTCCAGAGCTTCGGGAACTGACCCGACGTGAGGCACGCGTCGAACAGTTCCCGAAGCTGACCGCCCATCTCCCTAAGGGCGATCCTGAGGACCCGCCCGGGAATCCCGTCTGGTCCCGGGGCAGTCTTCTTGCCACTCAGGCGAGAGACTGCTACCTCCATCTCCACCTCTGAGATAGGCGGAATGGAGGCCGGGTCCTCCTCCTCCTGGAAGGACAGCGTGGCCATCGGTGGAGGGGTGTAGTGGGGATCGCTGTCGGGGAATAGCCCCCCCAGCACCCTCTCCAGGAGCTCTGGCTCCAGGGACTCGGCGATAGGGGGCGCGCTGCCCCGGAACTTATTCCGGGCAGCCTTATACGGGCGCCCCCATGGGTCCCTGTCGAGGCCCTCCAGCTCCTCACTCCAGCCTAGGGCCTTAGCCCGGCCGATGGCCAGCTTCAGCTCCTGTTTGGCTAACTTTACATTGCCATGCAGGAGCTGCTCGGCCGCCAGCTGCTCCGCCGGCAGCTGGTCGTCCGTCCGGCCGTGACGCCGCCTCCTGCAATGATAATAGAGGCGGCGAGTCTCCGAGCATCGCGCTCGGAGATCCTCAATCTCCGAGCACCACCAATAAACCTGGCGGCGCTCGGGGCGGCGTCGGGACCTCGGCATGGCGGCGTCGCATACGGCCGTCACCGCCTCCCGGAAGTGGCCCGCCGCGATGTCCACCTCCGGGTGCACCGGGGTGGCCAGCCACGTCTGGACGATAGCCGCCTCTTCAGCCAACTCGGCATCGAGGCGACCAATTGCCCAGCGCGCGAAAGACTCCCTCTCCACGCGCCGAGTCCCTCCTTGGTGGGAGGTGGCGATCTCGAACCGGATGTAGTTGTGGTCCGAGAGAGTCGCTACCTCCGCCTCCACTCTCCAGGCCTGGACACGTGCTGCGACCACCGGGGTGGCGAACGAAAGGTCCACCACGGACCCCCCGTTGTGTCGCACGCACGTGTGGACTGACCCCCTGTTGAGGAGGGTCAGCCCTGCGGCAACCGCCCACTCCCTGACAGTCTCCCCGCGAGTGTCAGTGGAGGGGTTGCCCCAGGCCCTGGCCTTGGCGTTCAGGTCCCCCATGAGGAGGACCTCACGTGGTGCCTGCCTTCTTACCGCCGCGGCCAGGAGGTCTAGATAAGCCTCCAGCTCCGCGACGGTTCTATTAGGGGAGAAGTATACGCCCACTATCGCATACTTCTCCCACTTGGCCACCACGTACCCCGAACCCGTCTCTAACACTGAGAGGGGGGGGCCGCCACCGGCACGTCCAATTATGGCTACGGAGCCGTCCAGATCCCCAGCCCAGTAGGGATGGGACTGGGGAATGTAGTACGGCTCCGCGGCGACCGCCAAATCGATCCGCCACTGCGCCAGGGACTGCATTAGCAAATCCTGAGCCCTGACGCAGTGGTTCAAATTCGTCTGTAGGAGGTTGTGCTGCCCGACTTGATCCATTAATCGGACGTTACAACCTCCATGCTCGCCGCACGGCGAACACCCTCAGCAGCGGCTCTGGATGCCGGTCGGGGGATGGCCTGGGTCCTGGCGGCCTGTCCCTTCGTCTTTGGGGGGACACAGTTTTGTCCCCCCATCCTGTGCTCGGCGGGTCGCCCCGTCTCTGCGCATATAGCGCAGTGTGGAGCCCTTCTTTGGCAGCTCGCCGCCCTGTGGCCTGCGCCTCCACAACGGAAGCACAGGTCCCCCCTGTCTGCCGACGAGGGACACTGGGGGCGCGTATGGCCGAGTCCCATGCACTTGAAGCAGCGCATGGGACGTGCCGCCAGTGCCACCACTCGCACAGAGCTCCACCCCACCAAAAGCCTGCCCTGTGCCAGCAACACTTTGGCTGCTGCAATCGGGCAAGAAACAAGGGTGGAGCCGCTCCCGCCGTAGCTTTGGATTTCTCCAGCTTTGACGTGGAGTACGTCACAGCCGCCTTTCTTGGCGACCGCCGCCGCCACTTTCTCCTTTGTGGCGGCGTCGTCCAGGCCCGTCACGTGCAATTGCACGGACTTAACGGGCCTGGCGACGTTGGCCACCTCGGACAGGACATCGCGGAGCTTCTCGGCGAGCCTGTCCGCTTTGTCGCTGCTTTCGGAGCCAGGAATTTCGAGCATCCTGGCTCCCGTGGCCGTCTGGCGGAAGTGGATCCGGTCGATTCCCAATCCTTGGAGATCGACCTTCTCCTGCGCCGCCTCAACAATGGCTTTGTATGTAACCCCCTTTTCCGCGGCTTCGGGCTGCAGCGTCAGCACAACAGCCGCGGATTTGGGGGTTTTCATTGCTTTCGCCTTCTTGGGCCCAGCGGCAGTGGAAGCCTTCGCCTTCTTCGTTTTGGGCTTCACGGCGGAGGGGGGGGCACGAGCTGCTGGGACAGGAGCGGGAGCGGGCGTGGCTGAGGAGGACGATTTGCCCTTCCCTTTGCCCTTCCCCTTTTTCACTACTGCAACCCAGGTTTCCGCCTGGGCCACAGCAGTTGGCACGGTCGTTATTGGGGCGATGGGAGCCACAGTCGAGGGCGTGGCAGCAGCCTGCGACGCCTGGCCAACCCGCTTTCGAGGGACTGGTTTCGGGGTTGGGGGCGTAACCGTTGCTGCAGCCTTCTTGGCGTCCGCCCTGAGAGGCGGGCGAAGAACCGGCGCTGGCAGGAGGCGATCCTCGATACCAGCGAGTCGGGCATTGAGCATTTGCCCGAACGTGGTAGTCAAGGAGCGCGTCATCTCCTCGATTAACTCTGCCCCCAGTACAACGGCAGGGGGGGCCGGCGTCTCGGCGGCAGCGGCTGCTGCTGCTTCTGTAGCAGCAGACGTGGCGGCAGCCGCCTGGGTTTTGGCTTCGGTGAACCCGCGACGCAGCGCCTTCACTTCTGCCTTGCAGGCCTCCATCTCGAGGCGCAGGCGACTGTTCTCGGCTCTCAGCCGCCGCGTCTCCTCCGCCTCACTCCTGCTGGCCAGTGCGTCGACAACCTCCCTCAGGGTCGACGCAGACCTTTTCAGGCGACCAACGAACTCGCCTTTTAGGTTGCCAGATTTTTTGGCAACCTCTAAGATGCAGGCGAGCATCCCTCCTGCCTGAGCCCTCAGCTCCTGGGCGTTGAGCCCGCTAAGGTCACCGACCCCGGCAAGGACATCGGAATCGCTTCCGATGTCGAGAAGTCTTCCGGCGGCCACAGCGGCCGGCCCCTTTTTGAATTTCCTGCTCTGCAGGACCTCCGCCAGCTCCTCTACTAATGGCTTGGGCTTCAAAAACTCGTCTCGTGTGGGGCCTGTATTGGTGCCCTTCGCCCTTCCCCTGCGCGCCGTATTGATTTTAGCGGCTGACGTTTCCTCGGTCTCAGTGTCCGACTCTAGGTAGCCGGGCACGTAAAACGAGGAGTAAGGCCGCTTCCTCCGGCTGTCACCCTCGTCACCAGACGCTTCAAACAAGGACTCTACGTCCGACCTCACTTCGTCCCCCATGGAGACCTCCGACGGATCTCTGGAAGAAACCCTTATAGTTTTGCCCTGAGAAGGGGCGTTTTTCAGACTTTCATTAGTGCCGCTCGAGCGGTCCTCCGATAAAACAATAGGTTGGCCCTGAGAAGGGCCTTTTACAAATTTTCCTTTCGCGTCTCTGTTAACTTTCGGCATTATCACAATTTGTACAGGCAAGATAAAAACAGAATAATTATAAAATATAATTATAAATTGTGAGCATAAGAAACATTTTTTGGGAAATGGACAGGCTTCAATCTTTCTACTCAAGCCTCCGGGAGTTTAGAGTTCAGAAGACTGACAATACCTTGGAGGTATTTTCCCGAAGTCTAAGGATACACTCATCATCGGGGTTTTGGAACTAGTCCAGCCAGTTTGTCCCCGCCTCCAATAACGTGAGTTATCGGAACAGGGGTCACTACCAAATAAAAGACAGCGGTTATTTTCGATTATGTAACAATACGTTTGACAGTAGTAGGCGCTGGTGTTTGCCAGTTAGAGGGGTCCCTATTTTAACACACACACCGCCAAACTGTTTTTCATCTACTCATAAACATGACAAATTATCTGTAGCCTTGCCTTAAAACTACAATTTATACACCGTAAGTCTATTCTGTCATCTGTCTTAAAGAGGTGCTAAGCACCTTAGCACGTATAATACAGATGACAGACAGTTAACTACGGCCCCGGTCTGTACCGAGCATTTTCAATTTGGTTACTAATAAGGGGTTAAATAGCCCTGTGAACTACATAATATACACAAATAATACAAATATATACAGAAACAATATATACATATACATACACATATAGATAACAATACACGCGGCGCCTGACGGTGTTCTGTTGCGTTTATTTCGGAAGGAAATAAACCAATAACAGGCAGCACCACGAGAAGGTATCCGTCAGACTTGCCTTAGGGATCATCACGACTTGCGCTCTCCCCTAAGACCGTTGCCTCCTTACCCATCCGGGATGAGTAAGGAAGGCCTGAGTTTATCCAAAACAAGCAGCGCAAGGCATGCAAGCTAGGCAAAGCAACTATTAATGAATAAACCCAGACCCGCCCAACTGGTAACCACCCTGTGACAAGACTGGCGTACTACCAACGCCCATTTTCCTTCGTCGGTCTTGATTATTTTGGGCCCTACAGCGTCACTGTAGGCCGACGACACGAAAAAAGGTATGTCGCAATCTTTACATGCCTAACGACACGTGGGATCCATCTAGAAATCGCTGGGTCTCTGAGCAGTGATAGTGCAATCATGGCCTTGAGACGAATGATGGCAAGGCGAGGGTGCCCGACCGAAATACACAGCGACAATGGTACCAACCTGCGTGGAGCTGATGCTGAACTCAGAAAGGCTGCTTATCAGGCTACAAAAGAAGAAGCTACATCTAGAACTATCCGATGGCGGTATGCACCTCCAGGAGCACCCTTCATGGTTGGAGCATGGGAGAGGATGGTGCAGTGTGTAAAAAGGGCCTTGGCTGCGACCCTAAATGATCGGCATCCGTCAGAAGAGGTATTGTTGACCCTGCTCTTAGAAGCCGAATATACAGTGAATAATCGACCATTAACGCCCGTTTCGACTTCTCCTGACGATTCAGAGTCTTTAACTCCCCTGCACTTTATACTTGGTGGTCCAGCACGAGTTCCACAGCCAGGAAGCTTTAGTGACTCTGACCTACATGCCAAACAAAGGTGGCGACATACTCAACGCTTGGCTGACATATTTTGGGAGCGATGGCTCCGAGAGTACGTGCCACTACTTCAACACCGGCGGGAGCCGCAGAGCAAAGGCAGAGTGCCTCAAATCGGAGACGTGGTCTTGCTGATAGACGAGAACTTACCTCGCAATACTTGGGCCCGCGGACAGATTTCTGCGACGTTTCCGGGCAAGGATGGAATTCTGAGGGTGGTTGATGTCAGGACTAAAACTGGAACTTTAAGGAGAGCTGTAAAGAAAGTCGTCGTGCTCACGGATGAAGTGAACCACTAGGTTCACGGCGGGAGAATGTGCACGATATAATTACTACGAACTAACTAAATACGATATAAATGTATACATACAATAGCAATAGAAAACTTAACTAACTTCAATAAACTGGTAAGCTAAGGCGAGGGCCGAGCGGGGTCGCGGGGCGGGTACATAGCTAGAATGAATCGACGATAAAAACTGGCCGGGCATCGAACGCACGCTCGCCCACCGACCTACCCGTACCGTCGCCGCCTGCGCTAACTTTATTAATATATCATTGCATTTTAATTTGAACCGAAGAACAACCCTTAGGATATCTAGAAGTACTAAGACACGTAGGTAGGCAGGTCAACCAGCATCGTACAGAACAGTGACTTTGTAGCTACATTTACATAGATTTTGTTCTCGGAGATGTATGCACGCATTAATTATTATATTTAGTTTTTTTTTGTGTTGACTACATTTTGCTATCTTCGATCCTCTTAAATACGGCAACATCCTGAACGTCCGTGAACTGAAAGACGTATTCTTATTCTATTTGGGGGTGATATATATTGACGTTCCGCTCTGGGTGTTGTGTGAATGTCTTCTATCTCAACTCCTTAATCTAGCAGAAAAGGATTTAGAGTCACTGGCATAGTTCCTGCAATGGTGTGTGTGGTGAGTATGTAGTTAATGAGAATGACTTTTTCGTTGTTATTATTATTTCATCCATGGCTTCACAATGCAACACTAAGTGATCTGCGGTCTCATCTGTGCGCGTACGGCTTCTACATAGAGGACTGTCGGTTACTTCAGTGTTGTGCAGAGCAGAATACAAATTGAAGGGACCTGTTACTGCGGCCTACAACAAGGCACAGTTCCTCACGCTTTTTCTTCAGCAGATTATTTGTTAGCTTTATGTTTAGTGTTGGAAATATGGTCTTTGTTTGTTCACAATACTCTACCTTATTCATAATTTGTTCTTCTATCTTTCTTACTACCAAAGGTTCTTAACATTCCATTTTTTGCCCCATTTTTGGATATAAAATCTGCCGTGGTATTTACCCGAGCACACGCCATATCCCTTTGACCCATGTTATCATTATTTATTAGAAAATAGTTTTTTATCACGTCTGATTATCAAAAAATTCGTAATTTTCTGTCTAATTTTGACGATAGCATGGCACTCTAGGCACAGCATGACAGCCAAAAATCTGGCTGAGCCATTACCTAGTTTTTGAAACGCATATATTATTACAGCCGCACTGTCCGTAGTATAAAGAAGCAACTTGTCCCCACGCTCACTTCTAAATTGGGATGAGAGATCTAACCCAACCTAGTCTCCGTTGTCGTCTGATTCGTAAAATAGTCACTCGAAAATCAATCTTCTCTATCGGTTCTAGGTTTTTAAAGGCCCGTGCCACATCCGTGAATATTTTAAAAACTTGAAGTCTCTGAAGTAAATGTGATGAATGACAGGCAAAGTTATTAACTAAACAATACTAGATCTGAGATGATTATCACGCAGAAATTATTTTCTCCAACATCTGTCATTCAAATACTTTTATTAAAACTAATAGTATAGTTATTAAAATGTTCAAATAGTATATGAAAATTACATAACTATAGGTGTTTAATGTAAATTGTTCCGTACCAATTAATAAAAGCCTCATTATTGGACACTCAAAATTCCGCGTCAGTCGAATTCCACCACGTCGGCTGGCATTCAGCATTCTCGCCATTTTTCCGCCGATTTCCGATTTGATTGCTCGCTATCGAACATGTTGCGTGTGAACAACTGAACAGTGCTATAACTATTGTAACATTCTTGTGTCACTTATTTAATATGAAACTCATTTACTACGTAATTTGCGTAGTGTATTATGTACCCGAGTTTGTCCAAAAAAAAAGTTTAAAATTGGATGTCCGATTACATAAACTAAGACGGTTAAATAACAACAATTAATAAATTATATTTGAACTGCTTACCATTACTGAGATAGCTCAAATAGCCAGAGCCCGGCCCAATGGTCACGTGTTTGAGTCCCAATCGTGGTTCAAATGTTTCCTCTCGTCGTCATTTTGAAAGATAAATATAAATAAAACTATGTATATGTACGAGTATTTTATCAACGTTATGACTTCATTCAAAGTCAAAGTCAAAATAATTTATTCAATTTAGGCGTCTACGACGATCTTAAGAAGATCAATTACAAATTTAAATATTGAAATATACTACATTGTACTGCCACGTTCAGCAAACAAAAATTATAGAGTCACTGTCTATTTTTATTTTATCAAAATGTTCTTCAACTGCAACTTGAATTTTCTTTCTGTGAGCGTTGTTTCACACTGTTAACAAAACTTCAGCTACTACAGCCAAATTATTTAGGTAAACTGAAAGCCATTCCAGGCTACAAGCAGTCCAAATACTTCAGCCCACTACCAGTTGTCAACGTTACAGCATGGTGGTAAGGCATTTAGCGAATGCCCACCTGGCTAGATACCACCCTCAAGTAGAAAATCTGTCGTCAAGCACCTAACGGTTTGTTCAGGCAGCTGTCCTTGAGAACCAGTGTTTCTAGGTTTGCATGAAAAACATCTTCGACAACATCATCCCTTTCTATCATGGGAGACAGTAGTCAAAGGCTAGCTCATCACCTATAAATAAATTGATAAACACAAATACATTATTCAGTTGTCATATTCATGTACTGTTCGGTTCTATACGTTGCATCTGTCATGTCCGGATGAACGATTAATATCGCAGTGCAACCGGAACCATTACGGAACAATAACAACTAACAACTGGTCGCAATCACGAATATGACTCGTGCATGTTTCAATCGCTCTATTGGCTTATTGAACTCCATCTGGGTGGATATTGTCTGTGTACCGCACTTATCGCGATACCTATTCATATACATTGGTAGTATTGGACTGTAAACTTTTAAACCTAAATTATTTCCCTGAAAATAATGCCTCTAGAATTTGGAATAGTACAAGAACTCAAGTGCAATAACTCTGAAGACAGAATCGATAGGATGTTTATGTTTTTAAATTTTATTAAAAGTGTCTTTCATATTATTTTACTGCTTAGATCATACTTTGTAGACGTGAAAATGTTAGTCAAAGATAAAAATATCAGCCTATTTCATCTTATACTCTAAACAGTTAAAAAAATATTATACGTAGAATACGTTAACTACGGTGAATGCATTTATAATATATCAGACTGTGGCAGTGGAACCTAATAAGCCTTAAAGTAGTTTCACTCAGGAAACCACGTCTTGTTTTGACGAACTGATGCAGATCCGTACTAAGACAATTGTATCGATTGTTATTTTGTATGAATTCACGTTTACCAATCTTTAGCGGTTACTTCTAAGCTTTTTATTCAACTTGATTATGTTATTGAAACCTTATGTCTTCATGCGGGAGTCGTAAAAGGCGACGAAAGGAAAAATACTTAAAGGTGGGCAACAGTGCCTTCTGAAGAACTATCACAATACACCGCGAACCCCAAGACGCCTGCGAAGAACGTAGAGATTATCGCAAACACTTCTCTAGTAAAAAAGGCTTTATTGGGCTGTGGCTTTTGATGAATGTTAATTCAAAAACAACAATGTTACAATATTTTAGTCCGCCAAAGACGCCGTCGATGGAGATTCAAAAAATACTATAGTAAAAATACCACTACTTATATTGTATATAACACATTGTTAAAAGACGTTTAAAAGAATGGCTCCGAGTTTCTTCCCGTTCTTCTCGCTATTGGTGGTTAAAGCTTGAAACATTTGCTGCACCAATATGTACGTGAAGTTTTGAAAATAGGTGTACCGCAGGGATCAATTTTGGGACCTTTTCTGTTCCTAGCGTATATTAATGATCTGCCTTGCATGGTCAAAGATTTCTGCAATATTGTTTTATTCGCCGATGATACCTCTCTGATTTTTAAAGTAGATAGGAAAGATAGTGAACTCATTCATGTAAATAATGTGTTATCTATGATCTCTGAATGGTTCGCCGCTAATAATCTTCTCTTAAATTCAAAAAAGACCAAATGTTTAAAGTTTTCTTTACCAAATGTTCCTTATGTTGAACCAAATATTAAGCTTGGCTTAGATAAACTCTCTATTTACAAAGCGACAGTCTTTCTGGGAATCAAATTGGACTCAACTTTACAGTGGGATCCACATATACATGATCTAGCCGGAAGACTTAGTTCTGCTGCATATGCAGTTTGTAAGATAAGACAGTTAACAGACGTAGCTACTGCACGGCTAGTTTATTTCGCGTACTTCCACAGTATTATGTCGTATGGTGTATTGCTGTGGGGAGCTGCTGCTGAGATGGAAACAATCTTTATCTTACAAAAGCGTGCAATTCGAGCCATATATGAAATGGATCCTATGGAATCTCTAAGGGATCTTTTTAAAGAAATTGATATATTAACTTGACCGAGTCTGTATATATTTGAAAATATTATGTATGTTCGGAAAAATTTGAGTAAATTTAAATTAAACAGTGACAACCACGATTACAACACTAGGAACAAATATAAATTAACGGTACCGTGTTTTAGATTAGCAAAGACAAATAAAAGGTCCTTTTTAGGTAATTGTGTGCGGTTTTATAATAAAATTCCCGAACATATTACAATGCTCACAGAAGGAAAATTCAAATTACACGTGAAAAACATTTTGATTAAGAAATCCTACTACACAGTTTGTGATTACTTAAACGACAAAAATGCTTGGAAAATTCCAAGCATTTTTGTTCCCTTTGGAAATCCACCTCTGCCAAGCCATCACCTGTCTCCTACGTAATTTATACAAATATTGTAATAATTGTATTATATTGTTTATAACAAATTGTAAACAGACGTTTAAAAGAATGGCCCCGAGTTTCTTGCCCGTTCTTCTCGCAGTGGCTCTATAAATTTTTTTGCTGAACGTGGCAGTACAATGTAGAATATTTCAATATTAAAGTTTGTAATTGACCTTCATAAGAGCGTCGTAGACGCCTAAATTAAATAAATGATTTTGAATTTGAATTTGAATTTGAATTTGAATTTGAATTTGAGTCTTTCTAATGATGTGTGAATGATTATTGATAGCAACCAGCCAATATACCAGTGCCAGCGACGATGTACTTAGTTTCAATGTGTAAAAAAACTACCAGAATATTAAATTCTTTGGGAATCCAATTTTTGCCTATTACGAAAATAGGATGAGGTAGACACTTAAGAGAGGCGCCACAAATATCTGTCATTTTCTTTTCTACAGCATTTTTTGCGGAACACAAAACCGTTAGCTGATGGCCAAGAAGATCAGTGTTCTCCTAACGTAGATCACATAGACCAAGACCACCTCGATTCGGCTAGCTGAAGTCAAACATAAAAGCTAACCTCTGAAAGTGGGTTTAGTATACAATGTTTTTTCCTAATACTAAAACATGCATAGTAATAAAAGTTGTAAATATTTTGGCTCAGGTTTGTGGCCGTCCGCCAATTTAATACAATTAAATTCTAAAAACTTAATAAGGTGTGACAATCGGTGGTCTTATCGTTCAATTCCGAGGAGCGACAATTATGTTCGCAAAGTTATGTTTAAATGTTGAAAGATAGCGTTATATTATTACGAGTAGAGAGTTTGGAAATTCAAGTATGAAGTGAGTCTTTAAAAAGCAAATTTAGAACATGTTTCTTAGAAAGAGTGTACTCCTTACTGATATGAATAAAATATATAATATTTAAAAGAAATTGACATATACTAAGCCTGATCTGAAAACACGATTTCATATATTTATCTTAATAGAAAATAATCATGAACACAGGTCTAAAATTTCGCTTAATCGAAGAGTATTGTCTAGATATGAGATATTGCAGGCTTTCAGGGTGTTCAAATGCTCCAGCCCACTAGATTTGGTAACGTGTCCAGCAGTTGGCAGTTATTTACTAGACCAAGTAAGTGCCATCATTTTGATCATGCGACACTTCGAACAAGCACTGCAATAAATAAGAAAACAAGACGAAATCCTGGCCTCACAGTCTCAATGTCTCTACACCAAACGGCTTAACCACTACCGAGATCAGCATACCTACACTTGCGCCACTTGAGTCGCTCCTCTGAAGTAGCTGCGGCGCCAGCCCTCACGTTTGTTTCGGAAAGATTTGAAGTCGCTGTAGTGTCAAATCACGTAGCGGCTCATTTGTGTGCTGTCCTTACTTGTATTGCACCAGAGTCATACCGGTCCTTTAACATGGAAACGCATTAAGCCATTTGATTCGAGAATATCCAACATTGGCTTTGGTAAAGTCCCAAAAATCTGAACTAATAAGTATACATGGCAACAAAATATAAGCATTCAAGTATATGCCTTACATTTATGAAATTTCGTCATAAATAATTGTTATAATATTCTCGGTGCAGTCGAAAAGCCAACTTTACTTACGTAATAAATATGAACATAACATCAATATTATCTAGATAAGAATCTGTGTTCCATACAATTTATTTTACCTTAGCTATTAAAATATACTAACATTTTCTATCGCAATTATCTCTAAATTGCCGTCTATTTAAGTGCAAACTTAAAGAATGGTAACTTATCAAAGTTCATTACAACTTATCTGAATTTTACGAACAGCAGGTCCACAGACAAATACCTACTTAACAGTTATTGGTCTGCAAAAAGTATCAAAGGACGATTACCACAATATCTACGTCTCATTTTACTTAATCAAAGTCAATTATCAATTTATAATTTGTATAAAATTAAATTTATGGAATCTTAATTTTTTCATGAAATATCGGCTTTTACGAACGAAAGTGGCAAATATTTGTTGTGATTGTCGTTTTTCGTTCTTGAGCCCGGCCCTGTCCTACAAACAACTTTTCGTATTAAATAAATACAAATTTCAAAGAGATACTTAACTGTCACAGTTCAAATATATTATTCTTCACAAAGATTCGCCCCAATACACAAGTCATATCAGATTATTAAGACAGAGCTGAGTCGAAGAAGGTCAATATTCGAGCAACTTGTCAAAGACTAACGAGTTAATTACCTCTTCCCTTTATCTTCTACTCACTGAGCCGAGGAACCAATTGAGGAAACGCCGCAAACTGTAAACACTTCTTAATTATATAAGGTACTAGCTGTAAGTACCTGCGACTTCGTTCGCGATTGCCCTACCTGCAGACTAATTATTCACATTTCAGCACTGTTTATCTCACAACGCTGTGGTCTGCGGTGAAGCACTCTTAGTAAAGCATAGCTCAGAAAGAAGCTCTTTACTTTGGATTTGAAAACTCCTGGGTTGTATTTTCCAGAAGACAGTATTCATGTTAAGTAACTCAGATAGTTCCTTCGCGATTCGCACATTAAATGTAGACGCGTACTTTCGGGGTTTTTTTAAATTTCGATTTGAAAACGGCGGTTTTGTGTGGCGGTAGAACAAAAATATATTAGATTGTGTGAAGTGCACATTGCGCCGTCTCCGAAATGTATCCGTCAAAAGATAGATAGTTAAAAAAACTGATTGTGGCGAATGTTCGAAATTTTAGACTTTTATCTTATCAAGCTTGCAAAACTAAATAAGGGTGCCTGGCTGCCCGTGGGGTTCCGGGCTGCTCGTGGGTTGCCGGGCTGCCCAACGGGTGCCGGGCTGCCCGTGGGGTACAGGGCTGCTCGTGGGGTGCCGGGCTGCCCGTGGGGTGCTGGGCTACCTGTGGGGTGGCGGGATGCCCGTGAGGGATGTCCACCATTCTAACATAAAAAGAATGATTGAAATCGGACTATGCGTTAATAAATTACAACTAAGTGTACATTTTGTTTTTTATCCCCTTTCCCGGGGGAACCGTGCTAAATTTTGGAATAAAAAGTATTTCTTTTCCTTTTTCGTAGTATGAACTCAAATCGTGCTAAGTTTCATTTAAATCCATTCAGTAGTTCTGAAGCGATGCGCGGCCGGAATAGAGACAGACAGACAACAATTAAAAAAAATACGCAGTTTTGGCATCAGTATCAGCTACAGAGTGCTGTCAAAAATTATTTTCAAAATATCTTCAATGTACAGAATTGGACCTGTTACAGTTTTATTATAAGTATATATATATATATATATATATATACATATCAAAAGTTTATAATCACCTACCTTTCTTTTAATCGACTGCTATGTCGAAAGTACATTATGTACATAAATCTGTGTTGACGGAATGGTATAAACTAGAATTGAGATAGAACAAAGAATAAAAGCAATATGCTGTGAAAGTGTAAACGCATATTTGTATATCGACACGCATCAGGTACTCATTAGTCCCTTTCCTGAAGGACGACGTACAATGCACGCTCGCGGAGTATCGGGAACAACACTATAACTGGGCTACTACGTTTGGGTTCTACACCTTTAATCGCATCGTCACTGTCCATCTAGTTTGATTTATGTGGAACGCAACGTGTTCGTCATATGGACAATATATATAGTAATGAATAGTAAATATAATATAAATGAAAATGTTTGCCAGTACTTACTTTTTTTCATACCAACTGCCCCACTTCTTTTCACACTTTGTCCTCGTAATGAGTAATTTTTGATTGAACGAAGCACAATTGCTTCGTCGAGAACATCACAGTTGACGTTATCTATTCAGTTCAAGTGTCAACAATACACTTATGAAAAATAAAAACGTAATCTCTAATAAATTAACATTTTACTGAACACGAAAACATGGCTATATGTTCACTACACTCACGCAATTGGACCACACAGACCACACAAGAATTAAATACTTTATTGGGGTCATGGGTTACAAAAGTTCCAAATTTTCAAGACGATTAACGAGTGAGAATAGATACGATAAAAATGTTTTATCCCAAAAAGATACAACCGAGAGCACCCGAACAGCACTACCCATATTTTTAAAATGTTTATATATAAATATATATATATATATATATATATATATATATATATATATATATATATATATATATATATATATAGTACAAATAGTAGTGGATTAGAGATTACCATTTTAGTTAATGGAGTCAAACGCATAACAAAACCGTCTGTAAAGATAACTTAGAATGCTCGCCAATTCATTAGTTTTTGGGATAAAAAATTATGGAAAGTGCAGATTATGCACACCCCACTTCATAAACACTTAACTCGTAATATTTTGATATCAAAATTTCAGGTTTGTAACGTTGACCTAACAATCCGTGACACACAGACCGTCAGATAGACCACGGATAGAATAGAGCTTCACGCCTTTAAGACGAATTCATATACGAGTAATATATACATTTGAGAATATTTATCCGTGGGGTACAGAGTTAGAATAACAGGGAAAATAAAAAAGGTGGGTAGCAGCATCTAATAAAGAACTGCCATCTTACACTGCTTTCCCCAAGACGCCTGCCAAATACGGGGATTATGGCAAACTCCCCCTACTCCCTAGGAGACCTTTCTTCTTCGTATCGTTATGGCTGTTGGTGTGATATAGGAATTCGGAAAAGTACACCAAGAGGTATACGATATTGATCATGGGAATTTCATTATATTGATCAAAAGACTATGCACGATTACGTATTATTATGATTATTATTACTAAGAAAGAACATTCAACATCGGCTTGAAAAATCATTGTTTAGTATGCCATAAATTGATCGCAACAAAATCCCTCACTTTTGTATGGTCTTCCGACCTTCTGCGTAATTTTTCCGTTAGAAATTAGTTCATTAGTTTTATGGGTAAAGTCGAATGTATACCTCGAATGTATTATCTTTATTATATGAGGCATTTGAGTCAACTTTCAGAATACCAATACAAAGATTGATACAAATATGTACAGTGTTTTTTTCTTTTACTCTGAGGTTGACCAACTATTTTTTTGCTTTTGCGCGGGGCTAGTAGCTATTTTAACTAACTTCAAAAAAAGAAGAGCTTTTCAATTTGTCTTTATTTTTTTATTGTATGTTTGTCACCTCGTTTGGTCCCATTTAAATTTCATCAAAATCGTTCAATCTGTTTTTGAGTCACACTCCATTAACTGAAAAATATTTTCCTATCTTGATGATATAGTCGTTGACAGTGAATTACAATCGATCCCGTAAGTAGCAAGAGTCACTAAAAAGAGGAAAAATAAATGTTTACTAGTTATTTCACACTTTTGAATGTTGAAGTCAGTTTCATTTTTTGTTTCGAATTTTTTTATACCAAAGTCCCAAATGGGCATACATAGAACAAACTAGTAGATAGGTTCATACACATAGAAGCCGAAGGTGCCTTTTAATATAGGATTATATTCCAAAGTAGTCGTTGACCGAAATTCAAGGTCCTTGCAAGATAACTATATACCGATTGTCACATGCCTCTTCTTCTTCCCCGTAGTGCTTAACAACATGAGCTGCTTCTTACCAAAACAAACTCAAAACTCTAAATAAAACTTCCTAACTGTCAAATTTCATAATGATCATCGCAAACTTTGCAAAGCTGTCCTCTTAGAAGAACTTATTTGACTATCTTCTATTAAAACATAGTTTTACAACATTTAATCCCCAGTTAGCACTAACTACGCTTTAATTCGTTCAATATATAAAATACATTGTATTTCTGTCTCGGTCTCAATATTCCAAAGCTGGTACATCCAATATACCTTATACAACTGTGTAGGTGACATACAGTAGTAGGTATATGCAGTACGTGTCTCTCTAACAAGCGGTTTACCGAGCGCCCGCTCTGAGTCGACATGCGACGCAGCTTTGCCGCGGGCTGCTCCGAACAAGCCTCTTATGTCTCCTTACGTCACTTAACGGTACCTTTCGACCACCTTGTGCGGTCCACCTGACTCTGTCGGCGCATTATAAACAATATTATTTTTTATTATGTATTGTCTGTTAACAAAGTTGATGTAAAATTCCGTTGTACTTTTTAATCTTCATTACTACACTATATCGACATAAACAAACTAAAAAAACAAGATAACCATTAAAAATATTTTCAAAGTTTAGCTAATATTACATGCGCTGTTTTATCTCAGTTTAGTTGGCAGCACTGACGTTCGTAACAGGTTTTGATGAAGTACTTCATAAACACAGAAGCAGTATACTATCGCGTTGTGGGCAGAATCTAGTACAGTCATTAAATATACACTCTTTTGCAAAAAAACGGGCACCTAAGGAAATTTACGTTCTAAGGTCGATTTTAGTTAATTAAATGAAATTTATTTCTTTGACGTAGTCTGTATACTTATAATCGTGTAAATTAATGCACGTAAAGTGAATTCGAGCAATTAAAAGAAAAAAAACGATGGATTCTTTAAAATCGATGTACACGCCCAAACAATAAGAAGTGGTCGGCAATAAAGACAAGTTTTTTTTTTACTTTTTTTAATTAAATTTTTCTTCTGGGCATAATGTTTTTAATAACTTTTTGAGGAATACGTTCCCACTCTTCTGCAATGACCCTTTTTAGCTCCCTGATGTTTAGTGGAGCAGGTTGCACTGATCTTACCCGTTTCTTTAGAACATCCCACACATGCAATTGGATTGAGGTCAGGACTTCGAACTGGCCAATCTAAACGACGGATCTCAACTTCTTGCATGTACGCTTCCACGTCACCAGAACGGTGTAGGCGAGCATTATCGTCCATAAAAATGGAATCTTCCCCAAGTGCAGTCAATGTGGGTTGTGCATATGGAATTAGGACTTCCGTTATGTACCGGTGTGCATTTAATGTTCCATTTTCTATGAAAACTAACTCCGTGCGCTCCGTCGAATTAATTGCTGCCCAAAACATAACGGAGCCTCTGCCATAAGGAGTGATTTCTTCGAAACACACTTCCGCATAGCGTTCCCGTGGTCTTCGCAGTACTCGCCGGCGTCGGTACTCTCCACACAAAGAGATTTTAGCTTCATTAGAAAACAATACTTTATTCCAATCCTCCAGAGTCTATGAAGCACAGTTCCGAGCAAACTGAAGTCGAGCAACACGGTGCTCACGGAGTAATTTAGGGCCCCGAGCTGGGCGGTAACTCTTGATATTGGCAGCCAAAAGCCTCCTCCTGACCGTCCACAAGCTAACTTCTACTCCTCCTACTTCTTCAAGGCTCTTCTTCAGGTCCACACTTGACGTCTTACGCAACGCCTGACTCACCAAAAAGTGGTCATCTCTTGGTTCTGTGCATCGTTTTCTTCCCGAACCGGGTCTTCTTTTGACCGAACCAGTCTCTTGATACCGTTGCCAAGTCCTCTGGACAGTTGAACGACTCACATTTAGCCGCTGAGACACGTAAGTTTGCGAACAACCTTCTTCAAGTAGGCCTATAATTTTACCGGCCCTTATTGCTTTCTAAAATTGCTTTACTAATGGCGTGAATTGCTGAAACGATTTTTAACTGATTACGATATTTTAAAACTTTTTGGATATTTTCTGCAAATTAAACAATTTAATCTTTCTTTTTACATTAAATACATTAAATATCGCTTTTTGATATGAGAGATCTCATATCAAAAAGTGGTATATAAAAATACATTAAATATCGCTTTTTGATAAGAGAGATCTCATATCAAAAAGTGGTATTTAATGTAAAAAGAAAGATTAAATTGTTCAGCAATTCACGCCATTAGTAAAGCAATTTTAGGATAATCCACAATAATCATTATTTTTCTTTAAATAATTTCAAATTTTTAATTTGGAACGTAAAGAATCATGCCAGGATGCTTCAAAAAACATGCCAATACATCGTCAAATTAACAAAACCTATTTCTTGTTCTTCTTCATTGAAGTAGAGAAAAAAATGTAAAATTTGGAACGTAAAGAATCATGCCAGGATGCTTCAAAAAACATGCCAATACATCGTCAAATTAACAAAACCTATTTCATGTTCTTCTTCATTGAAGTAGAGAAAAAAATGTTAAATTTGGAACGTTAAGAATCATGCCAGGTTGCTTCAAAAAACATGCCAATACATCATTAAATAACAAAACCTATTTCTTGTTCTTCTTCATTAAAGTAGAGAGAAAATGTAAGTGCCCGTTTTTTTTGCAAAAGAGTTTATTTTTGAATTACAAGACCCTCCACATTAAAATGAATACAGCATTGATCCAATAAAATAGTGTACCTGCCATATTTCCGTATAGTAGTTTCCGTAACATCAGGTGAGAACCTGATGTTATGGTAAGTGATCATTTGGTCGGAGATGTTGTTCAGGCTAACCTAGAATTACTGGTTCTCAAGTACAGCTGCCGAAACACACCGTTAGGTGCTTAGCGACAGATTTTCTACTTGAGGGTGGTAGATAGCCAGGCGGACATTCGCAAAATGCCCTACCACCATGTAAAAATATACTATTATGTATATTTACTATACTATAGTTATAGTTGAAGCTATCCAAAACAACGATTAAACTCCATAAGCTATTCGCTTCGAACGATTTTACCGCTAAAACACTGCTCAAAGAGCTTAACGGTTTATTTCCATACCTATACCTTCATTAGTGCAGATAGTTATTTAAAAATTATTACAATGGCGACAATTAATGTAACAGTGTTTTCAGCCAAGCTTGTTTTTTGCATTAATGATGTCACAGTGCAACGATGGTGGTTCCCCGAGGGCCATAGACCGACTCAGGGGAGCGTTCGGTCTCACAAGATGGAGGATGTTGTTGGTTAATATATTCTTAATAATGACAAATAAACATTTATAATTAAACTTTTCTTCTTTTTAATTAATAGCAGAAATAGGTTAAGAAGATATTATATTGAACATAGGTAGACAATAAGTTCTGCTCACAATGGAAGCTCCTGTTGGAATGCATCAAATCAGGTAAGCAGAGTTGTGGCCATTGTTTAGAATATTTTGTATGAAAATGGTAATAATATGTAAAATGAAAAAGGATGACTTCGTCACAAATAGTAACAATAATTCCGGAGCAATGTAGGTCGAGCGGTAAGTAATAGCTGTGGACTTTCGTGCTGCAGGTCCATGGTTTGATTCCCACCGCCACCGGCTTAGACATCACCGCATGGTGGAAGGGCATTTTGCAAATGCAGGTAAGCACTGCTAGTTAGCTAGCACTACTAGGCTAGCTACCGCCCTCAAGTATCTATAATATCTATCTCATATATCTGTCGCCAAGCTCTTACACTGTGTTCTGGCAGCAGTCCCTGAGAGCCAGAAAATTACAGGCACAGGAGACTTAACAAATGTATGACTCAGTGTGACAGGCGCAGTGCAATTCGTCACTTGTGACGAAATGCATCAGAGGTTAACCGCTTAAACTCAGATGGGCCTCGGGCTTGTTCCGGCACAATAACAAAAAAAAATCAATCCCCGTCTTCCCGTTGAAAAAACACTACAGCATATTACTGAGAAACTGAAAGCTTGAGAGCTGTAGAAATAAAAATTAATAATTCATGAAATAAAAAACTCGCAGCAGTCGGGGGACGGTTCCCTGGAATTGTTCTTTACAGGTCTCCCGACTTCGATGAAAAGATTGGTTATGAGTTCTCCATTTTTGGGCACAATGGTGTTTAGATATAATCTATTTAGCTTGTGGCCATTCAACATTAAAATCTTGTAACTTGTTTGTAATTTTTTAGTTCAGCTTTTGGTACGGCAGGCGTGTTTTTTAATTTTTTTGAGTTATTTGTTTTTATTTTTATACCCTTTAGTGAACAATATTTTTGCAAACGCACAATGTGCCACAAAAGATAATTTTAATTTCTTGGAAATCAATATCGCGCAAAAGATAACGTGAAATGATTCTTTTTTTGACTTGTAAATCATTAATACAATGTCTGAGGTGTTTCAGTTCTTGCAGAGACTTTTTGTCATTGGGCTCGTTGATAATCTTTCGTGGATCTAAAACTCCAATTGCCAATATTTTTAGCTGTCTGATTCGACTAAAAGCGACATAAGCTTGGCCCTTGGCAAACATTTTAGTGCCTAGATCCACAACGGCTCAGTCACGGTAAAATTTATAGATAATATTACCGTGGCACTGTCCAGTGTCGTTCCGTGCAGTTTGTGGACTGTCACATAGCCCAACATAATATCAGTAATAGCATATGCCGCTCGACTTTACCTTGACCCCGTAACGCGTCAAATTTGACAGTGTTAGGCTCAATTTTGACACCCAAACCGACTGTGTTGCCACGTATTGTTTTTGTCATCGAACCCAACGAAGACGGCTTGCAGTAACTCTCCTGGTTCAAGTTCCTCCTCGTAGCGCTGGCCGTACGAATTTTCTGATGACCCTAGTGTCCAACGTTAATATTTTTCCGCAACATTACTCTAGAACAAATACCAACTTTAACTTTTAAGAATGGAACAATACCTCCTGTTTTATTGGGGTCAGAAGGTATAAATTCGGGTTCGGGCCGCTGTCCGTAGGTTAAGGCTTCTACGGATGTATCTCACGCTACCTCGTTATACATCCGGCAAGTTTTGTCGAGTTTGGTGGTCATCGTTTGATTGTAGTCATCCATCTGTCCTGTCATGGGAAATATTCGCACACACTCGCCATCTGAGAATGGTCAAGTAAGTGGTAATCTACGACGATCCAGGATTTCTAGATGCTGCATGGTGAGTTAACCAACCTGTAGACTATTCAAAATATCCACAAATGTGGTGACATCTGCATGCCTCATATTCTGTGGCAGTTCGCAGGAGCTAAATAACGCCCATAAATTTACTTCAGCGCTTAGATGTGGCGGTTGTTTAAAGCAGTATGCCCCGCCGGCAGATTTTGCTATTGGTGGAAGCTGCATCATATCTCCAAACATCAAAATGTTGACACTGCCAAAATAGGCATCGACTAC
Source organism: Plagodis dolabraria (assembly GCA_963854805.1). Lineage (NCBI taxonomy): Eukaryota > Metazoa > Arthropoda > Insecta > Lepidoptera > Geometridae > Plagodis > Plagodis dolabraria. The sequence goes on along the minus strand of OY978454.1, from coordinate 887,607 downwards.
TTTCATTTTTTGTAGCTGGAGGTGAATGTTTCTCGAAGTTATGTAATGCACCATAGAAATCTCATCAATAATAAGCCATTTAATACTACTCCACTTTTGCCTTTCTCTCTGAAGACGTTCCGTTCTCCGGTCAACAGACGCTTGGTCTCTGTCTTGCCGCATAACGGTGTTTTATTTATTTGCTTTACTTATTTGTCTACAAGAAGCAAGCGTAGAAACGGATAAGACAATATTTATTTCTTTTGTTGTTAGTGAACGAATGCATATTGAATACTAATATTATATATTTTTGTTATGTACTAAGCAAGGTCTAGACGGTGTAAGTATACGTTGCAAAATTGTCACGTTTTTTTTTCGATTATTTCATGAAGCATGGCTCCCACTTAAAGTTTTTTAAAAACGTTCACTAGCCTATATTACCCGGAATAACTCAACGTTTCTAATGATATCACAAACATCAAAATCGGTTAAGCCGTTACGAAGTTATGGTTGAATAAAGAAACTCACAAACAAAACATTGTAATGGGGGACACGTTAATATAAATATATATACAGGATAATATATATAAATATATCTCTCTAAAAACTATGCAATATTCATTAAGACATGTTGACAATGATGCACGACGTGCATGACGCCAAAAAGATTGTAGGATGTATACAAGTAGTTAAATATTGGGAATTCTGCCCCACTCCATTCGTGTTCGGTCCATCGCCAGCCCTTGCTGGCGATAGTCCTCCACTCACTTCGTAGGCAGATTCCCAATATTTATTTTGTTAAAACATTATAACTTATTACACCTTGATTCGAAATGATTCGCCAGCCCTGCTGGCGATAGTCCTCCACCTTGGTTCGAAATGATGTCTGTTGCTGAGTTGCGTTTCTTTGTGACATTTTTATCATCACTCCACTGGTTCACTAAATGTACATTTACTCGTTTTTATTGTTTTCTAAAGTTTTACCGAAAACACATTGGGAATTCTAGCCCACTCCATTCGTGTTCGGTCCATCGCTAGCCCTGCTGACGATAGTCCTCCACTCACTTCGTAGGCAGATTCCCAATATTTATTTTGTTAAAACATTATAACTTATTACACCTTGGTTCGAAATGATGTCTGTTTTTCGTATGTGATGTAAAGCTAAATTTTAACAATAACTGAGGGCTTATGTCGAGCCTTGAGCATAGCAAATCTTCTGTACACTCCAAAGTCTTGCTAAAATTCAGTTGACATAACACATTTCATACGTAAAAATATCTATACCATAGTTTTAGGTCTGCCTATAGCACAAGATTTTTTAACAATGACTAAGGGCTTCTGTCGGGCCTCAAGTGTAGCGAATCTCGTGTATACTCCAAAGCATTGTTTAAATGAATCAAACAATAACTGAGGGCTTATGTCGAGCCTTGAGCATAGCGAATCTCGTGTACACTCCAAAGTCTTGTTAAAATTAGGTTAACATAATACATCTCATAAGTAAATATATCTGTACCATGGTTTAGCACATGATTAAAATTTCGTTTTAACAATGACTAAGGGCTTCTGTCGAGCCTCAAGTGTAGCGAATCTCGTGTACACTCCAAAGTATTGTTAAAATTTATATATTCGTTTCATAACTGTTGGGACATAAAAATCTTTAAAATCGTTATCCGTGTCATCTATACAATGTGATGTAAGTTTGACCTACCAATATTATTTACAAATAACTTTATATTATTAATTTTACGTAACTTAACTGGTTCACCCAAAATCCAATCACGAAATGAATATCTTCTACAGTACTATAACTACTTTATATTAAATGTGGCATCAAATATCGATTCCCACAGTTACCTGATATTTACACAGACTTCTTGCTTATTCTGTGTACTTACGCTGCACTTCATAAAGTTGCCTACTTTGCAATCTACAGCTAATGGTTTGTTTATACTGCTTAACTAAATTCAAAAGTATTGACTTGATTTTGAGGGGTTTCTTAAAGTTATGGATACAATTTCACTTTTTGATCTTAAATGTATTTTTTTTTATTTTAATAATTTATTAGTGAATATAGGCTATCCTTCTATTTACGTCAAAAATGCTAGGTATAAAGTGGTGAACATAATAAACCAAGTATAGAACTATCTTTAAGGTATCGCTGTTAGTACAATTGTTAGGTGCTTGGAAACCAATTTTCTCCTTGAGGACATAGCTTGTAAGCAACTATTTTGTAAATGATCTACCACTTAATCGCATCGTGTGCACGAACCATAAAGTTTTTAGTACAGTCAGGGACAAAATACAAAGTCACATATACCGATGGCATAGTGGTTGCATATGTTCATGTATTAAGTTTGATCCCGCGCGTTGTTAAAACTTTTGCTCATGCGCTTAGCATGCGTTACTGAAAAAATCTAAATGTTAAAATAATGATTGTATATTCAATATATGTTCCAATAGGTTATATAAAAGTATTTTTGTCAACGAACATTTGATAAACTAATTACTTATTTAAGTACTTTAAAACAGCATAAGCTATTCTAATTCCAACAAAATAATAAATTTGTAAGAAAGGATTTCCAACTGCAAAAATGTGTTCCATATACTGATGGTGTAGCGTTTGCATATGTCTTGCAGTAAGTTTGATTGTCCAACATACAGCTGGTCTAAATAGGACAGATGAAGGTATATTTGTCTGTGGTATTTTTAAGAAGTACCTACATAAGCACCTACCTCAGTTTTAATATAATTTAAGAAACATATGAGTAAGCTACTGTTATTCCCAAGAAATAATAAACTGGTAGAAGTATTCTAAACAACCAAAATGACTTGCATAGTTTAGCTTATCGCATTATTATGTAAATAAAAGAAAGTTTTTGTGTACGTGTGAACCTACAAGTATGTTTTTTCTTCACGTTGTAACATTTGAAACAATTTGAATGACATACACAAAGAGTTTCTTTAGCTCCTCGAGTAGCACATATAATAGGTTGACCTGATTTCACGCGGGCGAAACCGCGGACGGAAGCAAGTAAAAAATTAAAAGAAGTCTTTTGTTCGCAAGTGTACTTATTCTTTGCTGTCTTCAGCAGTAGTCATGTTTCAACAAGTATGTACGAGTTCTTTGCTTTCGTCAGCAGTTATCATGTTACAACGCGTGTAGTAGCTAGGGCTGTCAACCATAATGTTAAAATAATATAGGCATTTTAAATTATTTTGATGAAGAACCTTTGCTGTTTTATATAAATAAAGTCTACAAAATACTGTTTTCATCATCATTGGCACAAAAGTTATAATAAAAGTTATTTTATTTTCTGCCTTGAGTACTCGTTTTCACATGCGTAACATTAGGGTAATAAGTATCCAAGGTGTAAGTCGATGGTTCTGTCATTACCAAATTTCATACAAATTAGAGGTTTTTCTTAGATAATATATAATACCACAATACTCTTCCCTTTTTGTTGGTTTAAATGAATACTTCACATTTAAGATCTAATAGGTCAGCCTTTGACCAGTATCTCACCTGTTGGTGAGTGATGACGGTGTGGTTGAAGGTGGTAAACAAGCTAAAACTGAAATAGGAACTCTTTAATTATTTCATAGGTATTTTATTTCTTGTACAAACCGTTGGCAACCCTTGTAGCGTGATATATCTAATTACCTTATTCTGCTAATTTTGCATCTTTAGTGTATAACGTACTAAAGAACAAAATGTAACATGTGCATCATACATTATTTGGAAAATCAATCCTGGATGATATGATAGTTAAGCGTATTATAGACTGATTGCTGATATTGCTGACATGTTTTTTTATTTGCTTTAAAACCTCGGTTTTTTGTCATAAATTTTATATCGATATTAATTTCCACATCAGTGACAAGTTTACTCTGCTGGTTCCTGCTCCGATAAAATGTTAGTAAGTAATATTAAATAATTTTTCCCAACATCATATTCACTCGATTATTTTTCTTGAAATTATTAATTGAAAAATGTGCTCTCCAATCTCCTACATGTTAATGTTATGTAAATTTAGGTATGTGACAAGCCCAGTGCAGCACCGCACAGCATGAAGCTCTGTAATTTTTATGAAGCTGGCAAGAGCAAGAAATATGATGTTTATCATTAGGCTAATAACTTATAATAACTGGTGATAAAAATTTGGTTGTGTAACTAATTAATCCAGGTATTAAATTGTTACTTAAATTTACAGGTCTGACTCCGAATTTGAATCCGCGACCAGTGTAGTACCCACCGTTGCGGCGCCGAAAAGGAAAAAAGCCTGCAAGCCGAAGAGTAACCCAGCACACGAAAGGTAAATATTTTGAAATAAGTGTGTTCAATAGGTTGGTAGGAATATTCTCTAAAAACATTATGACTTAGATACACAAATTATTTGTCTTATTGATTAAAACTACTCATTGAATTAAAGTAAATTAATAAGTAAAACATTTTTGTGTAAAACTTCATACTAGGTACTTTACATAAAATTGCTATGTTCTTCAAATTTATACTTGTGAAATTATATTTTTTGTTACCCAATCAGTAATATTTTTATTTTGTAGAATCGTTACAAATTATTTTTTCAATTCTTCGAGAGCCATTATAAGCTGTATCTTAAGTTTTCTTTTTTTGTCTGCAGTACAAAACCAAAGACAAATCTATTTAAGATCCTAAGAGCTGAAGAAAAGTCGTCTGCAGCAGAATGCAGTTCTTCAACAACCTTCAAGCTAGAGTCATCATTTACTAGCCGGGTATCAACTGGGTCGGCGCGTCGTGCTGCTAATGTGAAGGGTTCGTACTTTGTGGAGCTCAAAGTATTCAACACAGACGACGCGCTGCGAGCTGATCCACGAGAACGGTACAAACAAGCATTGGCAAGTGTAAAGCTTCAATGTAACGAGCATACTCCAACCTGGGAAACACTGCAGGCTTTTATGGGGGAGGCTTACTCTCATTTCGAGAATAGTGAGCCCAAATTTTATTCAAATAAAGTAACTTTTAAATAATTAAGATACCATTAGATATTATTGCAAATACTAAATTGGTTTAGTCAGTGTATCTGATACGTTTTACTTTTATTGGGGAGGCTTATTCTATTATAAGAACTTTCAAATAAGTACATAATGTAAGATTAGATATATTAAAATAAATATTTAATTGGTATGGTCAGTATACCTAATACGTGTTATTAATAAAGAACTTATTTTACCTAATAATATGTCCAATGAAATAGGTAGTTAGGGTAATATCAACGTATTTTCTAATAGAATCGGTAATTAATGTTTCTGAAAATAATACATTGAAATTTTAAACCGTTATTTAAAAGTTAAAATTATAAAACCTTTAAGTTTTTATTTTTAGATTATCCCCTCAACTCCTAATATATATATATATATATATATATATATATATATATATACATATACTTAACGAATTACTTTTGTTGTTATAATATTCAAATATGCTATAGTTACCATTACCAGGTAGGTACTAGATATATATTTATTAAGCGATTAGCGTTTGCTTACAAATAACTAAGTGGGTATATTAAGAGGTTTTGCATAATGCCGTTTTGCACAGCATGTAGCATACATATACGAAATAAATCATGGGTAGGTCATTTACGGAGTTATTCACACAAAGAAAAAAATAACGCTTGCGCTATTCCACTTAATATCGATGGCGTTCGAGTAATACAATCAGCATTTCGTAATCGCATCGTTACTTATAGTTTGGAAGCAACGACGGCAGCCACTAAGTCGTGTTTGGATTCGTTTTTTCTATCTTATCGCAATACACTCCAAACTCTTTTACAGAAATCTGTAGATGAGCATACAAGCTGCAAGGTAAATTTTGAGCTCTTTTCAATTTTTTTAAAGATTGCTGACAATAACGAAGTAATAAAATCTTTTGGAACCAAAAATAAAATTTTATATTCCAATTACGATTTTGAGACCCTTTTTACAACAACCATACAAACACTTAAGCACAAAATTGAAGAGTTTGAAACTCAAGACAGTGGTTGGAGTTTTTTAGGCAATGTACGTCTGGAAATAAACATTAATAAATACCAACCATTGGGTGGTTCTAGTTTCCTTGATTTGCCAAAACATATAAAAAATAAAAAAGCATGTGTTAATATAAAGAACAAAGATCAATGCTGCTTTTTGTGGGCCATAACAGCAGCTCTTTATCCAGCGTCTCATCACCCTGAGAGAGTATCTTCTTACCCACACTTTAGCACTGTTTTAAATATTTCAAATGTATCTTTCCCAATAAATTTTACCGATATAAAGATAATAGAAGACAATAATCCTACCCTACAGTTCATAATCTTTGGATTAAAAAACAAAAATATAGTGGGTCCTCTTTATAAATCACAGAAATCGAGCAATAATAACTCTAAAAAAACAATCTATTTACTTTTTATTGAGAAAGACAACACTATGCATTTTTGTCTAATCAAAGATTTGTCTCGTCTTGCCCGAAGTCAACTCACGTCACATCATGGCAAATTATATTTTTGTGACACTTGTTTCGTATTTTTCATTACATCTGAAGAACTTGATAATCATGTTTGCGGAGGTATAGTAACCGTTTTACCTGATAAAGGTTCAGTAATACAATTTAAAAATTTTGAGCGCAAACAAAATGTTCCTTTTGTTATATACGCTGATTTTGAGACCTTGTTAAAGCCTACAGATGATTTGTCTGACACATCTTGTACAACAACTTTGCATCGTCATATACCAGCGGCATTTGCATATTACGTTGTATGCAAGGAGGATAGTAGTTATAACCGTTTTCGTATCTATCGTAATCCAGATTGTGTGGATGTTTTTATTAAATGGATTTTCAGAGATGTAAATGAAATTAACAAAATACTAAAAATGAATACAGCAATGGTTTTTGACGAAAATGACAAAAAAAATTTTGATAATGCTACTCGCTGTCACATTTGCAATCATTTTTTGTTTCTCGATCGTGTCCGAGATCATTCCCATTTGACAGGACATTTTAGGGGCGCTTGTCACAAAATATGTAATTTGCAATATAAGCAACCTTCGTTTGTACCTGTATTTTTTCATAACTTAGCAGGCTACGATTGTCACTTGTTCATTACAAAATTAGGTGAATTTCCTGGAGCAGTTAAAATTATTCCAAAAACATAAGAAAACTACATTTCTTTCACAAAGTTTGTTCCATTGTCAAATGGGGAATATATTCAACTTAGATTCGTAGATTCATTAAAATTTTTGGGTGCTGGGTTAGATAAATTAACGAAGACCATGCAAATTGAAGATTTTCGCATATTGCATGATTTTTTCCCAGACGAGCATCATTTTGATCTTCTTACACGTAAAGGTGTTTATCCCTACGAGTACATGGATCATTTTAAGCGGTATAAAGAGCAATCACTTCCATCAAAGGAAAAATTTTACAGCACCCTCAATAATGCTAATATATCTAATGAAGACTATGAATATGCTCAGTCATTGTGGAATGAATTTAATATTAAAAACTTAGGAGAATACACAGATCTATACTTGAAGACAAACGTTATTTTACTAACAGACATTTTTGAAAAATTCAGAAATACATGCAGAAAGTATTATCAATTAGATCCTGCGTTTTACGTGTCAGCTCCTAGTCTATCGTTCGATGCAATGTTGTTAAAAACAGGTGTGGTGCTAGAATTAATAGACGATTTACCCATGTTGAAAATGATTCAAGATGGAATCCGAGGAGGAGTTTGTATGTGCTCACATAGGCAAGCTAAAGCAAACAACAAATATTTATCGAATTATGATCCAACAAAGCCTGATAAATTTATTGTTTATATTGATTGCAATAACTTGTATGGCTACGCAATGTCTATGACCTTGCCATTGTCTAATTTCAGTTTTTTAAACCACGATGAGATAGAAAAATTGGATGTTACTAAAATTGACGATAATGCTGATTATGGATACATATTAGAAGTGGATTTAGTATATCCAAAAGAATTGCATAATTTGCATAACGACTTCCCATTTTGTCCAGAAAAATGCGTACCACCAGGAAGTAAGAATGAAAAACTTATTCCTAACTTACATGACAAATATATGTATGTCATTCATTACGTTTACCTGAAAACGTGTTTGAAGCATGGTCTAAAATTAAGAAAAATACATCGCGTTATAAAGTTTAAACAAAGTAAATTTCTAAAACAATACATAGACTTAAACACTAAACTGAGGCAAGAAGCCAAATCATCTTTCGAACAAGATTTTTTTAAGCTACTTAATAATAGTGTTTTCGGTAAAACTTTAGAAAACAATGAAAAACGAGTAAAAGTACATTTAGTGAACCAATGGAGTGATGATAAAAATATCACAAAGAAACGCAACTCAGCGGGTAAGTTAATAGCTAACCCTAGTTTTCACAGCGTAACAGTTTTTACCGAAAACTTAGCTGCAATACAAATGAAACCCAACCGAATCATTTTAGACAAACCAATTTACATTGGTTTTGCAGTTCTTGAACTATCTAAAAGCCATATGTACGAATTTCATTATTTAGTATTGAAACCGTTTTATAATAAGTGTTTGCAGATGTGTTACACAGATACAGATAGTTTTATATATGAAATTAAAACTAGAGATTTTTACCAGGACCTAAAAATCAATTTTTTGACTTATTTTGATACCTATAATTATACTTTGGAAAACAATTACGATATACCGCTCATTAGCAAAAAAGTACCAGGTCTTTTCAAAGATGAAATGGGTGGAAAGTTAATCAAAGAGTTTGTAGGTCTCCGTTCTAAGCTGTATTGCGTACATACTGCGGATAATGTTACTATTAAAAAAGCTAAGAGCGTTAAATCATGTGTAACCCGAGAATTTACTATTTCTGATTATGAAAAAACCTTATTACAAGGCAATGTTGTTCGAAAAGTTAATGTTTTATTTAAAACAATAAAACACACAATTTTTACACAATCCGTTAATAAAATAGCTTTGTCAAGCAATGATGACAAGCGTTTAATTTCACAAGATAAAATATCTACCAGGGCGCTGGGACATGTATCTTTATTGAAATACTGATAATACCACAGTTAATTATTTTACATATTGATTTATTTAACCTGTACTATGTATTTAATATTATGTTAAAAATACAATGATTATGTTCGCTAGTTAAGTTAACATGTGTTTAGTAATAATAATAATAATAATAATAATAATAATAAGCTTCTGTATAATATATAATGATGGTTTGTAAACGTATGTAATTGTATGTTATTTTAAATAAATAATATGTACACCTAATGAAATTTTTCGTTTCATTCAATATTTTAAATTCAAATCCTATACACATAATTAAAATGATGTGCTGTTGTACAGGTTGCAACATGTTATGCACGTGACTGGATGATGCAATAAATCATTACAGCAAGTAGTTTCGTGTTTGATGGAATGAATTTTGTTAACGTTTCAGTAATACGATACCTTCTACATGCTCAAATTACAAGGCGATCAGTGTCAATAAATTTAATAATAGCTAATATTCATTGACACGAAAGTATTGCAAGGAAGCGGTTGTAATTGAATAATTTTAAAGTTTTCTTTTAAATAATAACAGCAATCTACAAGTACAAGTAAGTATTTCTCTAAAATTATTCTTATTTTATTTAGGTTTAATTTTAAACGCATTATATTTTGACACTAATATTTTATATTTTTTACAGAAAATGACATCGGAGAGTGATCCTATGTGGTTACATTGTGCTCAAGACCCCTTAGCCGGTTGGGATGAGTATGAGAGAAAATTAAGAAAAGAACAACGGATAGCAGCAGCAGCTGCAGCTGAATCAACTGCAAATACCAGTAAACCAACAAAACATATGAAGCGTAAAGTCAAAGATTGCGTCTCATATGTTGTCAGCAAGGCACCAAGGAGAGGACACCGTGTTATCAAAATTCAAGTATTTGATTATAACGAACGATTGGGTGCTAATTGTGAAAGTGCTCGTGTACAATATACCGTAGTAGATCCTATAGATGAGATTGTTAATTTAACTGAAAATGTTATAACGAAAATAACAAAAAAACTGACTGAAAACTTTATCGATTAATTGTGTAATGTGTAATGTTATAATAAAAGTGTAATTTAAATCTTTGACAATAAATGTTTGCCAATACTATTTTGGAGTATTTATTTAAGTAAGATTAGAAAATAAAACAACATATTAAATAAAATAATATAAACATTTATTCCATTTTTACATACTTTATTTTTAATATAAATAAAAGATATCTCACATAAATAAGGTTTTAAAATGTTTTATACAAATAATTAAAACTTAAAGAAGAACATGTTGTTATCCAAATACCATTTCCTTAGTATACTAACATTTTTTAAAGAACAAGATTTTTTATGAAATATACAATTATAATTCATTTTGTCCTGACAGTATTTATTATATAAAACAAAAAAGTTAGGACAACCTTTTTCTCCAAGGTCTATTACAGAACAATTAACACAAAAACTGTTTATCCATTTTATCTTCTCCAATCCTTTCACCAAAACAATTTTATTTTCTAAGAATGGTTTAATTATACGCTTAAATTCACGGATATCTGTATAACCTTCAGACCAAAAGATACCACGTTCCCTTTCTATCCACAAAACCTGTTTCTTTTCTTCATGTGATAAATATGAAAATGCATATGGAGGCTTCACTAAGAACACATGAGTACTGTGTTCGGTTGCCAATGCAAATTCTTTTACAATAAAATCATTCTTGAAATCTTTGAAACCTTGCACGTCTACTATAATATAATCAGGGTTCATGATATTTTTTTCACTACGTTGCTAAGTGGTTTGTATTCTACAATAGAATCGTTAAGTATAAGACAATAGGCTGTGGTATTATCAGGAAACTCTGTGTCAGATTCAAGATCAATGCGTACGTCTATTGAACCTGATTTTAATGTCTCGTTTTGACGCGAACAATCAATAACAAATAAAGGAGCTTTATTTTTAAAATCTTCAAAACTGAGTAAAGGTTCGGGACGATGGCCAAAGTATTTCTGTTGAAATCTGGCATATTCATCGTATATTAATGAATAGTTTCCATCTCCAAACCTCGTGTTATAATTTTCGTAGGGAAAATATGATGAATTTAAAAAAACTTTAACATCGCGCACAAGACAATGATCAAATTGTGACATATCCTTGTCAGCATGACGTTTACGATTAGTTTGAAATCCTATAATTATATATCTAGGTTTTTCCAATTGTGATGAAGTTTTTACTGACCATGTATGTTTTGTTGTCTGTGGAAGTGTTGGATATTCGTATAGATCCCAATTCCTAAATACTATATTAATTGTACGATCTTTTTCCAAGTGTTTAAGTAAATTGATTCTTTCTCGATCTGAAACTTTTATGTGAGGGACGCGCCAAATTATTTTTTTTATATCAATATTGTGCACATATTCCCCATCGTTTAGTTTTAATGCGTTCAAGTTATTACTACTTCTGAGTAAAATTAATTCGTGCTTACAATTTATTATAATTTTGTTATAATCCTCGGCAAACCCTAAAATCTTGTTTAGAGGTATGGACATCGAAAAATAACCTGATAATTTAGTGGTTGTACCATTTATATCCCACCCCCAAGATTTAGACATCTTTGACTCATTTCCGCTCATGGATAAAAGTGATTTGATTGTAGTAGTCACACCAGCGTTTTTAATTTTATCAATTTCCACTCCATTGAGCTCGTATCGAATATCTTGAAAAAAATACATTGCAGGGTTGTTCGTGAAATGCACTTGCTCTACTTTTGTTTTTGTATTCCTATTAAATACATTGACATAACCTTCAAGGTACAAAGTGCTTGCAGAAAGCAATACATACAAGTCCTGTTGATTAATAGGAATGCGTATCTCATCATTTTCATTAAAACTTGTGACATACGGTTTGTATGAATGGAATTCTATGCCTTCAATAGAGTTGTCGTGCACAACAGGATCTACTATATTCAGAATACTCATTTTAGTAGACCAATCAATTTAAGAAATTTTTTATTTTCTTTAGTTAACTTAATTTTAGATGTTTTTTTGATGGTGGCACGTTTCAGAGTGACGAGGTTAATTGCAGATCGCTTGGTTTTATTAAAGTCTATCATTTTTTCTTTTTAATGTGTAAATATAATTGAAACTCTTCTCCTCGTAAATTTACTAAATTATTATTTGAATCCAGTATTCGTATTGAAATATAATAAATACTTTTTTGGTTTACTGGGAAGTATATAACGTTTTTTGGTATTTCAATAATCCTGTAGCCTGGTGGTACGCTAGGGGCGAACTCATAAATAATATGACTTGGTTTCCCATTTATATAGGAACCGCTAACGACGTCACATTCGATTCTTAGTACGGTGGTTGATATAATACTAACAGGAAAGTGGGATTCGTGTAATATATTAGCTTTTAATATCTCGTTGCCGAATCCCAAGATTTTTGCTAGTGAAGACTCTTTTTCAAAATGTATATCTTTTGAGCAAATAATACTTGTCTTTAGTGTGTTGTTGTTGCAAGTTAACTTAAAAGAATCGCTAATATTTTCTTTTAAATAATCACTGATGTCATGAAGCTCGTATGATCCTTCGGGTATTTCAACAACTCCTTTGTCTCCATAGTAGAATTTGTTGTTTTTGTTATCAATGTTTGGAATGGAATTAAATGTTGAAAAATATAGTAAACCACATTCATAATCACTATCTAGTTGGAAGGCTGGTGAATAATTAGTTATTGATCTCGAGGCAGAACTAGAAATAGACAGTGTGAATGACATCTTGTTACTAATACCATTTTACATGAAGTGTCTCATTATAAACGATTTCTCCAAAAGGATTTTAAATATTTCAGACATAAATGACCACAATTGTTGGTATCAAAATTCTGATATCTAACATAATTGTAAAAAATATCATGTTTTTTTAAATATTTAATCAACTCGATTGGTGGTTTCAAATCACCAAAGCTATCGAAATACTCACAATAGTCATTATCTTTTACATAGGCTACCCAGTGAGTTCCTGCATTTCTATAATCATCTAAATTTAACACACCACATTCAACAGATTTTGGTCTTTTCGGTAATTTGTTTCTCATAAAAACACCTCTGAAGTGTGGAATGTCGCCTGAATGTTCTATTATATCTAAATCGCTTAGAGCGCGGTTGGGTAGCCTCCTTTTCAGTTTTTTGATTTTGTCAAACATAGACCGCCACCACTTTTATATGGTTTAATGTACAGACCTTTCCCTATTGCAATAGATTCCATCATCCTGTTATGACGTTCAGATTCTTGAAGATTTTTTTGTGCTGATTTATAATCATTGACAGCTTTTGCTACGCCCGCTGCACCTCCAGTTAATGCACCCAAAGCTGATAAGCCCGCAAATATAGGTATCAACGGCAAGAAGCCTCCAATTTTTGGAATTGGTATAACACGAGGAATTCGAATATGTTTTTTAGAAAATATTTTTTTTGCTACTGAATACGCAAATTTGATAGCAGACTTGTTGGATTTAGGTTTACATTTTTTTAATTGAGAACCTATTTTGGCGACAATCGATTTAAATGTTTGTCCAACTGCACCCATTTTTAATTTAGACTTCATAACTTTGCTTACTAACCAAGACGTAAGTTTTTCACCTTTTCCTGCATTCTTTGATTTCATTCTTTGTTTAGCCATACTTCTAAGTCGCAAATCAGCTTTATGCCGATCTTCTAGATTATAACTATTAGTGTAAGCTATGTCGTGTTTTTTACAAGCTTCGTCTAATTCATTTACTCCTTTGTCACCTCTAATTAACCTTTCTCTTAGTCTTGTACCAGGCCCACAATAGTTGTATCCTGGTAAATGCAACTCAAACGGTATATTGTTTATTATTGTATTGAGAAGTCCTCCTCCTTCCATCAGCAATAAGGAAATGATTATAATTTTAATACATTTTTATTTTATAGATTTATGATCCAAAACATTTATTTTTATCGATCCAAGAATTATGAGTTTGATTGAAACCTAACCATTTTACAAATAATTTATTGCCATTCCTTTTTATCACCTTTTCTATCAAATACATGTCAGGATATTTTGTTTTTTGAAGTTTTTGTTCATAAAATGATCCTAATATGGGTTGTTTGTGTTGATCTTCAACGTGGTAAGTATAAGGGTTAGTTTTATTTACTTTTGTGATTGTAAAAATTTCTGTTGACCAATTTGGCGTGTATCCTTTTTCAAAAACACCTTTATACTTGCTGATACGAACAAAATCCCCTACACGAAATTTGAGTTTATGAAGTATATTTTTTTTATGTGATTTAAATATATTATTCATAACCAATATATTATTTGATGATCTATGGATTTGAATTTTGTAGTACGATGCACTGTGTTGTTATAATCTGCTGTTATATTTCTTAATGGTTTTCCAATCCATTTGTAATTTCCAACATAGTGAAAATGTTTATATATTTTGTTTTTTAATGTTCGTATCAATCTTTCAACGATTGAAGCTTTTTTATCTGAATATGTTGAATAATGGTTTATTTCATACTTTTTCAACAAACACGTTAAACTATCATTATAAAATTATTTTCCTTGGTCTGTCTGCAAGTGTGATGGTTTTCTTCCATTGTCTAGCAAACAGTTAAATGCTTTTGTCATTTCAAACTTACATTTTGACTTAAGTGCAACAGTCCATGCAAATTTTGAAAAAGCATCAATAACTACCAATATGTATTTAAAGTTGTTATTAAATTTCTGAAGTTTTTGCATGTCAATTAAGTCAGCTTGCCACAAATCATCTATTCCTTTCAATATAACTGATCGCCGAGAAAAATTTTTTCGAGCTTGCTTATGTATTTCATTAATGATTTCTATTTTATTCATTTTGTTACTTTTTATCAAAATCTAATTAATTATGAATTAATTTCAACTCTGCCTTGGGTGGAAGTTTTGGTTTCAACTGATTAATTATAACTTGCATTTGTGTTTTTATATTTTTTAGCTCTAGGTCCACATCATGTTTACTATAAAACTCTTTAAGTTTTTGATCAACATATTGTTTATTCACCGCATCATCAGGGAATGACGGAATCTTCACTCCTTTGAGTCTGGTTAATTTTAAATCAATTTCTCCATTTTCTGCACGCAATAAACTTATATCAGACAAATTAGGTAAGCGTAACCTTTTATGTACGTGATGTCCAAATTTGTCAATATTCATATTGCTAACCGTTAAGAAGCATTTACTGAGGATGACTAACCAAATAAATTTAAGCTATTTTATTTTATATTTAATCAATAATGCCACTTTCACGTAATTCCTCTATGATAGATATTATCTCATTATCTAGACCAGTATTGCCAGCATCGCGTGAAGCTAGTAATAACTTCAATCTTTCAACTAATTCATTAGGATCGTCCCAATATACATAATCAATATTTCGTTTTACTTTTTTCATAAGTGTTAGCCCTGAACCAAGTGGTAGGCTTTCAGTGCTTGAACAATGTTTAGTTAATTTAAAAAGTGGCTTTATAACATTCATATATTTAAAACCTTTGTTACTTTTGATTGGTTTTTTGAAATCAAAATTACGCTTATGTGCACTTGTATCTAATAAAATTTGTTTATAATTACTTAAATCATCCTGGGTCACCATAGTCATTGTAGGCGTTTTTTTAAACAGCAATTCAATAAGTCCTTGTGTCTTAATATACATTTTACCACCTATCGAGATTTCTTTTGGCAAAAGATGAACCCGAGATGCTCCTATCTTCATTTTGCCACGTTCCCATCTAACGCCAAAAGGAACTTCTATAAAGGCTTCAGAAGGTTCACGCCACGTACAATCGTTTGAGCTTAACGACTTGAATGATGAGGCACTTGCATTTTGATCGTCATTTTCACTATCAGCTTGCTCATCGCTTAATTCATTAGCCGTATCGAAAAGAGTCTTATTTTGCAAAGATTCGAGAGACTCATCCAAAGAGTCATCATCAGAATGATCATCTACACTTATTTTCTTGTCTCCTGCATCTATTGGTTTAACATCATTACCGTTATTAATATTATCATTAAGTGGTTTGTGCATTGTTGCCATCTTGTTAAGTGGATCTGTAATTGGTTTTAAAACAGATTCCAGTGCATTGTTGGTATCGAGTTTATAATTTTTCATCATATTCACTTTCTTCTTAACTGCATCTACAGATTTTATAATTTGTTTTTTTAATAATCTTTTCTCATCCATTTTGATAGGCAACTAAAAAGTAGTTTGCGTTTTGAAGAGCAAACCATCAATGAAGAAATATTTATATTGGTTTTCATTTTATGCCAATTTTATTCAAATATAACGAACGTATCAAAGTTTTTTCTATAGTATCCTTTATTTCTTTCAGAATCCTTGTTTATAACTAAGAAATTATATGGAACACTCCAAATGTTTGCACACATATTGCGAAACTGATTCCAAGGCATATCAGTGTTGACGTGTTCATCATAAACATGTCTCAGATTAATATCATCTTGTTTAAATAAAACTAAAAGGTTTGCATTGTCTCTGATGAGTTGCTTTGGAATCTTGCTGTAAGTTTGGTTTAAATAAAAACAATCTATATTTTTATGTCGACCCATAGCAAAATATTCACGTATATTATTTTGTTTTTCACAGGCTACATCATCGAAAATTATAATAGAATTAGATTTAGCTTTTTGAGGACTTAAAACACTATCATTTTCACTATATTTCGAAAACGTAACTCCTGGTACCATTTTTAATACGTGTTCTAAAAATAAATATTTAGGTTGATACAATGTTTTCGAATATATATAAACATTCAAAAATTGCAATCCCTTTTCATGCAAAATAAGACCAACCATCAGATTAGTTTTACCGCAGTTAGAGGGCCCGCAAATGATGCAACGAATAGTGTTGGGTAAAAGTTTTCCATGTTTATTGTCAACATTATTTAATGCGATGCAAAATTTATCCAATTGTAAATCATCAGATTGTTTCACGAATAACATGTTTAAACCGTAAAATGGTTAAAACAGAACTGACATTTTTACTACAGACTTCGTTATTTTATATTATAGAATCATTAAAATGATCTTGACATCGCACACTATTATCATGTTATGCAAATATTGGGATTCTGCCTACGAAGTGAGTGGAGGACTATCGCCAGCAAGGGCTGGCGAATCATTTCGAACCAAGGTGGAGGACTGACGCCAGCAGGGCTGGCGAATCATTTCGAACCAAGGTGGAGGACTATCGCCAGCAGGGCTGGCGAATCATTTCAAATCAAGGTGTAATAAGTTATAATGTTTTAACAAAATAAATATTGGGAATCTGCCTACGAAGTGAGTGGAGGACTATCGCCAGCAAGGGCTGGCGATGGACCGAACACGAATGGAGTGGGGCAGAATTCCCAATATTTAACTACTTATACATATATATCACATATGAGCAAAAAAACAAAAGTCACAATGCAGTGAGGTCTCTTATTCTCGTGTGTGTTTGTGTGTGTGTGAGTAATGTATGTGTTGATTTTGCATATGAGTCAAGGCAGTCCTTTACAGGGTTATAAAATAAAATAGTTTTTTAAAGGCAAACATTTTTCATAGGCATGTCTCAGATTTTCAGCAGCAAGTTGTCTTTTAAGCAGTGCAGCTTTATATTTCATCTTGAAAGACTCTATACTTATTTTATTCCTAAGAGGAGGAGGTAAGTCATTCCATATACGTGCTGCTGCAAACCTGAAACACCCCCTGAAATTAACATAAGTCTATCTGTATCAACAGATGATATGTATCTCATCTGTTGATAAATCAACGTTGCGTTGTCTATTATTATATTCGACTAATCAGTTTGTATAACTATGCTCGGTTACTTTTATTGCGATAATAACTGTGATTCCCAAGACGCCTGCCAAGCGTTCCGGTTGAGGTGATGATGATGGTGAATATTTTGTGCAAATATAGACTGGCTACCTGTATGTTATGAAAGATACAGCCTTAATTAAGACGGACGAATTAGGCTTAGTAATAGAGTACTGTGTTTTCTCGTACCACAGATATGAGAATATTTGCCAGATTGTAGTGGTGATGGTTTTGAAGGGTAAGGAGGTCCTTCGGTCATAAAGACCACGAGTCTGGCTGTCACTCTAGGCTAGCCAGGCTTCCGAAGAAGTCCTAGAAACTTGAGTGACAGATGAATAAGCCTATTTCATAAGCTCCAAGTTATGACAGAGAATGCCTCAACAATCAGCTTGAACCGGCTCATGACATTACGGGAGTACTTGAGAACGTAATTGATTATCGACCTGCAGCTGTTTGTTAAAGTCTATAATAGCTGACTAGTCATCGAACACATCTATATAACGTTAAGCTAACATTATTAACATCAATTACATCATTAATTACAATAATGGTGTGTGCAGTAAAAAAACAATTGCTTGAAGGACACTGCAGCAATAGCACTGGACAAACGAGATTAGGGACTGACGACTCGGAGTGACTCGAGTGCAGAGTCAAGCAAAACGAGGACGGTGACACTGCAACTGTAATGGATAGGAGTGACGCTTATCATCAGGCGGCTGCTCCGGCTTCAAAAATGTTTTTCCATCGTTGAAAATTTCTAGGCAGCGTACTCGTACGTCTCATTGCTAAAAAGAAGACGTGTGGCACTCGGAGACTGCCGCGGTAAAGCTAGCATTTTTATCAACTCATGCTATTATAAATCTCGACACGTTATTTGTTTTTTTTTTTTTTATGCATGATAGGTTAGCCTTTGACCACTATCTCACCTGATGTTAAGTGATGAAGTGGTCGAAGATGTTGTACAGGCTAACATAGAATTACTGGCTCTCAAAAAAAAAAGTTGTCAAAACCATTATATAATAATTATATTTTCTTAGACCATGGTCAAAACCTTGTTTTCTGCCAAAATTTAGTTCCTTTTACGCACTGTAGAGGCGCTGATCAAATATAGTATCACCACTGTGCCGGTCGGAGTGGGGGGTGTTAGGTTATATTCGTTACGGAATTTCTGAATTCGGTCTCCACGTTCAAGGCCCGCGGCTTAATAACATAACGAAAAGAAAACGATAATTTTTTAAAATATTTTATACGACCCATTTGGAGGTATACCATTACAACAAAAAAAAAGAATCATCATGATTGGATGTTCCAGTATACATTATATGTACAAATTTTTAGATATGTGAGCACTTTTTATACTGCACACTCACAGCAGTCATGCTCGCGCCAGACAATCAGCTGCGTGACATGAAAAATTTGGGTATTAACGATAAGATAAAATAATGGATAGATAATGCTGACTACAAAAATATTTTGTGATAATAATATAATTACAATGAAATTATAATATTTAAAGGTATATAAACATGATTCATAAATGAAATAAATTTTATATTGAGTATCAAGCCTTATCGTTTTTGCTTCTTCTTCCACCACGCCAGTAGCTATTGTCGTGGCTCCGCACAAAATGTTAAAATGTCCGTTTGGTAAAGAAAAATAACAAAAAAAATGTAGTCTGAACTATATACAAGTAAAGTATCTACCTTCGTTGTCTTTTTAACTATCTAACATTTTGCTTTACATTTAGCTGTCAAATAGGACAAAAATTTAAACCTTACCGATATATCTCTGTGAACAGGGACTCCACAAACTTCTTCTTTTTTTAGCACTTCACCACTATCTCACCTGATGTTAAGTGATGATGCGATCGATGATGGAGCGCGCTTACCCAGAAGGTATCTATTCACTCGCGTTTTGAAAACCCCGATATTGTACTTACCGGGAAACACAGTCTCAGGCAGGGTGTTCCATTCTCTTGCGGCGCAGATATATTATAGATAATATTACCGTGCTTGCGGTTCATGTGATAAATGAAGGCGCAAATCGCTTCGTTAGGGTAAATGGATCTCAACCATATAGCGGTGGCGCTTCTGGGTATCCCTGGATGTCCGTTTATAGAATGGGGATGGCGAAATCAAATCTTGCAGTTCCGTGGCACACTCCCACGTAATTTCTGAAGGCATTTTGAACTGCTTTCTAAAAAAACATACTTCTTTTTTATTGAAAAACTAACAAATCCCGGAGAAAGTGACGGTCAGTGAGAGTAAGGTTAGTTATTACGTGACGTGATAATGGTGAAGAGTGAAGCGAGGGAGTCGAGGCTGCGGTTTGCTGAGAGTTTCGCCATCATTGTTCGAAGTTCTTTACGGTAGACATTCATTGCTAGACCAGATTAGAAAATATGTTGTAAATTGCACACTAAAGTGACCACCAAAAATAGGTACCACACTTTTCGGTGGGTCAGTTGCGCTGTAAGCATACTAAGCATTGTTTTATTGGCTTCCACTTTCACCTGCCATTCGTTATTATTTATCTTAGTGGCTGATATTCATGTTGTTTTAAGTGTTTAAACTGAAACTTTCGCAAGCCATCTCCTTTCCGAGCACAGTACTGACATTACCAGCAGTGTCTGTTACTTAAAATAACTGAATTCATTTAATACGATTCTCGCTAAATCCAATTTGGTTATTAAATAATGTGGTTATTATATATGATGGTACTACTCGTAACATAACCAGCCTAAATGTTAGACCTACAATTGAAGTACATTTTCCACAAATTCTACGAATGGACCTTCCTTGCGTGTCATAATCTGTATCCAGACGATTATTTGGTGGAGTATAAACTGTGGCGCTATGCGGCCTGTATGCTATGTACATTGGCAGTGGAGGCAATACGGTCTGTGGCGTGCATTTGAGAACTTACTATCAACCAGTTGCTAATATCATCGTTGACACAAAAAATGATACACTTGACATTTATACAGTTGTTAGGTTCATAGTTCGAATCCCGTCACGGCTTTCAGCATCACCGCATGGTGGAAGGGCGTTTTGCGAATGCCCGCCTGGCTAGCGACCACCCTCAAGTAGAAATTCTGTCGCCAAGCACCTAACGATATGTCGTAACATAGAGCAGAACATAGCAGCAGTCCTTGAGAGCCAGTGAAATTACAGGCACATGAGAGTTAACAACTATGTCTCAAGGTGACGGCGCAGTGCCATTCGTGACTTGTGACGAAATGCATATGTTATAGGCCGAGGCTAGTCCGCTTAACATCAGTTGGGCATCAAGCTTGTTCCGTCATAACATAAAACAATAACATAAAAAAGTCGTTTGTGATATTTACTAGGATATTGTATAATATTCTTGTAGATAATTCATTGGTATTAAGCATCTCGTACCAAGTCTACTATTTACTCTAATACTAATGTACTTTCGCCAAATAAACACTTTGAACGAAAAAGAGGGACCAAAATAGTTTTTTCTTATCCTGACTGCGTATAGTGTTCTTTTAGAGCTTATTTTAGTATATTATGATACTCACTTGTATCATAATATAAGTTGCACATATACACGAGTGTGTAGGTTGCATAAATCAGCCGAGTGTGTTACTTGTAGGTGTGTGTGAACTTTGTAGGGATTACACTAGTGTATAATATTATTATGCACGAGTGTGTTATAGTTCGGTTTATGGCCCTAAGAACGATATAATAAAGCTCACTTTATGAGAAAGGGTGTTGATATATATTATATATATACTTACATAATAATATATCAAACGTATACCTACCATCACATTATTTAGGTACTTTTGTCGGAGATCTGACTTATTGCATTAATGAAGGTCTATTGCAACCATCCTTATAAACAAATTACGAAGGTAAATATAATTTTGAAATAGATATATATATACACTTATCGTCTTCATCAACTTTTGTACTAGTCAGTTATAATTGTAATGCAGTTAACACAACACTCAAGTCCAAACATTTGCGGCGAGACAACAGCCTCTTGGGGACACTCGAGGGAGGGGCCATCGGGCGGGGGCGGGGAGAGGGGGGAAGAGCTCGACAGGTGAGAGCAATAAATACTGAACGCAATATAACTTGGACACTGCAGGCCGGTGGCGGTGAGTGCGCATTGTTGGGGGGCCTCCGAGGTATGGGAATGACGAGTCTGTTACGAGCATTTCAGGACCTAAGTTATCGGAACTTGTGCTTTTGACTACCTCATCGTCTTCTTGGTCTTCATTGCCCAAATCTATTTCCAGATACAAATATTCTGGGTATTTATAAAGCAAAAAAGAATTTCTAAGGATATTATCTCTTAGAAGAGTGAAATTATTCATCATTTACGGCTTCGGCACCCCATGTCCGTGGGTGATGATCCCCAAGACGCCAAGCGTGGGGATCATGGCAACCCCCCCAATCTGGGGGAGGCTGTGTTCAGCAGTGGATGTAAAGTGAATAAGCATTCGGTAAGATAGCAGCCGAACAAAATATGTCTAATTACAAGTCATTGAATAAAGATTGATTTTCAATATACTGCCTTTTAAAACAGGTATGCTTATTTCTTCATATTCTGTACCTCAGGAAATGTTATAAGCAAATATTTATATTGGATGAACCAATAATTGTGTTAAAATTCGTTGAAAAACTATACACAAAAAACATAATATTGGAAGCCAGTTGACGTCACTGCGATCGGAAATTATGCGGCCTCATAACTCAAAACACTCAACAATGAGTACTGTCAAGTTTGTAATTGACAGTGTTCCGAAATAAGAACTTTAGTCATGCTTTGTTTTTCTCGCAAGAGTGTAAGTTAAATGAAACGTGTGAGCTCTATTGGCTCCAATACACCCTCGTCTTCAACCCTGGCCGCAATTTAGCCTTGTCTTTAAAAAACAACCATACAACATTTTTCTCATAGTCTCATTGACTTTAATTTTGAGCTCACGTGTTAAGTTCCCGTTCCACTAATTCCTTGTATATAATAGACAGTGGACACGTACCTCAAGGAGCGGTACAGTCAGTTCCCGCGTAAATCTGCCCGAGTCGCGACTTACACCACTATGAAATCACGCTCCCACTGACACGGAACTCTTTATATTGTGGAATTTTGCTAGTGCTGGGCTTTGCCTTATTTTTTGCTGAAAAATAAATGAAAATAAAACGTCAGCCCTATCAGCACTCGGTTTATTTTCAAGATTAAGAAGTTGCACCTGTCGTTTGAACTAAATATTTGATGTAGTGAAAGAGTGAAACGAACCTTCCATGGCTGTATTTGCAAATGTTATTCTTATTTCTGTAGCATAATTGTAATATAATAATTGTACTTACGGGTGTACAATTTCTTTTACACTTTTCATACGCGTAATGGTAGTGAAATTCGTAAACACTCAAGTGAGAATTCACGAATATCCCAACCGTTCCCTTTCTGAGCTAAACCTGTTAATAATATCCGACATCACATATTCGTATCATCGGGGGAGTTCATTATTTTACCTCTTCTCTATTCTTGTCAACTATAATAACTCGAGTTCTGTAAGCGCATGTCCATTATTTGGAGATATTAAGAATATTTTACTCACGTTAAGCTACGAGGAAACAAAAACAATGATGACATGTTTATAGCAACTACATTCACAAATTATTTATTTGTATTTATTTATTTTTAATTATATAGTCACGCTATATATTCCAAATATTTATCGAAACAAAAGAATTTATTATAAACTAATATGTGAACTGCCAACTAAGTCATTATATTATATAGTAGTTACAGTAAATAACCACATTAATTTATCTCTTATATCTCTATTACAAAGGGTATAACAAAATGGTATTAAATGTAAAATAAAAATATTTATTCCAGAACGCATGCACCGTGCTATACCTACTCGATCCTGAAGTAGCACTTAGTACAATACTGGTTATGTCGTCATGTCATGTGAATGCCTTCGAGGAGGTATAGATTAGCGTCAGTTGTAACTGACGCGAGTAGGTCTAGCTTTAACCATATTATTAAACATGTATCCATATTTTTTTTTTCATATGTACTATGAGTCGTATCGAGTCAATAGGCAAGTTACGCAATCTTTCATAAGTTTGATCAACCTTTTTTGCCGTTTATTTGCCTACATTGGACATTTTAGTTTCGTACTTAAGTATTGTAAATGTATATCTACATCACTCTTTGTTACTGAATGTGTGTTAAATGGGATATAAATTATAAGCATAATTAATAAAAAAGTATATTATGTGTTTTGTATGAGATTTTTGCTGATAGTTTCTGCTTCTTTGACCATTATCTCACCTGTTTGTAAGTAATGATGCGGTCGATAATATTGTTTAGGCTAACCTATAGTTACTGCATCTCAAATACAGCTACTGGAACACACCGTTGTTTGTGTCAGCTAAGTTAAGCAACGTCATCGATGGGTGACCACATGCAGCACATAACTTCTGAGCGCCTTCCCTGCCTTCCCACCACGCAATACCACATGTTTCATATCGATTTCTTTAACCTAAACAATACTTTGTGTCCTACTGAATGACTAACATGTGATTATCAGAATTGATCGTTGTATGAGACACCCTCCAGCAGGACCAAAAGGCCGAACGCAGTGCAGCGCTACCATCCCATTGAATTTAATTCGTTGCAAGTTGCCCCTCGCTCGCCGCTCCAAACCTAATTATTTCAACAACGCTACATTGAAACAATTTACGGAATGAGCTCGTTCAACTTCCGTATTTTTATAAAACCCGGCTTAATTAGCCATAACGTGCAAATTCCGGGAAATACGCGGGATAATTCAGGACTCCCCGCGGGCTTTTCTACTAGCGAACCGGAGCGGCTAATATTGTAGAAGCATTTATTGACGCTCGGGAACAATCACTTACGAACGGTTACTACGGACAGTTTGCACTTTAATCAGATGTTAGAAAAAACACGAACAAGTGCAAGTCGGACTCGCATACCAAGCGATCCGTGCCAACACGGAATGTAGGTATCAAATCATTGTCATTTTTTTATTCAGTCATAGACCGATATATATAAACGTCCCGCTTAAATAGTTAATATTTTTAGTTATTATCTTCCAGAAACTAACTCAAAAAGAAACCATTCTATTTGATCTGTGGAAATAAATTATTTTTAAATGATCAAAACGCGTTGTTATTGGCTATGGATATTAATGTGCAAATATCATAGACGTTATATAAAAATAAAAATCGTGTATATAGGGTTAAGGCTGGCTCGTAGTGAATCAGTGACATATTAAGCGAGCGAGAGTTTCGGGCTATCAGCAGAACGCGGCGCTGCGCTCTAGTTGCACAGCGTCGCACTCCACTGAACGTCAAGAAGGTCGATGTCAATTAAAAGGGGTCTGCCATATTCCCCTCGCACAACTAACACAGTAATTGATACATTTTTGTAATACCAATGAATACAATTATTTAATATTACACTCATATGTATATTTTTGTTTTGTAAAAACATGGGTATTAAAGCGTAAACAACTTCCTTAAAGTCGATAACACGATCTATCTTCAGGCTCTTGGTGTGGTACGTCGGCGGCGCGGCGCGCTGCGATCGCGTCACGTTTCACTCATGCGTAGACACGACTCTTATTAAGTTATTTACGCTATAATATCGATTTTTCGTCAATAATTACATTAAGACAACATGCGATTTTAATGAAAATGTGTGCCTATTTTTACCATAGTCAATATTTTAATTAGATTGTCCCGTGCTATGCCGGGATAGTATTACATCCCCCATATATTTCCGTGGGAGTCGTGTTGGGCAGTGCCTTTTGAAGAACTGCAATCTACACTGAGATCACAAACATGCTTGCCAAGCGTGGGGATTATGGGTAATATATACTAATAGATAAGTCAAACTAATTACAGCATTTTTAATCATTGTCATTGTCCTCATAGCGCGATAATAACCTCCAAATATTTCGGGAACGTGACAATTTAGTGTCTGTACCCATTATATAAACTACAATCGTAATGAGCGGATATTAAAAAAAAAACAAGATGGCGGAAGGTCAATATGTACAAAGCTTCCCCTTTCAAATGAGTCTGAAATCACTTATTCGTTGCCAGATTGACCGGAGCGTCATTCCAACTTTGGGGTAAGTGTCTCAATTATTGTTGTTATGCATCGCATAATGAACTTTATGCAGACCAAGTTTAACGCTTGTAGGTGTTTAAGCATATAGAGCGTTAAAAAACACTTTTTGTCCTGAAAATACGAGTATATTCCTATAACATTAACATGCAAATCAAAAGAAAGAATATCCACTATTTTTCTTTTATGAAATATATTGATATTTCATGTCATCCGGAACGTCCACTTTTGAACAAGGTCTCCCCCATTGGGGAATTAGCCATAGGTATGGGGATTACCTATTGCTAATTCCCCAATGGGGGAGACCTTGTTGAGCTTGGCAGACGTCTTGGGGATGCAGTAGAGCAGTCAGTACTTCAGAAGGCGCTGCTCCGCACCTGCCGGTATTTTTCCCTTAGTTGCCTCTTGCAACACCCACGGGAAGAAAGGGGAGGTGACATTCTAATCCAGCACCCCACGGGGTTTCACTTTGGTGATACATATATCTTACTATATCGATTTTTCAATTAAATGTCAATAATTTATTACCAATATTCGATCGTTACTTGAGTGGGTGACCGCTAGTGACATTAGTACTTTGTATTAACACTAATATGACATTAGTACGTGGCTAAAAAGAAAACCGAAGCGAAGCGAAGCGGCGTGGAGTGAACCAGAGCGTTGCGAACCGAAGCTGCAAATAACCGTATTTGGATCAGTCAAATTCAAGGTATTGAGAGATGTCAATCCAATAGAAGATGAAGATTGGAAAGCAGATAAAGTAGAATTGCTTGACGCAGATTATTTAACAAACAAAACTTCTAGATTCGAGACCATATACATACCATTCTGAACAATTTTTTTTTATACTCTTAAAAATATTATGTATCAACACAATATTCACAAAATTATATACCAAAACAGTGGTCACTTAGATGCAAGCAAACAAATCTTTACATATAGACTGTCGAGGGTTCGACGTATTGTAGAAGCAACATTCGGAGGGTACGTGTATTGCAAAGACTCCGAATGCCGAGTAGCTACTTTTGGCACAATTGTTAAAACAAACTGCGTTTATTCATTACATATCTGTATGACAGATAATCAGGCCAATTATTCCGATGCACATAATTCAGATAAATCGTCAACAAATTAGTCATTATCATTATCTATTAGTGGTATTGATTCTTTGATATCCACAAACAAAGCAACTGTTAATCAAGGTCATCGGATTCGGGACATACTTCAAAGGTACTTATTTAAATAGCCAGGGGAAAGTCCCTTAGCACGATACTCGTATTTCGCAAAGACTTAATATAGCGCGTACTTCTCCGTACAAAAAGAAGCAGCTCTTTTCTACCTCTTAATATTGCTCGATAACGGTGATTTTTGTGTTCGTGTATTGAACATATCATTGACTAGGCTTGTACGTTGTATTTATTCCATTTTTTTTAATAACTTTAAAGTTAGAAGCATATTAACCAACTAGTATGGCTAGTATAGAAAACTGGAATAAATAAACGGCACGCCCTATATAATCCTCTTAATACTATACAAGAATAATTCTTATATACTACAGTTAATGATATTACATTTATGTGATTGTGTAAAGTCTGTTTAATCTGAAAGTTTTCGTGATTATGAGACATATTAATGTGTTGAACAACCGACAGCCAGGTTTTTGATTATCTATAGCTTTCATTACAGAATGTTCCTGTTTACACTTAACAGAGCAATATTGCAGTTCGCCAGATGCACACACATTAAATTAAATTAATTTTAAAACGCCTATTCTCAGCTAATTCCGAGGATAAAGTCCGTTCTACACACTCCGAAATGGTTTCGGAAAATTTGCCAAACTCAATTGTGCGATATAGCGGTACTGGGTGCCAACTTTAACAAATAATATTTTATTGTTGATTATCATTCAGAAAATTCTATGTCGTTTCTATCTGATTTTAAATGACAATGTGGTTGATTATGGACCTCGGTACCCTGGACACCTTGAAAATTCTTAGGTTGGTTTTAGGTATCTTCAAAAAATTGCTTCAAATCAAGAATATAAGTATCTATTGTTCAAGACATTCCGTGTTTTATATATATGGGGAAAACAATATATTCTTGAGATTAGTGAATATTTGTCTTGTTAATCATTTTTCATGTAAGTATTTATTTACTCTTACTAAGATTATTATGTTCTTATTAAGAGAAAGTAGCCATGTCTCTGTCTAAGTACATCATTGTTCCAACTTAGAGAGAATCAGAAATTCTCAAATTTAAAACAATCCTTACTTGAATAAATGAACTCATTCGTTCACTCATTCATTAGATTCTAAATATTCTACTGTCAAGTACATAAATAGTTCAGTTAAGATATTATTCCTACTTCTAGTAAAATATATACTTCTGAATATATATTATACCAACAACAGAGTTTTCTACGTACAAGAAAATTTATTTTAGGTTACACTAAAAATCTTCTTATCAGAATACTGTGACTTATTTATGTTAAGAAACCAAAGTTCAATGATCAATTTTCAGTTCTCATTTCAATATTAAGTATATTTAATGTGAGTAATTTTAGATCTCATTACTCTAATGGGTGTTTTACCCGAAGAAGTTGTATTGATTCGTTCAAGAGAATATGTATGTTGCACGAAGATCGATTTTTCTACTGGATAGTATATCAGATTTCTTGACTCGACAATGGAATTTCACTGTAAGAAACCTAAGTTCTTGTTAAAAATAATTACATGTTTTACATTTAGATCTTTATTATCTTAGTAAAATAATAGCGCGTTTTATTGAATACATGACTTGGTTCAAGTCATTCCATGTTTCACACGGAAATCACATAATATATTGTAAAGAATATCCATTATCTTGGTTCAATACTAGGGTATTTTTGTAGAAGGAGTCTTAGTTCTTGGTTCAACTCTCTAAATGTTTCATACGGAGATCAGATAATATATTAGGAAGAATATAAATTGTCTTGGTTCAATAAAAGTGCGTTTTACTGGAAGGAGTCTCAGTTCTTGGTTCAACTCATAAAAGTGTTTTATATGAAGATCAGATAGTATTTTGTTAAAATATCAATTATCTTGGTTCAACATCAAATAACCGAGACTTCTTATAGTTAAAAGCAACATGCATTTTACCATAAAAAAATCAGTTCTTGGTTTAACATAATAAAATGATATTTTGGTAATTGATATTTTCCATTAATACAATAAGATATTCATATAAAACGTCTATTTAAGTAGTAAACAAGAACAAAAACTCACAGAAAACAGAGCCTGGTACACTGTACAGATCTACCAATCTGATCTTCGCCATTCAAATCTGCCAAGAAAGTAGGATAATAGTTAAAGGTAGTTCTAAAAGTGATGACTAAAAAACAGCCATAATCGTAAAAATAAATACAATGCAATAAATATTTTCTGTTTATAATTATTTATTTATAAAATAAATGAAGAAGCATACAATTGTAGTATATAATAATTATCATAATGATTGTACATAATTTTATTTAATTTATTAGTATTTTAACGACGCGGAGTGGTTATTAATAATTTCAAGAATTATACTCAAAAAATATACTTCAAAATTATACACATTTTGTAATTGTTTACATTATTTTAACTGCATGTATTGGCGTTATTCTTTTTTCTACGAAATACACTTACAGATAAACACTCAAACATAAAATCAATGTAACTATAAACTCTTAGCTAGATTTCAAGAATATATTACTATCACAGTACCATTTACCATAATCCACATGTCAAAATGTAAAAGATTAATTTATAGATATCATTTCGGAACTCACTCACCAGCTTCCTCAGTACATTGAAAACCTTTAATACAAATGATACAAAATGCTTATTATGTAGTTGAGAATTAAACCACTCTGGTACTCCGGTAGAAATGTGTGAAATGTAGGTGACTTAAAATTCAATCTGAACTAATCTACCACCAGATATTTTTTTTTTCATTATTATCAGCACCACATTTTATGTTTTGAGGTATGGTTGAACACTGCTTGTTGAGTCGAGTGTTTTCTTCACCTCCTCTTATTTATTTTGGATATCTCCAGGATTCTAAATAAAAGAGAATAAATGAAAAAATTGTAATAATATAATTTTATTATAATATTATTATATAGGTATATTTTGACCATAATCTCACATATTGTTGAGTGGTCAAAGATGGCAAACAGGTAAAACCTAAAATTAGAACTGCCTTTAAAATCAGCTTCCAGAAGGTTCCGTTAGATCTTTATCACTTATATCATCTAAACTGCAAGTTAGCGGTTAATCAGGCAGTGCATTTTAATATAAACTGTACAGAATCATGAAATATGATTCGACACACTTTTAAAAATTTTGTATAGAAAATACTGACATATATAGTATAGTATGTAGCAAAAATATTTGATTGAGACTTCCTAACATAATAATAAAAATATATTATATAATATGTATAGGTATGTGTTTTTATACTTGATTGAATTACATAATTACAATTGATGTAATAAAATATATAATAATATAATATACCTGAAAAAAAATACTATGAACTATATACAACACTACAGCTACTACAATAAAAGCATTTAGACACCTATAAGTCATAGCAGACTCATAGGCAGTCCAAATGCTCCAGCCCACTCCCAGTTGGCAGCGTGCCCAGCATGCTGGCAGCATTGCCCCGTTGAATTGCAATGCTTATTCGTTGAGCCAAATATGTGCCAGCATTTTGATCACGCGTCGCATCGACCAAGCGCTCAGATAGGTTTTGGAAAATACGATGAGCTCCCGGTCCCCACGGACCCAACGTCTCTACACCAAACGGCTCAAATATGTAACCCATACCGAGGTTAGCATATTTGCGCCGCTTGAGTTGCTCCGCCGAAGTAGCCGCAGCGCCAGCCCTCACGTTGGTTTCAGAAAGATGTGACGGCGCTAAAGTGTCCACGCACGTAGCGTCCCACACTAAGGGCCGTCCTAACTTCCACGGAACCAGAGTCATGCCGTCAGGTCTTTTACCATCGTCACGCATCAGACCATTCGGTTCGAGAATAGCTGGAACATTGGCGCTGGTAAAAGCCCGGCGAATGATATCGTTAAGGCTGGCGTGGCGAGAAATTCGACCAGCACTTCGAGAGCAGGAGAGGCCATGGTGACCGAGTTGATCAACTGCAGTACCACACTGGCAGTGATGTGCAACACAACACCTTGCACCCAAGCGTAAGCTAATAGCTAGACGAAAAGCGGATGGATCTATAAGGCTACCAGTTTTGTAAGAAGGAATGGCCTGTAACCAAAGACCGGATTCCCACACAGAAACAGCGAGAATACGAGCACGATCTGCGATGCTAGAACACGTATTTAAAAGATCTTTCCGTGTTAGCTCGCATAGAGGCCGATCCCACTGTTTCTGAGATGACAACATTTTTGGGAATTCAGTATTTGGACAAGCCAGTCTCCATGTGTTTTTGGCCTCAGCCAGATATGCTACATCAAAAGAGCCTAAAGATCGTGCAAGAATTTTTTCTACTAATTTGTGTGTACTGTGTACAGAAGACAAAAAAGCTGGTAATGCCACACTAGAAATTTTGCGTATCCCTATGCCCCCCAACCTCACAGGGAGGGAAGCTTGCACCCAAGCCCTATCATCCATCTCAACATTCAAAACCGACACTAACGTATCTTTTACTAAGTTGTCTAAGCTTAACAAAAGCTCACTGTGTTGCCACAGCTGACAACATCTTAAATAGTATGTAAATTTAGGAACGAAAAGGCAAAATCTTATAATTGTAAAAGCCATATGGGCGTTAATTTTGGATAATCTGCTAGAAGCATTTCTAAACTTTTGAATTTGTTCTTCGACAAATGGTGATAAAGATTCGTTAAGAATCGGTGAACCCAAAAGACGAAGCGAACTTTTTTCTACTAATTTTATATTAGGCGCAAGTAAGTTGAATTTTTTAATAATCGAAACTTTATCCGGACAAGTATCACAAACAAAAAGTTCACATTTAGAAAAATTTAGTTCAAGGCCAATAACACGAAAATCGTCTATAAGTACTCGCAAGTCATCCAAAACCGTGTTCGCATCGCCTCCTAAGGTTCCGTCATCCAAATACCAAACGTTAAGTTTTGATTGGAGACGTTGAATTATTGAGTGGATCGCAAGGCTAAAAATGAAAAAAAAACAACTTGACAATCAACGTGACAGGTCAGTAAATTTCAGATTTATCTTCAAAAAATAATTAATTTTATTTTCAGATAGTAGATAGGCATTTTCTGCCCATCACCCGCATTCTTCCTAGTGGAATTTTGCGAGGTACTGTTTGTGGGGCTCGTTTGGGCCTCTGTAGTTAGTTTCATTAGCTTATTTATTCAATAGCTTTTTGACATTTCTTGTCGAGCTAATTTCTAATCAGTTATTTTTGTTTCCATGGCAACGCTGCCTGCGACACCGGCGCGCGCACTACGACGACGGTGTTGACGCGAGCCTTCATCCGGGTTGAGACGTCACACTAGAGATTCTAAGATAAGCTTTGCTTTATTTTGTAAACAATGCTTTGTGCCCCAACTATGAATGCTGTAACGGGGATCTTTGTATCGCAAGATAGCCAGATGTTGTGTCCGCAGTGCCCCCAGGCTCGTTATTTCAAAGGTCATAAAGGCCTCAAAATTCACCAAACAAGGTGTCATAAACAAATAGAAATTCCCCTTTCGGCACCAATTAATAATCAAAACGTAAGTAGTAGCAGTGTTGCGAGCCCTGCTACGCCTTCCAAACCGTTTTGGGAGGTTTTAAGCTCGTACAAAAATAACATTCCTTTATTAAAACGCATACCTCGGGGTGCAAGAATTTCTGTTGCCCAATCTTTATCTTGTTCCATTAAAAACGTCTTGGCTACTAATACTACGCAAGCCTGGGAGCATCTTCTAGCATTCCCGTACCACGTATTTCACGTGAATTTTGATCCGTCTAACAAAAAATCACTTACTACTAGAGTAAAGGAAAACTGCGTGAAATACAGGGCACGGGAAGAGCAATCTTTTGGCACAACTATAATCATTCCGCCTCTGCGGCGGAATACAAAAACAAATAATTTCGATTCAGCTACTATTAAAATAGTAGAAAACAAAATTACTGATGGTGATATTAAAAACGCGGCACGCATCTTGTTTTCGAGTGATACAATGGCTCCTTTTACATCTGATACGTTGAATTCCTTAATTGAAAAGCATCCGCCTGCAACTGCAGGTCTCCACCTTCCCGAATCTCCTATACAAGACATTGTTGAGGTGACCCCACAGGATGTTTCTGCAGCCGTGGCATCTTTTTTAAGTGGTTCAGCCGGTGGCCTTGATGGCCTCACGCCTCAGCACTTAAAAGATATTTTATCTTTTAGTTCTGGTGAGGTAGGCGAGACACTTTTAAGGGATGTGACGGCTTTGGTTAATTTGATGTTGTCGGGTCAGGTCAACAATGAAATTACCGAAATTCTGTACGGTGCAAATTTATGTGCCCTAAATAAAAAAGATGGTGGTATTAGGCCTATAGCAGTAGGCACCACTTATCGTCGCCTCACAGCCAAATGCGGTTGTAGGAAAAAGATTGCTTTTTTAAGTAATCTTTTTCAACCACTGCAACTCGGTTTTGGTTCACAGGGTGGCTGTGAGGCTGCTGTACATTCACTTCGCACATTTCTTGATCAAAATTGTGGAGATGTGCTTTTGAAGGTGGATGTTAAAAATGCATTCAACTCTTTAGATAGAGGCACTCTTTTGACTGAAGTGAAAGATAAAATTCCGGAATTATACCCTTTTCTTTGGCAATGCTACGGCAAACCGTCAAAATTAACATACCAAAATAACGTTATTTTATCTTCCGTAGGATGTCAACAGGGTGATTACCTGAAAATAAATAACAAAGTTCTCAATTTGCTCCAACGCCTTCCTCTTGCGGGTATTGACTTGAGTAGCATAACACTTATGTTTCATTGGTCAATTTTTGATCTGAAATGTAAAATACACATCTATATTCTTGAATGCCGGTTTATCTTAAAAGAAAATCTATGTATACCTATGTAAAACATTGTAGAGAGGATATATACATCGAAATCCATTCTGAATAATTAACGAGGAATAGACACACATACAAACACAAACTTAAATTCGCATTTATAATATAATCTTTAAGGATTATTCACCAACAAGGCCGATGTTGAACTTTATCATGAAGAGTTGTCATTATATCAGTAGGTATGTAATACAATTAGTTATTTATTTATTCAATCTCAAGCATAACTTGATAAATATTTACTTTATAACACTATATTAAACAAAATTTACGAAAATGCCATTAAACGGCGCGTGCGCCTTTCACTCGCAACGCATAGTGTGTTGTGTGTAGCCTACATCATCCTTATAAATTCCCGAAACTTAATCGTATTATCATTATAATTTAACATAAGTACATAAATATTAAATATTATTTTACATTCGAATAACTTTTCATTTAGGTTGACGATTTGTGTTAAATACTGCCAGTATAGATGATTACCTATGGTTGTATTATTAATTAACCCGAGAACATCTTAATATATTCTGACAAAACGCCTACACAAAAACAATACCTACAGTCCATGAAGAAGAAATGAAGTCTCGTGAAAAAAACGGGGAACAAGACCTCATCATCATATATATTAAAGGAAGTCCCATGATTGTGCGAAACCGAAAAAACTAGATTCTGTCACCCACGGAATAAAATAAACATTTCATATAAGATCAGCTATTTAAATCATTAAGTACATAGTAAACAAATATGAAGATATCCCAATTTATTCTACCTCTTTGAGATTCTTTTACTCCAACCTAAATTTATAATTAACGCCATACCAAGTACCACTCACATTATCATCATCAGACAAAAAAATAAGTATGAACTAATCAACTTTAGAGAGGATTATTAAGCGAGAAGTACCATTCTCTTACTTGATTTTTAAAAATAGGGAGTGACTGTGCTTGCCTTATAGAAACTGGCAATGCATTCCATAAGCGAACTGCTTGGACTGTAAATGAGTTTATGTCCTTTACATAAAAAGAGTTTCTATGCTGAGGCATCTGCAGGCAGAGATTTTCTGATGACCTGAGTGTAAGCGTCCCAGAATGTTCAAAGAATTTAAACCGTTCTTTAAGATAGTGTGGACTGTTGGGGTTAAATAAAACGGTGTACAAAAGGGAAAGAATGTGAGTATTTCGGCGAAGTCGTATAGGAAGCCACTTGAGTTTATTACGAAATTCAGAGACATGATCATATTTGCGAAGACCAAATATGAATCGTATACAAAAGTTTTGAAGTCGCTCAAGTTTATCTAGCTGGTCCTCCGCGAGGTCAAGATAGCAGGCATCGGCGTAATCTAAAACAGGAAGCAAAAGAGATTGCGCAACTTTAGTAGCAGTAGGCAGAAAATTACGCAGTCTTTTATGAGAACCGCCAGACGAAAATAACTTGCAGCTGACGGCTTCAATCTGAGGACCCCACTGAAGACATTCATCCATAGTGATGCCCAAGTTCTTGACACTTTTACTGTAGGGGATAGTGACTCCATCAAATTCTACCCCAGATAACATTGCCGATTCGACTTTGGCTAACGTTCGTGAGCTCCCGACAATCATGACCTGAGTTTTACTCGGATTCACTTGTAATCCAAAGGCTTTACTCCACTTAGTAATTTGGCGTAAATTATAATTAGTGTCGTCTATAGCAGTATTAAGATCGCTAAGTGAAGCTTGAGTGTAAAATTGGAGATCATCGGCATACAAGTGATAGGGAGAAGTAATATGGTTTGATATAGAATTAATGAAGATTGCAAACAAGAGAGGTGATAACACACCACCTTGAGGAACTCCGGCTGAAGTGTTACTCCAAGAAGAAAAGGATTCTTCGAGGCGCACTCTCTGTCGGCGACAATATAAATAACTACGAAACCAATCAACCACTGTTGGAGATATGTTAATGGAGCTTAGTATTGCGAGAAGAATGTCAAAGTTGACATTGTTAAACGCGTTGCTGAAATCCAGCAATGTCAAGACTGTAAGTTTGCCGTTTTCCATGCCAAAACGTATATCATCGGTGATTTTAAGTAGTGCAGTAACCGTACTGTGACCTGGGCGGAAACCGGACTGAAAAGGATTGAGCAAATTATGTTTGGAAAGGAAATTGCTTATTTGTTTGTGGATAAGCCGCTCAAAGACTTTAGAAAGAAAAGGAAGTATAGAAATAGGGCGATACTCTGTAATGGATGTGGGATTAGCTTTTTTAGGTAATGGGATAATTTGAGCTTGTTTCCATAAAGAAGGAAACAAACTATTTGATACACAAGTATTTAAAATATGACAAAGGGTAGGTAGAATTATATCAAGTATAGGGATTAACATGTTTCGACTAATACTGTCTTCTCCGACAGCATTTGATGTAATCGACAAAACGCTCTTCCTAACATCACAAGCAGTGAATTGACTAAAAACAAATGGATCAAAGTCAGGTGTTGAAACTTTAGACAGATGTTGAAGTGTAGAAATTTTGTTTGAATCATCTATACAAAACGATGATGGGAAATGTTTGTTTAGGGCATTTATGTCTAAATTATTTGAAAAAGATTCCTGACGTGATTTGCCAACTCCTAGCGACTTCAGAAATTTCCAAATTTTACATGGATCTCCGTTTTCAACGGATTTATGGATATGGCGCCGCTGAGCATCCCTAAGCACTGTATTGCAACGATTCCTAGCTTGTACGTATTTAGTTTTATTGAAATCATTAGGGTTCAATGTTTATTTACTTTTTGCCATGACTTTTTTATGCATCATTGATTTATGGCCTTCAGTGAGCCAGGGTGCAGGAAGATCTTTAATTTTGACGGCTCGTAAAGGGGCATGAACGTCATATAACGTGGTTATTATGGAGTTGAAAATTGCAACTCGATCGTCCACCAATTTAGCATTAAAGACAGGCGTCCAATCTATATTCTGTGCATCTTTCTGAAATAGATCTTGATTCATGCCACTAAAGTTGCGCTGAAGAATTATTTTAGGTTTTACTTTTGGTGGACGAATTTTGTAAGATAAAAAGAGTAAGTCATGATAAGAAAAGGCATTAGCAGAAAACTGGCCATGCTTAGCAACATGCTGTGATGAAGAAACAATGATAAGGTCAAGAAGAGAAGGATACGAATGAGGAGCATGATGTGTTGCGTTAAGTGGTAATATATGCATGTTGCTAGAAGTAATGATTGTTTCCAAGGATATAGAGCGCGAATCTTTTTTAAGAAGGCAACTGTTAAAATCACCCATAATAATGGAATGACTGTAAGAGGGAGTAAGATCTTTTCGAAGGAAGAGAAATAATTAAGACGTGCAGAAGGGCTATAATAGGCTCCGTGTAGAACTTTGGCATGGCATAGGATCACTTCTACAAATAAATGTTCACCTGTATTTACGGATGGTGGCTGTGCTGACATAGTAATCACAGAGAAAGGAATATGAGCATGTAAATAAATGGCCACACCACCACCACGACTGCCAATTCTATCATTACGAATGAGGCGAAAACCTGGAAGTGGATAGTAAATGGACGGGAGACTAGGAGTTAACCATGTTTCGGAGACTATTATAGCATGAATGTTTTTGTTGTCGAAAGTTGCCAGCATATCGGAAAAATGAGCCGGAATACTCTGGGCATTTATATAGATAACATTGAGATTCTTCGGTACATCAGAAAATTTATTTTCAAGAGAATCAGAAAGTGATGGTACACTTTCAAAGCTGTCAGTGGTACTACTTTCTGAAGATGAAATGAAATAATAATCGTCACTATCGTTGTTACTAGTTTGAAATATGTTTAACATTTAATATTATCTAAATAATATGTATAATAAATATATAAATAGTATATATACATATGACAAGTATATACTCCAAATATTAATTATCAAGTAAAAACAGTAAAATATTATTGTTATCTTACTCTCCTACCCGCCGGTTGTGCACAAAATATTATATAGATAACTTAAAATATTTAACATAACATCGAACTAACACATCACTTCGATGTATTTTACACATCACTTACAGCTTTACTTATAATTGAAAATGTTTGACTACAGTGTGAATTCGAACGCAGCCTTACATATACAAAATCTTTAACAAACCGTACATGACATTGATCTCACGTATGACAATTTGTTGACAGTTGATTGGTGTTGACAGCAAAGACGTCACGTTAAAACCAATTAGAAGAAGAAGAACTTCAAGCTACCCACACAAATTTAAAATGATTAGTCAATGTAAGATGTAGGTAGTGGCAATATCATATAACGATGCGAAAATTATTTGTGAAACAAAAACTAAAAGAATCTAAACATAAGTATACCTAGTGAAGTGATTTTATATTTACTATTTCCTGTTCGATGCATTAGTGCGCCTGCTCTTGGTCGCCGCTATTGTGACTTCTTTGACCACAGGTGCTTGCCTCCTCGCAGCTGGTTCATCGATTTTGTCTAACTCTGAGAGGCAAGTCACTCGATGGCGCACTCCATCAGAACACAACACATATACGGAGCCATCCCTAGTCCACGTCTTCTTAACACCGAACCGCTGTCGCGCTGCCATAAAAACGTGATGCCGGTTGCCTTGAAGCTAGCCTTAGTACCCCAGATTTTGTTGCGCAACGACAAGTCACGGAACTTCACTAATATTGGCCGAGGTTTATCCGGGCTCGTTATACGCCCCATTCTATGACAACGACTTATGCCGGAGGAAGAGAAGTCTGCCACTTTCAGCTTTCCAACGATCGTTTTAGCAACTATAGCGGCGAGATCTTCTGATTTGTCCTCTTGCAAACCATGGAACAGCAATATCTTTCTTTGACTTTGCATCTCCATCATATCTTGAGTGCGTGCGATCACTTCCACTTGATTTTGAAGACCCTGAAGTGCAGCAAGGATAAAAGTCCTAAAAGATGCGAAGTCTGCAGCCAAGGCAGAGGTGGTGACAGGAGTGGATGCCTTCAGTAATTCAGCCTGGAAGTCTTCCATTTGCTGGACAAAAAGCTGCTGCATCTGTGCCACTGATTCCTTGACCTCCTCCATAATGCAGTGATAGTGTCAACTTTAATAAGTGAAGTGTTGTTTAGGAGAATAAACACTGACCGGCAGGTAGGGAGCTCTGAAGATTTACTATATCATAAAATTTATTAGCAAAACTAAGTACCTAATTATAATTAAAAACAAATATTAAACGTGCAAAATTTATAAAAGCGTGTGTATTATTTCACACCTACCGCCGAAAAAAAGCACAAAACAAACTATACACATATATATAATTACAGATCGAACATTAGAGGCGGAGGCGTCTCTATCTACGTGCATGATAACATAAAATATGATATAACAGATAATATACGAGTATATGAAAATGCAAATCACTACCTTTGGATCTATATAAACAAACTGTCATTAAATATCGGAGGCATCTACAAACCAGGAGATACAAATATAAATAACTTTCTAGATATATACTCTAAACAACTAGAAATAAGGAAACGAGCAGTAGTCTTTGGTGACTTTAACTGCGACCTGCTCACTAGAAACAGCAGCGCCAAAAAACAATATTTAAATGAAATAAAAGAAAATGGATATCGAATACTCAACAAAATCGACGAGATGCATTCTACTCGGCAAACGAGCTCCACAAACACTATTTTAGATCATGTATTTACCAACATCGACAACCATACCTTTAATATACACACAATACTTTAATATACAGACAATACTTGAATCGTCACTATCTGATCATAGACAGATATTTTAGAAAATATCAAAACTGGCGCCAACAGTGAACGAAAAAATTCAGTATGAAGCCCTTGATTACGTTCGTTTAAAGAAAATAGCAACAGAAGCAGTGTACATTAATGTTAATAATGATTATAGTTTTTTAGAAAATTTCATACAAGGCCAAGTTCAGAAAAATAAGATAAATAAAACTAAAATATTAAATCTAAAACAGAGGGACTGGATTAATAAAAATGTTATTGATTATATTAACGCACGAAATATACTGTGGGCACAAACAAATTCTAATCCTTCTGATAAGGAGACGAAAAATATGTTTCCTACTAGTGCATATGCATAAAAAAGTTAGCTTAGTGATAAAAACCTACAAAAAAGACTACTATTACAATTAATTTCACAATTGCCTTGGAGACTCGAAGAAATCATAAGAAGTGATAAATAATTTAGCCTGAAACAAAATAAAACATAGCAATGCTCCTCCAAAAATAATGTCGAAAATAGGCCTCGTCACTAAAGGTAACGAAATATGTGAAGCTTTTAACAACTTTTTCTCTCAAATCGGAATAGAATTAGCCAACAAAATACCATACACACTCGGGTAATACTCTAATGTACGATGACACATATTCACACCAGACATTACTTAACGAACTATCGCCATGTAGTATAGATGAAGTTTCTAAAATTATTAATGATTTGGACACAGACACTAGCACGGGCATCGATGGAGTTAGTACTAAAGCTTTCAAATGCCTTAAAGATGTTATTGGTGAGAGGTTTACAAAATGAATAAATAAATGTTAAGAAACCGGTTTTTTTCCTGACACTCTTAAGATAGCGAAAGTAAGTCCAATATATAAATCTGGAGATAAAACTGATCCCAGTAATTTTAGGCCCATATCGGTGCTACCAATTGCTTCCAAAATTTTTGAAAGAACAAACGCGCTTATACCTATATTTAGATGATAAAGATTTCTTAATAGCACAACAATATGGATTTCGTCTTAAATCAAGTACACTCTCAGCCGTTACGGATTTAATTACATTGATGAAAAAAAACATTATCTTAGGTATATTTATTGGCTTAAAGAAAGAATTCGACACAGTGAGTATATAAAACTATTACACAAATTAAACAATATTGGTATTACAGGTACTGCTTTAAAAATGTTTAAGTCATACTACAGAACCGAAAGCAAATTGTAAAAATAGAAAATTCTTTTGAAAGTACCCCCAAAAACGTAATTTACGGAATCCCCCAAGTATCAATATCAGGCTCGTTATTTTTTCTGATATATGTTAATAATATAAGTAACATAGGACTCACTGGACATTTAACAGTTAGCGGACTACATGCTGCGCGGATGACTTTACGTGCCTACTCATCGCGGTCGAGGAATAAGGCATGGGGTACCTTGTATCGATTTTGTGATTATCGATATCGATATAAGGTAGTCCCTTTTACGGGTTCTACAGATATTTTTAATTTACTTATTTTTATTTTTAGGGTTTGTTCTAAGATAAAAAATTCTGATAACTTGTAGATGTAAACATCAATTCGTGGTTGTCCAATTTCATATTGAAGTTTACTGAGGTTGGTATAAGAAGGAGTGTTATAGGAGTATTTGACAGCTTTATTTTGTATTATTTGAAGGTTTTTAATATTTGTGGATCAGGTGCTGCTCCAAACAGAACATGCATAGGTAATGCAGAGACGGACCAGGGTGCGCGGTGCGATATATGTTCAACTTTGTTTTACTACTAAGACACGATCTTCTGTTGAGAACGATGCTCAACGAGTTGAGGGCTTTTGTGCCCTTAAGTCGCAAGTGGGCAGTGTTTTCTGACCAATTGAGCTACTTATCCAAGACAACGCCAAGATACTTAAAAGATAAATTGCGGTGCCAAATTTTAATTCTTTCAAACTTCAATGGAAAATTGAAGTTTGGTGATTGGGCAACTAGAGGTATTCGAAAAAGTAGAGATTATTTTTTTGATCTGTATCGCAGGAATTATTAGATTATTGTAAATAAATATATATATTTTTAGGTACAAATATTATAATTAATAAATTAGCTTCAAATAAACATTTGCACGTCTGCTTGCAGACTGAATCCATTGAATCTGTATGACTAATATTAAGATCCTTTTGACATGTATTCTAGCAAATAAATGAATGATTTGATTTGATTTGATTTGATTTGGAAAAATTTAACATCTTGCAAGCAGTTTTATGATTATGTTAGGAACTATTCAAAAACTTTTAAGTCTGTTTGCTTGTGTGCTAAATCTCTTTTTATTAGAGATAAAATTAGCAAGTCTAAAAATAAAATAAAAACCATTTGGAAGACTATAAATATTGAGACTGGTAAAAATAAACCTAGAGATTCAAGATATGTCTTAACTATTAATAAAAATCAAATGTCTGATCCAATACAAATGATGAATATATTTGAAATTTTTTTTTCTAACTTACCCCTAGTAGTCACTAAATTATTGGATTCTTGTCCCAATGTAGCAGAAGCCCTATTAAAACATAATTTTCCCTGCAAAACACCGGACTTTTCTTTTAGATACACGACAAACTTTGAAATTATAAAGACATTCAAAAGTTTAAACACAAAGAGTACTGAAGACTTGTGAGGTATGTCAGTTAAAGTGGCAGAGTCTATAATTTGCTTTATCGCACCATACCTAGTAACAATATTCAATCTTTGTGTCGATAGAGGAAATTTCCCCGACTTAATTAAACTATGTAAAATCACTCCAATTTTGAAGTCGGGGGCTGCATCTGACCCTTGCAATTATAGACCTATTTCCATCTTACCTGTTCTGAGTAAAGTATTCAAAAAAATTATGCTCAAACAACTTTTATCTCATTTTAATGAGCATAATATATTGAATGAGAATCAGTTTGGTTTTACTAAGAGCAGATCCACTACAGATGCAGGTGTTCAATTGATGTCACATATACTTGAAGCCTGTGAGAGTTCACATGATGCTATTGGCGTATTTTGTGATCTTTCCAAGGCATTCGACTGTGTAGAACACTGCACTCTGATTCGTAAGCTTTCACACTATGGAATTCGTGGAAAAGCTTTGAATCTAATAGAGTCATATCTGTCAGACAGGCCACAGATGGTTGGAATAAATGACAATACTTCTTCCGGGTCTTTGGTAAAAATAAGTGTACCGCAGGGATCAATTTTGGGACCTTTCCTGTTCCTAGCGTATATTAATGATCTGCCTTGCATGGTCAAAGATTTCTGCGATATTGTTTTATTCGCAGATGATACCTCTCTGATTTTTAAAGTAGATAGAAAAGATAGTGAACTCATTCATGTAAATAATGTGTTATCTATGATCTCTGAATGGTTCGCCGCTAATAATCTTCTCTTAAATTAAAAAAAGACCAAACGTTTAAAGTTTTCTTTACCAAATGTTCCTTATGTTGAACCAAAAATTAAACTTGGCTTAGATAAACTCTCTATTGACAAAGCGACAGTCTTTCTGGGAATCAAAGTGGACTCAACTTTACAGTGGGATCCACATATACATGATCTAGCCGGAAGACTTAGTTCTGCTGCATATGCAGTTTGTAAGATAAGACAGTTAACAGACGTAGCTACTGCACGGCTAGTTTATTTCGCGTACTTCCATAGTAGTATGTCGTATGGTGTATTGCTGTGGGGAGCTGCTGCTGAGATGGAAACAATCTTTATCTTACAAAAGCGTGCAATTCGAGCCATATATGAAATGGATCCTATGGAATCTCTAAGGGATCTTTTTAAAGAAATTCATATATTAACTTTTCCGAGTCTGTATATATTTGAAAATATTATGTATGTTCGGAAAAAATTGAGTAAATTTAAATTTAATAGTGACAACCACGATTACAACACTAGGAATAAATATAAAATAGCAGTACCAGGTTTTAGACTAGCAAAGACAAATAAAAGGTCCTTTTTAGGTAATTGTGTGCGGTTTTATAATAAAATTCCCAAACATATTACAATGCTCACAGAAGGAAAATTCAAGTTGCATGTGAAAAATATTTTGATTAAGAAATCATACTAGAAAGTTTGTGATTACTTTAACGATAAAGATGCTTGGAAAGTTCCGCCTCTGCCAAGCTATCACCTGTCACCTACGTAATTTGAACAAATATTGTAATAGTCATATTATATTGTTTGTAACACACTGTTAAAAGATGTTTAAAAGAATGGCCCCGAGTTTCTTGCCCGTTCTTCTCGCAGTGGCCCTATAAATATTTTTTTGCTGAACGTGGCAGTACAATGTACAATATTTCAATATTAAAATTTGTAATTGACCTTCATAAGAGCGTCGTAGACGCCTAAATTGAATAAATGATTTTGAATTTGAATTTATCCATCATGTAGATATTTGTTTGACTTCTAAGACTGAAAAATATTAAATACGAACAATATACTCAATTAAATTGTGAGCTGATCAGAGTGTTTCAATCAGCATGTCCCCGAATTCAACGAGTTGGGTAATTCATATTTTTCAGTATTAAATGTCATGTCAGTTTTTTCTGAAACTACGATAGTGAATTTCTCACTGAGTTCACAGTATATATAGGTTCATCGTATTAAAAGGAATGTGGACTTAACAAAACAATTGGTAGCAGAAATGATGAATAA
Organism: Plagodis dolabraria; assembly: GCA_963854805.1. Lineage (NCBI taxonomy): Eukaryota > Metazoa > Arthropoda > Insecta > Lepidoptera > Geometridae > Plagodis > Plagodis dolabraria. The sequence goes on along the minus strand of OY978454.1, from coordinate 843,021 downwards.
ATTTAAAAATCTAATTACTTTATAGAAGTCATCATTATCATCAACAGCCATGAATCCACTCGTTAAAGGAATGCCTCCCCTTATAAGAACTGTAACACATGCTTGACAGACCTCTTGGAGACCGCAGTGTACCTAAGATGGCAAATCTTAAGAAAGCTGCTGCCCACTACTTGGATCTATATTAGCTAGTGACATGTAAATTACCCAGGTTAAATTGTCAGGCTCAGGTGGTTGTCGTCAAAAATTGACGCAGATTTACTGTTTATTAACCAAAGAATATTGCATCAAGTAAATATTCATAGATCAAAAACAAACATTTTTGCTCCACGCATCAAAACACGCGGGCCGCGGTCCCCGATCGTGTCCCGTTGGATTGAGCGCGATAGGAGCTATACTTTTTTAAATATAGCAAAATCTTAGTAAATTCTACATATAAAATTCACCTAAGGTGTACCGTTCCCCATACTTTAGGAATACGACATAGTCAAATTCACGTCCTAATATAGAGTGTAGCCTACCAAAATTTGCGTCTCTGGTAGCGCAGATTAACTAGACAGTTTAAATAGTATCGTCCGATAATAAAATCTTATACCAGACAGGTAAAACCTGTTATTGCAAATATTTTTGTAAGAAATTTCGTATATTCGTGTTGTCTTTGTTCGTTTCCTAATTGTATGGTGTTTTTGTGTATGGTAATTTGCAGCCACTGGTAGCGGACCGTCCTGCGGACGTCCTTGTTTTTAGGTTTATAGCTTCAATAGTGAAAAAGTTATCAACTTTTTACAGTTACATTTTTCAAAATTTCGTGTATTTTTTCAATTAAAAATTAAATTTCAACGTTTTTAAATAGCTCCACGCATCAAAACACGCGGGCCGCGGTCCCCGATCGTGTCCCGTTGGATGGAGCGCGATCGGAGCTATACTTTTTTAAATTTAACAAAATAATAGTAAAATACCTAACTTTAAGCTTTACAGTTAATTTTTGTTCAAAGATACGTTATAACTAATTTTACAATATATCACTTCGCTTTGAAACTTTTAATATTCTTCACATAAGATAAGTCACTCTCTGCAGTAGAGATGTACTTTCTCGGTTCAACGTGGTATATAGTTTGGCTGTTAATCCAATATCTCTTAACCTAATAATATCGTATCAAAAATCAATCAAGAACTTAGGTACATTTAAGTTCAGTATTCGTTTTCTGAAGTGAAGATGAATAACTTCAACAATTAACAATATATCATTATTGGCATATGAATATTAATACATTGGCTTGAAAACTTTAAATTTCTTCATTAATAGAAGTCACCATCTGCAGTCAAAATTTAGTATTTTAGTTATAAAATAAAATTGTTTTGTTTGAAAAATAATGAAAAATAAAAAAATAAATCTTTACCTATAATAATACTGTATCGAATATCAATCAAAAATTAAAATTTAAGATCAAGGTTTGTTTTCTTTACTGAAGATGAATTACTATAGGTATAATAATTAACAATCTATCACTATTGGCTTGAAAGCTTTAAAATTCTTCCCATTAAATAAGTTTCTGTTTATAATGGACATGTGTTTTCTTGGTTCAATAAATTATATTGTTTTCCTGTTAATCTAAGATTCTTAACCAAAGAATACAATATCAAACAAGTATCAAGAACAATGAAACAAAGATCAAGAATTTGATTTCTTCACTTAAGATGAACACATTCCACAATCAACAATTAATTAGGTACTTTTGCTTTGACAACTTTAACATTCTGTATCTAATATAAGCCACTTCTGCAGTTGAGATATTTGTCTTGGTTATACCAAGTATATAGTTTTGTTGTTCATCCAATGTATCTCAGCATGACAATATCAATTCACAGTTCAATAAAAAAATATATGGCTCAGATATTTGGATAAAATTTCAGATTTCTTATGCTAACTCCGTACGTATTCAGAATGAGAATTCATAAAGTATTTCATTCAAAAAGATAACATTTTCTATAGTCAAGAGCAAAAACATCTCTGCCCAATAGTTATAATCCTGATGTAAAAATATAAAGTGAGAATAATAATATTTATCTTGGAGAAAACGACGTAACTTCACTCAAGATATTATTTTTATTTTAAGTAAATATTTACTTGAGATTAAACAATACCCCCGAGAGTAATATTATTCTTGGATTGACACACTGTCAGGACTCATTTTTTTCCGTGTGATATAAGTAGTCGGTTAAATTGAAAAAATACAGTTTGCTTTAACGTGGCATGCAAAAACTTGAAGGTACACATAAACCGCCGACCTGCTGACACAGACCAGTATATATTGGTATCGGCAAGTTTGCCTTTGAAGAGTTGCGTTCACACACATTGTCCCGGCGACACTCAAGTTATATAGGACGTGGTGGTGGTATAAATTTGCAATATACAGCAGGACAAGGAAATTACGTAAATAATCTTAATACCTTTCTAGCAAACGAAATGACTGCTATACTTACACCGACAATATTTTCTAAATCATAACAGCAGTCCATAAAATCTAAGAAGTAGGTACACTTCGACATAACTCAAAGTCTCACAAACCCCACCGAACCAACCAATTCGGGTTGGTATCAGTGACATTATTTTAAAGTGAGAGTGTGGTCTAACTTATGACGATAAAAAAACCTTTATGTTCTATAAAATGAATTTCTACATATGATGGCCTGTTGTTAGTTGCTTAGTATTTTCAATGTGATTAGTTTATGTAACTAGCAGGAGGCTGCGGTTACTTTGCCTAGGATGGTAAGTCTGAAGTGCCTGTAATTTCACCGAAGTTAAACCGGAACACAGTAATGTGAACAAGAATGCTTGGCGGTGGTAGTACTTCCCCGGACAATCACTACGAAAAGCGGAGTGTTCCACTTTAGATCTAGACGTGGCTACTAATTACCTGATTACGCTCATTAGGGGCAATCGGAGCAATGCAAATAAATATTGTGCAATCTGAGCCGACCATGAAATAAATTTGCTATCGCTGTATGACGATCAGCATTTACATTGAATTTACTGAAACTTGTATCAGTAATCGATTATTTATGGAACTACTAAGTTGCACCCGTGGCTTCGCCCGAATTGAACAAGGTTTTACCACCCTCAATTCGGAACTTCTTACTAATTCAGTTAAAACTATGACGTGTGGTTCTTGAAACTATGGACGCGTTTTTTTTAATAATATTTACCATGTAATGGCGTCGTATTAAAATCGGTAGAAACATAAAACACATGTCATGGACCTCTAATTATTTTTTCAAGTGAATATAGCCATGAAAAGCAAATAAACGTATCTTTATCTTTATGAACTCAATCCAGGTCTAACTGGCAAAAAAATCCTGGTATAAGTAACAGTCTATAAGCCGAATTTTATTAAGTTGGATCATTAACATTTTGACAAGGTTTGGTAACGGAGGCATTAAAACTTCTACATTTTTGAAGAAATATTAATATATTATTATATTCCGAAACTGAAACTCCAAATTTCTTTAACATTAAACCCCAATAGTAATTAAAAAACTTTAAATGGTTTAAATCGCGAATATTTATCATTATTTTTGTCCCGAATTTTCCAGTGATCGTGGTCACGGGTTGACTGACTTAATTACTATGTGTAACTATCGTGAAAACCTAAGAAAATATTGTTAAACTCCAATATTTGCTAGAGATTGCACCCAGGGCTTCAAGGGTCCCACCCGCTTTCAGAATTGCAACGCTCTACGCCACCTGACCAAAGAATCGGCTCTGGTAACAAATCCAAAAATTCATAAAACAGAAAACGTTAGTTTTTATAATTACAATTTTCAATAAAACGATGTAATCAAAAGCAAAATTAAGTTTCCTTTACGGACCACACAGTCAATAATATGATTTCATTTTCGCCTTTTTTCCATATTACCCTAATAAGTGTATTAGTATTGTTGTTCGTATTGAGACAAATAGAAGAGAGCATAAACCCTCCTCGAAGGCCGGCATCGTCGAGATCTCTGGTGATGTACGTGGGCAACGGTGATCACTTACCACCAGATGATTCGCCCTCTTATTGCAATCCAAAAAACACTGAACTTTCTAAATGTGCCTAATAATAGTAATAATGTTTGAATATTTTTTTACATTCTCTGAATATAACTTTTGTCTAAGCTTATGTTATAATAGTGTACTTTTATTAGCAGATTAGCTTTCATTAGTAGCCCTCTTTACTTAGGTAATCTCTGATTTTTTAAAGTTTCATGCCATCCCTTTTCTGATCAGCTGTAAAATTCTTTTCAGAGTTGCATGATTTATTTTTTTCCGAAGTAACATGGAAATCAAGAATACTGTGTCTACTAAGTTTCACGTAGAACTTAGTGTCAGATAGTGTGCACGCAAAACTACTCACCTAAACCGGAACCGGAAATTGTAATCAGTTGATCAGTTACGGACTTGCCCTTTACCCTTTTACAGCTGTTTTAATTGGTTTTAACTCATATACGCTTTTAAAGAGCAGTATAATCACTTCTCGAACGTTTGAAAAGAAGAAAAAAAAGAAAGACAGTTTTAATGGAATTAGTTATAAAAGTCCGTAGTAGGATAGATAGACCCAAAATTAACAAGTGCCCTTCCTTTCTATTTTTGCAACTCATTGCACAAAGTAGAAGCGCGAACACCTCCCTACTTAGGAGAGCTTATTAATTATTTCTACCTTTATCCACATGTGATGTGTAAGAGTGCAGTCCGTGGGCATATTATATTGCTTAAGACTTAGATTAGCACATACCATTATATCCAGATTTCGAAGTAAGTTTGCATCAAAATAATGAAGGTACTTAAGTTACGAGTGTATTTATTATGTACTACTTTTTATTGCAGTATATAATCACAATGATTATTTTTTGTTGTGAAAAGTATACATCCAATAGGAGCACCGATTTAAATGGCATTTATACTTTCAGCCACCTAGTGTTTATGTTACACTCAATTATTATTAGCCAATATCTTTATATTTATTTCATGTAATTCAGTGTCAGAAGTCCCATATCCCCCCAAAATAAAACCAAATCCCACGTGGACGAAAATGCAGGCATAGCTACACTAGCTACACATAATAGTGAAATGAAAAGAGCCGAATCGAGTAAGTATTATTTATAGGCAATCAGGGGCTACAGTGCCCTCGCGCCGCGCCGTCCATACACTTTCTTAAAAATGTGTATAAAGATTTATTTAACGTTCTAACTCCGCGCCACCCGCTAACTTCTGGGACATAAAAACTTGCGAAAGTTACCGAACTGTTTAAGATTGCTAATCTGGCCCCGAGGAGAGGCGGCGAAACCTGATGCTCTTATAACTTCCTATGGAAAGAAAATTTCGTATGACCGAAAAGTTTGTCGTGTTTTAACTACCTACGAGTAATAAAAGTGAGTTTTACCATGAGAACTAACGTTATGTTTACTATATAGTACGTTTATTTCTAATTTATAGGATTTTGATATATTATACAATACTTAAGGAAACGTCTCATTGTTTATTCCTGTAGCTAAAGTTGCAATAGTTTTCAGGTTCGGTGGCTTGAGCATTAATAGATCTTTCAAACGGACGCGTCCCAAATTATCATTATTCAATCATATAGTGCGAAAATGTGTGCGTTCGTTTGTGAGTACTCACCTCCGAAACAGCTAATAAGTATAAGATACAAAGCAGAAGAACCTCTTTAACAAATCACGACTAACTTCTACGTTCATCTTGTCCCTAATATTAGCAGAACGTGCGTATATGCTCCATCAAGCAAAGAACTATAGCTTAGCGACCAAGCCGTGCTTAGTACTACCTAAAAGGTATAGGATCTAAAAATAACAATTACTTACATCATAGGTTTATACACTTATGTATTTTGAAGCAGTGATGGCTCAGTGGCTTTGGCTATGGACTGCCGCGCAGCAGGTCCATGGTTCGAATCCCGCCGCGGGCTTGAGCTTCACCACATGGTGGAAGGGTATTTTTGGGAATGCCCGCCTGGCTAGCGACCACCCTCAAGTTGAAAATCTGTCGCCAAGCACCTAACGGTGTGTTCCGGCAGCTGTCCTTGAGAGCCAGTCATTCTAGGTTAAGCCTGTTAACACCTTCGACCACATCATCACTTACCATCACGTGAGATTGTGGTCAAAGGCTTACCTATCAGCTATAAAAAAAAAAAAAAAGTATATATTTGAATATAAGTTATCCAAACATTCCAAACAATGACAGTTCACTAGTTAGTAGGCAATGATGTAACATTTATTCTAAATGTATCTCAACGTCGATTAGTTGATAATAAACTTATGATTCATATATTAGAGTGCTGATTAGTATCAGGATATTCCTATAAAAAAAGTTATCTTTTATCATGACACAATAATGGTATAATTAGATAAACTACCTTCCGCCCGCGGCCTCACCCGCGTGGATAGTAACTACACGGTAATGTTGTCTATACAGTATTTCAACTTCATAGAAACGGACGAAACGCGAGTTATACCTACGCGCCAAGATTTCGGCCCGCAGTGACGAATGGACGGTGTGGTCCTTTTTAGGTAATTGTGTGCGGTTTTATAATAAAATTCCCGAACATATTACAATGCTCACAGAAGGAAAATTCAAATTGCACGTGAAAAATATTTTGATGAAGAAATCCTACTACACAGTTTGTGATTACTTAAACGACAAAAATGCTTGGAAAATTCCACCTCTGCCAAGCCATCACATGTCTCCTACGTAATTTAAACAAATATTGTAATAATTGTATTATATTGAACACATTGTAAAAAGACGTTTAAAAGAATGGCCCCGAGTTTCTTGCCCGTTCTTCTCGCAGTGGCTCTATAAACTTTTTTTGCTGAACGTGCAGTACAATGTAGAATATTTCAATATTAAAATTTGTAATTGACCTTCATAAGAGCGTCGTAGACGCCTAAATTGAATAAATGATTTTGAATTTGAATTTGAATTTGAATTTGTTATTTTTTTAACAATAAACGCGCGATATTTTCACTAAAAATAAGTTTATGTACATATTACATATTTAATATGACGAGTAGGATATATTGTGCTGTTTTTGGTTGCATGAATTCTTAAAAAACGCATCCAGAGATAACTTTTTTAGATAACCTGGAAACTCCAAGGTAATACTATCAAACAATTTTACTTACTAGTAAGTAAAATTATACTCGATTAAAAAAAAGTGAATAGAGTAAAGTAAAGTGATTGACACGAAATAGGTAGTTATAAGCTATATATCAAAGTGCAGATTTTTTATGCTTTAAAATTTAGTAATAAAGCATTTCGTACGTCTCACAAATATTTTTCGGTCGCAAATTTTTAAGACTGATTTTTTATTCATATATAAACATGGTTTTTTAGTTAAATCTACGTACTAGTCAAAAAACAACACGCATTTTTATTGAACACTTCCTGTTAATTTTGCGAGGTTGTCAGCACCATGAGGTATATCACCACGAGTGACGAATTCATAGAGGTCTCGCCTTACACCGTGACTTGGAAGATCACGAACGAGGGAAGAGAAGAGTCAGTATCCATACGGTTAGGGACTTAAAGTATGATTTGACTGACGTGAACTGAGATACACGTGCAATTGCCTTCACAACCCGTTTTCGCATATGGCTATCTTTCAGCTGCACGCCCCCACAGCTCGGTACCGTGTGATCAGTTGATACTACTCGTGATAATCTACTAAGGGCATAGCCCGGGCCCGCGCCCGCGTCAGCGCCGCCACCGGCCTACAGCCACTCTGCACTCGAGCGCGTAAACATTTCAATGTACTTAAAACCGGTTGAACCGCGCGAAATATACAACATAATTAAAAAGATGAAAGACAAATACAGTTACGGTGTTAACGAATTTCCGCAAATTCTTATAAAGCACTGTGCTGAACAATTAACTTTACCTTATTATCTGCTGATAAATCAATCATTCGCCGAAGAAACGTTCCCGGACCTGTTAAAGACGGCCTTAATCAAGCCAATACATAAGAATTCGTCAAAACTGGAACCTAGTAATTACAGGCCAATAGCACTATTGCATAACTCATCAAAAATTTTTGAAAAAGCAATGCAAACACGTTTGAATTCATTTTGTGAAAAGTTTCATATATTTGATGACACTCAAAATGGGTTTCGAAAAAACCGTTCAACTATTTCAGCCGTACTTAATTATATTCACAAAATCTTGACAATGCTAGACGATAAAAAATACGCAATAGGCATTTTATTAGATATGACGAAAGCATACGATAAAGTTAGATATGACATACTATTAAATAAATTATATGACAAAGGAATACGCGGCAATGCATACAAATGGTTTTGCTCATACTTAAAAAACCGCAACCAATATGTAGAAATAGAAAATTTTGACTTTAACACCGGTGAGATAAGTACAGTCAGATCTAGTTCTATACAAATAAATCATTCAATTCCCCAAGGATCAGTGATCGGATGTATTCTTTTTTTATTATATATTAATGACCTTCCCAAAACAATTGACAAATCGTGCGTACTTTTCGCGGATGATATCTCTATTTTGACATCTTGCAAGAACAATTCAAATCTTAATTGTAACCTTACTGACATTTTTAATAATATAACTAATTGGATGACAAATCATAATTTAGAATTGAATTTAAAAAAGACCGCGTTAATGCAATATAGACCCCATCAAAAAGCACCCCTTGACATAAATTTCTTTTATAATAATAAATATATTGAATGTGTTGACGTATCGACTTTATTAGGCATATATATTGATACGCATTTAAATTGGAAAAGCCACGTACAGAAAATAAAATCAAAATTGTCAAGCTTTACTTATGCGCTTAGAGAATTACGAAAAGTAACTGGTGAGTTTTCTTAGTTAAAGGATGTTTTCTCAAAAATAAGGAACTCCCACCGCGCGGGGTAGGGGCTGGTTCGGTATTGTTTATAGTAGGTAAGTGTAGGTAATTGAAGCCTTGAGCAGGGGGTCCTATACACAAAGATATTCCCAAACGCAAAGGAGGTTCTTAATTGAGGCTACTAAAATGTATGTACATACCATAGCTTTCTCCACCATCTCCCGTAGTCGGAGTCTCCTTGCAGAGGCCGCGGTGCGGTCACTTTCCACGCACGTCACAATATATCACGTAGCAACAGTGAAACAGTTCTTATAGGTAATTGAAGATATTACGGTGCGGTGATGAGGCAATATTGGCACTTATTTAAATTAAGAATGTGACACCGTCGTGGTGTGTGGCGCGGGGCGCGGTCCAACGACGACTCTCTGTGGTACTGGTCAGCCGCGGCGAAGCGAAACATCATTCGCGGCTCGTTGCGGGTAGTATGAAAAAACTATGCATGCTTTGACATACAAATAGTAACCAGAAAAAAGAACCAGTAACAAACCTAGATACAGCTCTAACGGCTTATTATGCATATGCTTTCTCATGTATCAGCTACGGCATTATACTTTGGGGAAATAGTGTAGATGCCACAGATATATTTATCATCCAAAAAAAGTGCATTCGTATTCTAGGAAATATAAAGCTTCCTGACAAAACTGTAGAAAAGTTCCATAGGCCCTACTTTATCAGTTTCAAAATACTAACACTGACATCCCTATACATATTTGAAAATTGTAAGTTTGTAAAAAAATATCCTGAACATTTTACAAATATATCACATCAGAGAAACTACCCAATACGGGCTAATTATCAACATAATCTGATTGTGTCTATCTCTAGACTAAAAATGCATAGTACAGGACCAAACGCAATGGCAGCTAAAATATTTAATAAATTACCGGTTAAAATAAAAAGTGTAGATAACGTTCACAAATTTCTCAAAGTTCTAAAAAATATACTGCTCCAAAAGTGCTACTATACTCTTGAAGAATTTTTTCAGGATCCTTCGATTATAGAATAGATCGTCCCACTCCTCTACATGTTGCTATACCCTATCAGGGTCATTATGTATAATTCTACCTAATTTTGGTTTGTATAAATTAACTCATGTAAACTGCATTTGAATGTACATAACGATTGCAATAAATGATTGAGTATTGAGTATAGCGAGCACTGCCCAACTTTGCACAGACTTTATTAATATGAGACTCCAAGTCATGGTGCGATCGATTTCAAATCCCAGAAATGTAATTGTATGCACTCCTTACTTCTTCTTCTAATAGTTTTCCGTTAATCTAAACATTTAGGCGTCTAGTGTTGCGTCCAGATAAAGAGTATGTCAATAAGGGTGTTTTTTTAGGTTGAGTAACCAATAACGGCCTCACCCTTAACCTACTTACGAACCAATGCAGCAACTCATCAGCTGTCTGATTCAAACGGGACTCAAGTACATCTAGCGTCTGCGCGTTGACAATCGCTATTACGTCACCGCAGACATGAACACATCAGCGGTGGTGATAATATCAGGCAGATCATTCAGCAGCAATGAAAACAAGCGTTTTTGAAGCGCTCGTAGCGAAGTTTGATTAGCCATTCTTAACCGATTAGCTAAGTTCACCAATAGCTCATGATTTTTGATGAAGCAGTGATAGCTCCAAGGCTATGGCTATGGACTGCCGTACAACAGGTCCACGGTTCGAATCCCGCCGCCGGCTTGAGCCATGAGCTTGAGCCCACTTTGCTAGCTACCACCCTCAAGTAGAAAATGGTCCCAAGCACCTAACGGTGTGTTCCGGCAGCTGTCCTTGTGAGCCAGTAATTCTAGGTTAGCCTGATCAACATCTTCGACCACATCATCACTTACCATCAGGTGAGATAGTGATCAAAGGCTAGCTTATCAGAATAAAAAAAAGAACATAGTATATTGGAGACGGTCGATCCGTGTGCCACTCCCGTTACAGTCGTAATTGGATCGTATCTAGTCTCACATCCATATGTGAAACAATTACAAAATTTCCTTTAAATTATTTTGATTATTGACGTGGCTATATTGACAATGAAAAGATGACATTTACTGTGTCATCGTGATTTGCAAAATACTTATCCTAGTCGACGCGTGCAATCGATAATCGGAAGTTTATCTGGCCCACCTGTGAGTAGTCCTAATAAGGCGGGTGCGATGCGGCGGTGCCACTGCTGTCAGGTGTTCTCCACCGGTATTCCCCTGTGATCACTAAGGTGAGCGATCACCGGGCTGCAGTTTCACGGTTTCCGTTATAGTACACATGGTCCAAGCTGGTTGATAACGCATCCATTACCCGTGTCGGAAAGTCAACTTTATTACAAATATTGTGGGATGACGAACATCGCTCAGCAGTTTCTGCTCAGAGCATGTCACATTATGTTCAGCAGTGGACGGGCTAATACAGTAATACTGAAATTATCACAAAGTTATTTTGTTTATAGTAGTACTCTATAATCCGGTTTTTTATTTCTACAAAAGTAGACGGTATGTGAGTTTCACAATGAATGCACTGCTGTCTTAGTAATGAACAGAACAGACCAACCTCAAAGACTATGTAACTCGAGACTAAGTTATCCGAGAGAATGTTCGAGATCGATTCCAACAACAGATTGCAGTGTGCGGCCGCATCGCTATGTAACAGCTAAACAGACTGACAGGAATACAACACCTTGTCAGTATAAACTACTATACAGTAGGGCATGTCGGTACGTTATTAGAAATTGAATACGTATATTATATAGATCTATTGGATGCATTATACTTGTTAAGATGTAGGCATGTGATGTACCTACGTAACTACAATGGACATACATAATATGTAGGTAGAAATACCAACTACAGATAATAATAATAATAATAATAATTTATTTTCTCAGCTAAAGTACAGTACTTAAAGATACATCTATACCATCTTTATGTACATTACATAGGTACTTATTATAGACAAGATAACATTGTTACATAATATAATACTAAGCTATAATGGCTTGAGTTTATTATTTGTTACAATATTGACCTGCAGAATCTACACTAAGAATACTCTTGTATCGTAGATTCTGCATTCCCTTCAATGTTCAAGTATAATATTAAACATAGCCTAAAAGTTCTAATGAAAATAATATAATAATATTAAAGTTAGCGAGAAATTTGAACAATCAAAGAAAGTTAAATAAAAATTATATAAAAGTAAACTTAAAGTGTAGGGTAAGTGAGTGAGTGTGTGGTTGTGTGTGTGTGTGTGTGTGTGTGTGTTTGTATGTGTGTGTGTGGATGTGCAAGAAGTGATATGGCATGATCATCTTCATACAATTACTTTGAGCAGGTTTTCTGTTTCGTAATAGCTTAATCCTTTTAGCCAACTTGTTAAAATATTTTTTGCTTCTCTGTTATTCAACTTGACTAAACTTTTAAGAACTTTGCTGGTGTTGTTATAGAGATATGGACCGAGAAAACATAAATGTTTATGCGCTAATTTTGTGTTGAACTTTTGTCTAGGAAAAATTTGATCTTTTCTTCTCCTAGTCATGAAATTAGAATTTTTAATTAATGTGACTTGCTTGTGTTGATGAAGTAAAACATTTTGTATGAATAGCTGTCTTACTGTCAATACATCACAATCCTGGTAAAGTTCGGAAGTAGGGTACATAAATGTTCTTGAGGTTGCAACTTTTAAAACCGCTCTTTGTGCACGCTCTAGAATTATCATGTAAGATATGCCCGCTCCACCCCAAGATGTATTGCAGTAAGAGATAACAGATTTGCATAGAGCATTATAAACATTGATAATTAATTTTCGGTCGGCTACTTCCCGCAAGTTTCTAAAAACATATATTAGTTTTCTAACTCTACTACTGAGAGTCTCAATATGAGATTGCCAAGTCATTCTCCTGTCAAGAGTGATTCCCAAATATTTAATGGTCGGAGCATTTTGCAACAATGGACAGCAGCAGGTATTTGTAGCACAGCTAATGTTATGTACCTTAATATTTAGTTCAGGAGTTCTTATCCGGCTATTTGTGAATGAAACAAACTTTGTTTTTTGAATGTTAAGGGAAAGCAAATTTGTTTGTAGCCATTGATTTACTATTTTTAATCCAGCCTCTGCTCGAATCCGAACCTGCTCCCAATCTTTACCAACAAAAATGAGGGCAGTGTCGTCTGCATATGAGAATATTCTTCCATGACTTAAATTAAGATTACACAGTTCATTGACATAGACTAAAAACAGGCTCGGGCCCAACACACTGCCTTGAGGAACTCCGTAAGTTATAGCTTCTTCATTACTTATAATCTCTCCTACCCTAGTCCTCTGGGTTCTTCCCTTCAAGTAATCCTCTATGAGACGCAGAGCATTATCCCTAACACCAACAAATTCTAGTTTCTTGACAAGATTGGGCAGAGAGACAGTGTCGAAGGCTTTTGCCAGATCCAAGAATACACCTATTACCTTATTGCGGCTGTCTAATTCATTTATAATATAATTAGATAATTCTGACACTGCCTGTTCAGCTGATTTTCCCGCTCTGAAGCCATATTGGTTTGGTGACAGAATATTATATTTTTCCAGATATGCCTTCAGACGTTTGTTGATTATCTTTTCTAATATTTTTGAAATGGCTGGTAATATGGAAATTGGTCGATAATTTTCTACACTGTCTCTGCTACCGCTCTTGTAAATAGGGGTAATAATGGAGGTTTTAAAGAGTGAAGGAAATTTTCCAGATGACATGCTTAAGTTGCAGATATAAGTTATAACAGGTACTAACACCTGAGAAGATTGTTTTATTATTTTTATAGAAACACCATCAAATCCAGTTGCACAGTCGTTTTTGAAGTTATTTATTATATCTAGAACCTCTTTTTCATCAGTTTCTATTAATCCCATTGAGTTTATTTGAGCTGGCGGATTAACTATTGCTTTGTATAAATTATGGTGCAAATTATTGTTATCTATGGAACAAGCAAGAGTTCTTCCTACGCTGGAAAAGTAATTATTTATGAAATTAATAGAATCGCAAGGACTGTCCTTTAATTTTAATAGATTTTCGTTAGTACTTCTTTGTTTCTCAGTAAACGTAATTGTTTTAATAGTCTGTCACGTTTTTTTAATATTATTTTTGTTTTTTTCCAGCTGTTCTCTTTGGTAGTTTGTTTTAAGTTTTTTTAGTAAGTTTGTACAAAAGTTTCTGTAGCGGGAGTAAGTTAATTTGAGGGTTTCATTATTAGGCATTTCTTTAAGGCGCGAGTGCATTTTGTCTCTTGTATGAATGCAGCGTAGAATTCCGGGAGTAATCCAGGGCTTAATTATCCGCTGATTGTGTGGAACTTTAAATGTCTTGGTGTTAACTTTAATAATTTCTACTAATTTCTTCATGAAAAAATCCGTAGCTTTATTGACATCAATATACTGAAATATATCACCAAAATCAAGGCATTTTATCTGGTTCTGAATAGAAAGAAAATCAGTTTTTATTACAGATTTTTTTGGAGGAGATGTATTTAATTTATTTGTTTGAATACTTAATAGACCTGGATAGTGGTCTGTCACAGAAGTCTCTAACACAACCGAGATGCATTTATGCTTACTTTTTAGCATTATATGGTTTAAACATCGGTGTCCCCTAGTCACCATTGTATAACAGGCAAGAATACCGTGACTAGCCAACAGTTCTAAATAGGTAGCAGAGTGTTTATCGAGGCTGTCTGGGTGGATACCAATGTTAACGTCACCTATTACTGCGATAGTAGAGTATTTTTTATACGAAATCAAAACACTGTCCAATGAACGAATAAAAGAATCAGTTGTGGTAAATGAAGGAGAACGGTATAGTGCAATAATTACGATATTGTGGCTCAATTTGGCTATGAGGCAGTTTGCATCTTCAAAATTAGGCTCTTCAATATGTAGGCTCAGATGAAATTTTGAATAAATTATTATACCACCATTTTGGTTAATGCAATTTTTGGTGTATGCAGACTTATAATTGGTTAGTTCAGGAAAAGGTTTGTCATTTTCTATCCAACATTCTGTTAAAATTATTATATCACTGTCAAAACCAAGCCTCATTAATAGTAGTTCCAGGCCATTAAAATTCATATTGACGCTTCTAATGTTCAAAGATAGTATATTTATTGATTTATTATTCGTAAAAATTATTTTTTTACAGTCCTCTGGTTGACAGAACTTAGATCGAGCTATAGATAGATCGTCTATCATATGGCACAGGTCATTTTGATGGTTTTTATCCATAATTATACAAATAAATAAGGTAGTTTCCAGAGATTTCTGCTCCTAAACTCGTTAATGAGTCGTTCATTATGACTTTTTTGTAATGCTGTGCCCTGATAAAGATAAGGTAGTTTCCAGAGATTTCTGCTCCTAAACTCGTTAATGAGTCGTTCATTATGACTTTTTTGTAATGCTGTGCCCTGATAAAGATGTTATGAGTGAGCTGTGAGATTGATCGTTGAATGTGTATGTGAGTGGATGTTTGTAATGTATTAACACTGAACTGATGCTTTTGAGTGATAAAGCTTGTGTGTGTTGTGTGTTGAGTATATATATATATATGGTGAACAAATTGCTATTTATAAATAAATTCATCTGATAAGTCAAAGTAATTCGTAAAACTATAAACTGTATAAGGTCACTATTATTACCAGTCAGTTTTTTTGTTTCAAATTCTCAAGTTGTTCTTCACCAGAGATGACAATCGGGGGCAAGCCTTCCTTTTTTCTTAACAGTATTCTTCCGTTTGAAGACCAGCAAAAATCATAACCACAAGTTTTTGATATATCACGTGATAGAAAATAAAGCCGCTTCGCTTTCGGCGTCAGAAATTCGGATATAAACACTGGGTTCTTAACACCTTCAATTCCCAACGCATTGGTATTCAATCTATCTGTGGTGTATGATGAATTATACTTTTTCACTGCATGCAAAGCCCTGACCTTAAGTAGGTTCGTGGCATAGTCGACAACAATCGGCCTATCTCCAGCGGTTTTGCCTTTAATACGGTATATGTCTTTAATTGCGTACGGGTGGACATCTACTCTCACCTTTGAGTGCAATTTTTCTATGGTGTTCAGTAAGTCCTGCTTGGTCTCGCTTGGCCTAGATGGTACACCCCGTATTTCCAAGCATGTAATTCTAGCATTCCTCTCCAACTCATCAAGTCGGTTTTCTAATTTAATAATCTGCGTATCACTAATTATTTTTTCACTCTCAAGGGCCGAGACTCTTGCATTTACCTCATCGTAGTTTTTTATATAGAATTCTAGAGTTTTTTGCAAATCGGCAGTAGTCTTTTGCATTTCCGTGTTTGTTTTACGCACTTCTTTTACTTCGGACAGAACTTTGGTCAACATCGCCATAATTTCTTCCTGTTTGTCCACATTTTGAACTGGCGATGACGATGGAGATTTATTTGGACGCTGGCGTTTGGCGCGTACAGGGGGTGTTGTTAAAGGGGCGCCTTGTACCGGCGATTGTTTTGTTGGTGTACGATGCATATTTATGAAGTAAAGTACTAGGAGAACAGAATAGCCAAGGAGAATATTTGTGTTGACGTAAATGTTGTATGTATATGGAAAGTTATCGGGTGTTATACCAATGAAAGTACTAGGCTCTCATAAAGTAATTGGTACTGACCGGTGAGATCGGGCGATGATTGGCTGCTTTACAAGTATGGCGACGTGTGCGCAGGTGAAGAATGGGCGGTGCTCTGTTTCTTAAGATGGCGGTGTTGATGTAGGCGGGGCCTAGAGGGCGGGGCTTCTGGTTTTTTAAAATGGTCGCCAACGCACTGCTGATGGATGTGGTCGCTCGTATACCTCTTCAGTACTTATGCACTCCTATTTTTAGTTTTGAATTAAATCGTTGTTAAATTTAATTAATTTTAGAAAATAAACTGACGTGGTTTTAGGCATGACTACTCGCTATCGAGGTCCGGAGGGAAGGGGAAAAGCTAAATACCTAATTGTATTTACCTATGAGACACAAAAAGGAATGCAGCAGCAGGAGGGCTTACAAATAGGTACTTACAATGTCATAAATAGGTACTTTAATTATTTAGTTCCTGAGAACTTTATATTATTATCGGATGATTTTTGAATAACTTCTTACTAGCTACGTTACAACTGTAACGTAAAGGCGTTACTTTGCGGATATCCATATTTAATAATAACAAATATTTACATATATTTTAAGAAAACATTAAATTATTACTTATATTATTTTAATGTTTTCTTACAATACAAAATATAATAAATATATCTAGTGACAATTCTGCCTAATTTTTCTGCTAAGCCGACGTTATGTGTCAAACACCACTCGGCCGAACCGGAAGAAATTTCGACGTAATCGCTTCTACACGAAATAACCTCAGGAGGTCTTGACTCATCGAGCACATGATTGAGAATGAGTTATATTTTTAAGTGTTTTAAAATAAAATATTAATTTAATGTTTCCTTAAAATATTTGTTATTATTAGATACTGTAACGGGTTAAACGCGATTGTATTGTTTTTATTAACCAACTTCAAAAAAGCAAGAGGTTCTCAATTCGACTGTATGTCGTTGTTTAATTTTTACGTGATATAATCACAAGAACCTTAGAAACCGTAGTACTTCTTCCACGTGTTAGTTCCAACTTACTAAGGCCAACCGTGCGCCTAATGTACTTTATATTGCGAAGGCCTCTCGCAGTGTGTCACTGAATCAAGCACATCGCCATACAACATTTAACGTGTACACCAATGTATGTGCTTGCATCTCACCACGAGAACTTCTCACCCTAGTCCTACAGTTGTGTATTATAAAGACACAGTTTGTAACTGTCAGTACTGTGTTTGTGTGAGTGCAACAAAGAAGCGCGAGGGACACACATGGGACCTGTTGTAATTCTTTGCGTAAACAATTTTGTGTTTATTTGTCCATTCGGATGTCGGAACTCGAAATCTTTGTTGGCATAATGTAATGTTGATTTGTGAGGCACCATTTAAATGGTTGCATAACCAAAGGGCAAAATTAAGCGCTTAGCAAGACTGTCTGTCCGTCTGTCCGTCCGTCAGTCTGTTCCATGTTCTATAGCTCGTAAACGGAATTAGTTATCATAATTATGAGTATTATATAGACTACGAATCTAATAATAACATTATACAACTGTACTACAATACAAAGAAGGTAACCGAAAAAAAAACATTTATACATGCTCGCCGGTAATGTTTCATCGATTAGAGCTCATTAAAGTAAGGAAATATTAGGATGTAGAATTTTACAATTTTAAACTACGAATAAATATGTAAAGATATGTAAATCAAGCTCAGACACAGAAGAACGCGATCCATACCGCAGTGGGTATGGTTTAAAAAGTATACCTTAAGGCGCAACAAAATCTGAAATGAAAGCGGTAACTGTATGTGAGTTAAACTTTTTTACAGATTTTAGACCATTTTCGAGTCTATCTCAAGAAGAACACTCGTTAGGTTTCGGTATGTTTACTTTGTTATGATATATCATTTAAATCAAAGTCGTTTACGACTATAATATATAAATTAATTCTTATATATAAATTAAAATATTCTCCATTGTACTGCCACGTTCAGAAAAAAATATTAAAGAGCAACTGCGAGAAGGTACGGGCCATTTTTTTAAAATGCTTTTTAGGAATGCGTTAGAAAGCATATTATAACATATATTTATATTATGTACGAGGATGACAGGCGATAACTTGGCAGAGACGGACTTTTGGAAGCATTTATGTCGTTTTATTATAATATGTAATAGTACAGTTTTATAAATCGATAAAACATTCTAATAAATCTTATTTATAAGTATTTTTTTTAAGTCCCTATAAGAATCAACAAACGTTTTTGTCTTTAAGATGTTGTAGCGACGTGGAACTCTATTATAGAGCGACACCCCACTCGCACTTATGTATTAAATTATATTATATTAAATGAAGTTTATTCCAGCATTACACAACACTACAATTAAATAAATATAGTTAATTATTCCACAGTTAGAGCAATTGCAATGTTGCATGATGCTAGGAACAAGTCTCGTCACAGCATGTGCCAGGTTCAAAAAATGACCCTAAGCGCTGGTTTTCAGCAGGCACTCCCGACCAACATCACGAACGTGTATGACATTATATAACAATACAATAAATAACAGAAACAAAATCATAAATAAATATACATATATATATATATATATATTTTGTATTACGACCACACAAATTAATATAAGAATATACAGGATACAAAATGTACGATATAATCTATGCGTGGTGGACATGGCATCACTAGCCGCCATAGAGAATAAATACGTATGCTTAGTGCTTACGTGTCGTCACTCGTCACGTGGTTGAAATATGGCCACGTCACATACTGATAGATTTACTTTCAAGGAAATAGGTTATATCCATGTTGTCACAAAGTCCAAATACCCTAATATTTACTTATTTAGTTGAACAGTTCACTTTTAAAATAGAGAAGCAATGTGCAGTGTTGTGGCAGTGATAACTGTCCCCTATTACATCGAGCAATAAAATGCGGTAAGTGAATAAATAAGATCATTTGCATGTACGTAGACTAATTTTGATACAAGACAGTTTTGTTCCTATAAAAGCCTAAACTAGTACTTAGAATTTAGATACCTAACACAACTTACAAGAATGTTCAACAATACATAATTGTTAGAGCAGAAATTGCACACAGAATCAAAGATAGCATTTTTCTACTTTTACACATTAGCTTCAAGCTACTTTATGAATAAAGTGTGTACATAGGTGTGTAAACATTTCAAGAATTACCTAAATTCTTACTGGTAAAATATAAATAAATTCAGTTTATATGAAATCACTAACACAATACAGAAAACACTAGGCTAATATAAAAAAGATCTGTCCGTCTGTAAGTCACGGGTCTCCAGCTTGTTAACGAAAAGAGTTATAAACCTTAATAACCCAATTAAAATATTTAATTAATTTATAATAAAAACATGAATTGCATTATTTTCTGAGAAAGGAGATGAAAAAAAAACTCTTTTGCACCTTAGCCTGTTTGCTCATTATCTAGAGCTTATTGTAAATATAAACCCATATACTTATTTAAATTATTTAAATAAATGTGGATGGCCTAAATTAGGCACTGACAATTTTGATAACCTCCATATATATGTAATAATCCACGAATCGCAAAATAATAAATACTTTATATTAAACTGCTAATTTGTGGTCGCGTGTGTGATTGTTACATAATGGATTACTATTACATTGAGTATGCTGATAAAAATTACAGGTGTGTCATAATCAGTCTTAGAAAAAATATTTTACTTATTATGTATCCGAAATGAATCAATCATATTATTATCATATAAAATAAATTATTCCCCTTATTATGAAAATAAAGAAATTATGTCATTCCTAAAGAGTAATTACCTACCCGTGAATTCTGCATGATAAGTAAAATTATCACGATTTAATTATGTTCTAGAAGCAAGCACGTGTACGATAAAATGAGTAATCTTTTATCAGCGCTGACTTCATCGCGACATTTTTGTGATGAAATCTTACACAACTTTATTTATTTAATTAATTATTTAAACCGATTACATTTGACAGCTTTGGAAAATCGATCGGAAATGCTTACTCCGACAAAGGTATTCAAGATTTTGTCCTACCGTCACACTACAGGTGATGTTATAAGCTAAAGATAACCATTTGAGGCTAAACAAAGACGTTGCCGTTGGTTCTTTCAGTCAAGCAATCTTATAATATTATATAATATAAAGTATTTATAATGAAATACCTCATGTATTATACTCTCGTATAAAATAATAGAAGTTGCAACTGTCATATAATAGAGGGTATTAAAACATGAGTGTAGTCTTTTGAAACGAGCCGCAGGCGAGTTTCAAAATAAGATTACACGTGTGTTTTAATACCTAATTATATGCAGTTGCATACACTACTTTATTTAGACAGCAATATAAAAACCAGCACGTTGCACGCGTAGCGCACTCACCACAGATAATGTGTACTTAAATTGAATTGAAACCTCCTTGGTCGGGACACATTTTACTATAATAATTAAAAAAATGTTTTAAAGCATTGTTTTGTTAGGTGAATAATGCTTTAATTTAATTTTTTAATTTTCTTAAAGATGTATGTAAATAAAATATGCCAATAAAAGTCTATATTTTATTTCATAATTAGAATATTACCATAAACTACTATTAAAACATCGAAGTTTTCGTAAACGAAAGCCGAAATCTTCAAATGTGTGAATAAATGTTTTCTAGATAGTCTAATAAAGAAAATAGTACATTGTTCACCGAGAGGAGAAAGTGACCGATAACCGTCGAGGGTGTCGTTTAAAACACCCGAGATCGGGAATCGCACTTTCTCTCGAGTGATACATAGTGCTTTATACTACACCTACCTTTTATTTTACTTTTCTACGAAAACTGAATCCTCAAACAACACACAAATTGAAAATGGCAACAATGGCATCTGCAATTTTCACATGTTCTTTTTTCAAATTGTTTGAAACCGTCCAACACACAGCTAGTGGCCAGTGTCATTTTGCGAACTTGGAGATAAAAACTCACTGTAAAAACTTTTTGGCTTTTGATATTTAGGTTACCAGCGCGTAGTCTTACCCAAAATTAAAAAAGAAAAACCACGTAAGAAATGGATTTTCATACACTTTTCTCTCCCGATCAGATGCGTTTTCTCCCCGCATATTTGTTCGATATGCAATGACGTACTTTCTACCGTAAATTTGATATAGTATCAAGGTACTTTTCGAGCAGGTGTAGTATAAATATAATTTCCAATTATAATTATAGAGAACTCCGTGGGGTGCCAGGCTAGAATTAACCCCCCTCAACATATCATCCTGTGAAGGTCGTAAAAGGCGATGAATGGAAAATACCAGAAACTGGCCAGCAACGTAGCATCGGAAGAACTTCCAGTGGGGATTCTGGCAAACTCCTTCTAATGGGAGAGCACATGCTCTCCCATTAGAAGGAGTTTGCAGTGGACAAACCGGTTGGTATAGTGCAGCACAGGAATCGTTAAAAATACGATCTTTTTTATTTGACATTTAAATAAAAACAATTATAGGAATAACAACTAAATAAATTTCAAGTGTGACATATAATCAACAAGCTCGGTTACGTGCTACGCAGAGTGCTACGCGGAGTGCTACGTGGAGTGCTACGTTTGCTTGCTCAGTAGATTACTTTGTAACTTTTAATAAGCGCAGAACTCTTTTTGAAACTCTTTACGTTACTCCATATCGTATCACGATATCATCTTTAAAGTCTGCTGCTGCTGAAACTGCTGTCATCTTGCATTACCACGATCATCATAAAAACACGAAACATAGCTTCACAACCGTAGCAAAGTATAATAAACTAGACCATCTTCTGCACGTATTCATCTTATAATTATTTCACAAAATGCTTACACGATATCACTGATGAAAAGTGGTTGTTTACGCTCTTCGCTACCGATGTAACGCGTTGTAACTGTAACGCGGATCTAATCGCCTTATCACTGCTATGTAAGCCAACCCAACTCGAACTATCAGTATACCACACAAATCTAGTGTTGCCAGCTCTTTAGCAAACTCACTCCTTATAACCGCACTACGCGACGTTCCTAAACGTAACTTGCTTGATGGCAGGATGTATGAACGCGATGTCATAATATCAGTTTTCTATATCCGACATACTTATGAAATTATTCTCATATCGAAACTTATGTGGTTATGTAATAATAAAGTCTTCCAACGACATACGATAAAGTATTCTATCGCGAATCAACTAATACAGAAAATGTGATCGTTATTGTTCGTACTCCGAGCGAGTTTAAAGCGCAGGATTTACTGAAAGTTTCTGAGCATTAATTAGCTAATAACAAACGTCAGCGCCACTCTCTCTGTCTCTCTCTCTCTCTCAGTATATTCATAAAATGGTTACAAAGCACTCATTTAGGAACAAGTGATCTTTATAGTATAGATATTTTGTATTTTGTTTCCAAGCACCAGCGAACCGAGGTCATATTTGAATTCAGAATATTAGAGATACCTTCATGAACTAGTGTGAATCACGAAAGTACATGAAGGAAAATATAGGTATAAAATACGAGAACGTTTAGTAAATAAAAAAACGTGTATCATCAAATTGTACCGTTAAAGCAATATGCAATTAATCATTAAAGTAATATTATTACCTTAACGATAAAATTATGAAAGAATTACAATAATAATTTTAAGTATTACAAATCATTCAGTAGCAAATACGAGATTTTTACTGCAGTATAGGTCGCCGGCACCGGCGCGGCATCGCCGCCATTGCAATATTTACCGTTGTCCTGTAGATCTATATAGGTGCAGATGCATAAATATTTAGTTTTTAAATTATCTAAAGTAATAAAATCAATGATAGAAAAAAATAACAAGCAATATGTTATAGTGTGAGCGATATTGGAAGAAATTCAATTCATTTAAATAATCTAAAAAAAGCTCTAATAAATAATGGAATGATAAATCATAAAAAAGCGTGGTCTTGGAAAACAATAAAAAGTTCAGTCATTCAGATAGGGTCTCTTTGTTTGTTCAAAAACGGGTTTTAAAGTTGTTCATATCTGCCATAAAAATGTGCGGCGAGAAAAAATATATGGAATTTCATTCCTGCCCTCAGTCAATGAAAAGAGGATTTTTTCGTTGCGCATAAAAAGGTTGCTACCTTTTTATGCGCAACGAAAAAAAAAGCTTGACCACTACCTCACCTGATGGTAAGTGATGATGTGGTCGTAGATATTGTTCAGGCTAACCTAGAATTACTGACTTTCAAGGACAGCTGCCGGAACATACCGTTAGCTGCTTGGCGACAGATTTTCTACTTGAGGGCGGTAGCTAGCGAGACGGGCATTAGCAAAATGCCCTAACACCATGCTGTAGACGACAACCGGGACCGACGGCTTAACGAGCCCTCCGAAGCACGGAAGCGCTCAGTAGCAATGTCGCCAACGGTCACCCATCCAACTCATGACCGCGATGGACGTTGCTTAATATTTCTGATCGGTTAAGAACAGCTAAGCAAACTTCGCTACGAGCGCTTAAAGCGAGCTCTTCCTGGGTGTGAACCAGGAAGTGTGAGTATATTTCCCACAGTGCGTACGCGACATCCATTGGGTTCTGATGCGTGCATAACAACTCCTGGGTGATGTTTATCACCAGGTTAGGGTGGTTGTACCTAAATACGAAGAGATTTTCTCTATCAATGTAAGGCAGCTGATTTACATCTCTGATGAGGCCAAGTTCACCAACTCCAGATAGCATGGAAACCATGACTACGGCTTCAAAATGGTTTATTAAAGCTTCATCCACCGTGAAGCGGCTGAAGATCTCAGTACTTTTAACACCATATACGAAAACTGAAACTATTGCATTTCACAAAGTCTCCGATTTGGTGCGCAAGCTTCTCCCTCAGGTATTTCGCTGCTTCTGTAGATGTTGTGATATTGATGTCCTTGTCCACATCGAACTGCCTTACCGCCTACGTGGTATTGCCATATCCTGGAACTCCATTTACCCATTGTATTTTCGGTACTTCGCAGTGTTTCCGGAATGCTTCGATGTCCAATCCCCCTAAAATATAATTCGACATTTTGAGGATACGGTCATTGCTGTGGGGAGCTGCTGCTGAGATAGAGACAATCTTTATCTTACAAAAGCGTGCAATTCGAGCCATATATGAAATGGATCCTATGGAATCTCTAAGGGATATTTTTAAAGAAATTGATATATTAACTTTACCGAGTCTGTATATATTTGAATTATTATGTATGTTCGGAAAAAATTTTGTAAATTTAAATTAAATAGTGACAACCACGATTACAACACTAGGAATAAATATAAAATGGCAGTACCAGGTTTTAGACTAGCAAAGACAAATAAAAGGTCCTTTTTAGGTAATTGTGTGCGGTTTTATAATAAAATTCCCAAACATAATACAATGCTCACAGAAGGAAAATTCAAGTTGCATGTGAAAAATATTTTGATTAAGAAAGCATACAACAAAGTTTGTGATTACTTAAACGACAAAGATGCTTGGAAAGTTCCGCCTCTGCCAAGCTATCACCTGTCACCTACGTAATTTAAACAAATATTGTTATAATCGTATTATATTGTTTATAACACATTGTTTAAAGATGTTTAAAAGAATGGCCCCAAGTATCTTGCCCGTTCTTCTCGCAGTGGTTCTATAATTTTTTTTGCTGAACTTGGCAGTACAATGTAGTATATTTCGATATTAAAATTTATAATTAACCTTCTTAAGAGCGTCATAGACGCCTAAATTGAATAAATGATTTTGAATTCGAATTGAAAATTATTTTGGTGCACTAGGCCGTTACTAGAATTGGGTTTTTTTGTGGTGCCTACTAAATACTGACCTCACATTTTCCCCTTGGTGACTAGGATATGCCGTTGTTGTATAAAGCGGCTTCTGCCTCTTCTAGTCTCACCTTAGGAAAAATTTACAAAGAGTTTGTTCGCGCCAAGCGCGACGCATGAGCAGGTAAAGGACGCCTGAGGAAGGCGGGGGGCTCTGCTCGGCGCCCGGCCGGCTCACTAGCTTGACCTAGATTCGTGCGTGGACACTGGAACGACCTCGACGTGTTGCGTTTATTCATTTTACTCGCGTCGGCGCATACTCGGATAAAAGTGGTGAAGTGCGTGTCGTACCGATTTGTGAGAGCTTCTGCCAGCGTCGTGCATACATTAGCGGAACAGTGGCAGTTCGAAGGAAAGTACTCCGCCCTCAGCACAGAAACCACCGGGAAACCACGCCGCTTTCATCGGCCCACCAAGAAGGCCGTGGTCGGCTCTCGAGCACCCCACAACATCCATCCCTGTAATTACCCCTAACCTATCATAAGTTCCCTCACTATCGACTTATGGTGGGTCGCGCCACCAGAAGAGTTCTACTGTTACAAGTTATTGGATTATTCTGAAAAATTATTCTTATTAGCACGGAATCTTGAACTGTGCTTGGTAAATGACGATAATAGCATACAATCATGATAATTTCATTTTTTAGCATTACAAGACAAAAAACTTCGTGAGAGTATCAAGAGTAAATCAAGTTAAAAAGCTAATACGATTAAAATCACATAAAGAAAGCTTCGCATAAATATACATATGGGATATTGTTCACATTGTGAAGCCTGTTTGTAAGTCCACTGTAAAGTTGTTGCAGTACTGTTATTTAATCACATCCATTCTCAACTACAATGTACGCGTCACGTGCCACCGCTGCCTACAAATCTGCAGTACGCTCATTGCCGCTTCCTCCATCGATACTGACTTGAATAAAATAAACTGCCAGCTAAACGTAAACGAACATACAACTTAACTCACATTTTATCAATGCACGTTCAACCTTATCGCTATACAGATAAGGTTGAATTTCAGTGTCATCAAGTGGAGTCACCGCGCGGTGTCGTAAAGTAGAAGTGGTGAACTCCACTCACTTTTATGAGGGCAATTTGTCGGAGCCGCCGCAACTCGAGCCACTCGATTTTTGATATTGAAACTTTATACTTGTGAGCGAACACTCGTCAACTATTGCCACAGAATAAGAGACCAGCGGTTGCCTTTAAATCCTGCTCCGTTCTGTTTTATAGCAATATTTTGTTGATAAGTCTTTCCGTATGTTACGTCGTTACGTAATCCAGTCAGTTTACATTAGTTTTGCCTAGTGGCTATACTGTTCACTAACACGCAGAACATGCATGGTTCAAAACCCGTTGCTGGAGCTTATGGTGTTAGAGCATTTGCAAATACTCGCCAGAAGTATTGCGAGTAGAAAATCGGTACGTTACCTGTTTTCCGGCATTTGTCCTTGAGAGCCAGTTCCTAAGAAGATATTGTAGTCAAGAGAAAAAACAAGAAATCATTATACTTCTTTAATCATAAATAAAAAAATATTAAATGGGTACATTATTATTCAAAAGGTATTATTCAATATTTTGAAATAATAACACCAAAAATAAAATTAAATCATATACTCACGTGTTTATCATTTTATTAAACTAGTTACCATTTAATTCGATTTGTAACAGTATACTTCAAACTAATTCTCTCAGTTTGTCTGTCTGTATGTAATCTTTACATAACAATATTGACGGCATATATTTGGAGAAAAAGGTAACCTGCCACCCGAAAAAAGACATTGAATAAGCACTTCTCTACCTGATTGCACACATACCTTGTAAGGGAGCGTGATGTAAACGAAGCAGTGATGGCTCAGTCGCATTGGCTGTGGACTGCCGTGCAGCAGGTCCTTGGTTCGAATCCCGCCGCGGGATTGAGCTTCACCGCATGGTGGAAGGGCATTTTGCGAATGACCGCCTGACTAGCGACCACCCTCAAATAGAAAATCTGTAGCCACGCACCTAACAGTGTGTTCCGGTAGCCGTCCTTGAGAGCCAGTGAAATAACAGGTACATGTCTCAAGGTGACGGGTGCAGTGCAATTCGTGACTTGTGAAGAAATGCACCTGTTATAGGCAGAGGTTAGTCCGCTTAACATCAAGTGGGCCTCGAGATTACTCCGTCACAAGGCAGGTTTTAGGTAGCTCTGCTAATATGTAATAAGTATATAATACAAGGACTACAAGGTCAGTAATAAAAAAAAAAGTCAGTATGACTTGTGCAATCTGTAAGTCTTATGACACAGACAAGCATGAAATCTATTCCACCTGATGTGTAACTACTGATGTTCTACTTTTTTATGTCTATTAAATTAAGCTAAAGTGTTCTTTCTGTATTTTCTGTGTGTATATTGAGGCGCAGCGGAGGAGGATTGCCTCGAGATGTTATAAAGTTGACACGGAGATGGGATCGCGTCCGTGCCGGGTATACGCTCACTGCGGGAAATGTGGCTGCAGCCTTATTCTTACACCCTTTGTGGCTTCATGACTCACCCTTCTTTTCAATAATATATGTTTACAAATTATTGGAATACAAAATGTTTTGCCCCGGGCGGGAATTGAACCCGCGTCCTTCCGATTTCGCGCCGGATGCTTTATCTATTAAGCTACCGGGGGTACGGCTGTGTCGCCGAAATTTCGTACTCCAATCGTATTTCTTAAACCGTCATAGGGGACGGTGCGCGGCCATCAACCAGACTACTAGACTTCATCTTACCGAAAGAAGTGTTTTTTCAAACACTTTACTCTCGGAATGATGTCGCTACCCTTCTATATTTCTATATATTATGATTACAAGCACTACCGCGTACTAAGCGAAAATCATAAATTTTCAAATTATTTGGCGACACAGCCGTACCCCCGGTAGCTTAATAGATAAAGCATCCGGCGCGAAATCGGAAGGACGCGGGTTCAATTCCCGCCCGGGGCAAAACATTTTGTATTCCAATAATTTGTAAATTTATGATTTTCGCTTAGTACGCGGTAGTGCTTGTAATCATAATATATAGAAATATATGTTTAGTGTTTATAAAATACATGAAGTAAAATTGCACCCCTACTGATAACATACTTATGTAATTATAGGCCTTCTGCGTGGCTGTCTATAGTCCATTGTAATAACATACTTATGTAATTATAGCCCTTCTGCGTGGCTGTCTATAGTCCATTGTAATAACAAACTTATGTAATTATAGGCCTTCTGCGTGGCTGTCTATAGTCCATTGTAAGAACATACTTATGTAATTATAGGCCTTCTGCGTGGCTGTCTATAGTCCATTGTAATAACAAACTTATGTAATTATAGGCCTTCTGCGTGGTTGTCTATAGTCCATTGTAATAACAAACTTATGTAATTATAGGCCTTCTGCGTGGCTGTTTATAGTCCATTGTAATAACATACTTATGTAATTATAGGCCTTCTGCGTGGCTGTCTATAGTCCATTGTAATAACAAACTTATGTAATTATAGGCCTTCTGCGTGGCTGTCTATAGTCCATTGTAATAACAAACTTATGTAATTATAGGCCTTCTGCGTGGCTGTCTATAGTCCATTGCCATCACTGCTTCAACTTACCACATAACTGCTAAGTAAATTATGTCAAACTTTAGTTAATAGATTTTTAATAGTATTTAATAACATGTTTGTATTAAATAAGTAGGCATATATTAAAACATAACAAATTAACGGGAGGACAACTTTAAGTCATGTGCGGGATTCAAACCCGCATCCATGCATAGATGCAATTCATGTATCCTTACACCTAGTCCGCATTTAATCAATTACGCGTTTTTTTCGCACGTACGCATTTCACTAATAACGTATCTTGTCCAACATCCAGTTAGTCAAGTACGCATTTCGTCCAACACGCATTTTTGCCAGTAAAGCATTTTATCGAATACGCATTTTGTCAACCACTTTTGTCTAAAACGCATTGTAGCAAGTACGCATTTCGCCACCACGTATTTCTTCTTGTACGCACTACGTCTATAAATCATTTTGTCCAGTACGAATTTTGTCAAGCGCCAATATTATAGTATTAGGAAAATGTCCGCTGAGTCAACGACCAACCTACCCAAATCTATATAAACCGTGCGCCTCGACAAGAATGGAGCTGAACAGTCAGTAGTCAGCATCTATGTCCTCCCAAAAAAAAACAAGAACGGTTATTTGCTTTGCGGCGCTCGTAGTGAACGGACGTCTGCTAGAATCTCTGTCGGTCTTAATAGGGCCACGTGAGCTATTTCTATTTCTAATGAGTTATTATTTCTATGGTGAATTGTGTGGTTATTATACAAGTGTTTTTGTGAAGTGAACGGTGAGGTCTGTGAGTACTCTTTCTTTTGTGTAATATTTGAACGTGACTACTGGTGTGTTAAATTAAAACGGATTTCTTGTTCTAACTCGTGTTATTTTAAGCTAACTCAACTTCTGGTTGTAACAATAGTTTATGATATATCTAATACTTATCAAGCACTAAGTATTTAGCTGTTCAGTTTCAACCAGTTATTGAAGGAATGGCGGTTTGAACGAACTGTGATTTGGCGTACTGCGATTAACACTAATTGCAATTTGAACGAATTGTAATTGATATTTAACAAAAAATTTTATGCCCAAGGCGGGAATCGAACCCGCGTCCTCCGATATCGCGTCGGAAACCTAAACCTCCTCAAAGAAAACAACGTTTATTATTTCATAGCGCTGTCACGAGATTCGAAATGTCAGAGGTCTAACATCTCCAGCACTGAAATATTATATTATAATATGATTATATTATATTATTCTGGCACAGAAAAATGAAACGAGCTTTTAATTTTTGTTAAATTTTAACAAAAAATAATAAAAAATGTTTTCGTAATATTCTATTTTCTATGTTTATCAGGGATAATTTTGGATTCTAATGGTGACATCATTTTTCAAATCGGTCTAGTAGTTTCAGAGCCTATTCTTTTATTTTTTATTTTTATGCTTAATATATAAACAACATCTTCGACCGCATCATCACTAACCATCAGGTGAGATAGAGGTCAAAGACTAACCTACGAGTATCAGGCATAAAAAAGGCTAACCTAGAATTACTGGCTCTCGCTCATATAAATGATTATTCAATGCAAACAAACAAACAATCAAATCTTTCCTCTTTACAATATTAGTTTAGATATAATAAAAATAAGAAAATATGACAATCTGTATGAACATCTCATAAGTAAACATATGACACCGTAATGTAAGTTTCTAAGTACCATACTTATTTATTTCGTTTATGTAATATGTTATCCATCAAAAACTTCTGCTCGGGGAGTTTTATTTGTTCTGAAACTAGTCTAATCTCCATGGACTGTCTGTATACAACTTTATAGCAAAATGTTTCCAAGTTCGTGTCAAAGGTCATGTCATGTCGTATAGCTAATAGAGACTTCAACGCACAATAGAAGAGCTCACTCGCAGGCGTAATCCCGACAATGACACGAAAAATGAGGGGAGAGCTTTCTTCTCTACGCGACACCAAATTGTATTCGAAAATCACCAACTTACAAAGGAATCTCGCGAATAAAGCTAAATATAAGGAGCTGTAAGCAATTACGTAGCGATCGCTGGCCCGCTCGAGATTCGCCAACAAACACACTGTTTCATATCCAACGGTTCAATCTTAAAGTTTCATATATAAGGTCGATAGTTGCGAATTTATTAGACACAAATAATTTGGTAGAGAACACTCAGACATCAAGGGTTTCAGTTTATTTATTCCCCTTAACGAGCGAAGTCCGCTCAATGGGCAGGAGGCATTCAGATGGTAATACCATGAGTTATTGCACGCATTTTCTTCTCGCTGATACGATACCTGCCTAATCACATCTCTTTTGCTGCCGTTTTGCGCTATTACCTTCTACAGCGCAGCGGTGATAAAAGTATATATTTTCCGTAAGTAGTGAGTTGCTTTTTAGGGAGAATCTAACCTTTTATGCCCAATGCTGCAATTACCTTAAGATGTTACAAATATTTAGAAAAGTTTGTTCTACTTGTCTAATTTTTAGGGTTCCGTACCCAAAGGGTAAAAACGGGACCCTATTACTGAGACTTCGCTGTCCATCCATCCGTCTATCACCAGGCTGTATCTCAAGAACGGTGATAGCTAGACAGTTTTCACAGATGATGTATTTCTCTTGCCGCTAAAACAACAAATACAAAAAGTTGGCCAAGTGCGAGTCGGACTCGCTCACGTTAAAACCCTAAAATCTTAAAATATAAAGTCTAATGTTGTATAGCTAATGGTACGGAACCCTTCTTGCGCGAGTCCAACTCGCACTCGGCCGATTTTAACTATTTGTGATGTGTAGTATATTACAATATTTAAACATGTTCGTCATCTTCCTATGTTTATTACAAATGTTGGGGCGAACAAATATAAATGTATGTTTAAGCAACTCAGACCACCACAAGAACATCATTACAGAATGTATTTCCTTTGGGTTTTTATGAAAGAATTTTCAGTGAGAAGATACATGGATAAGTAAGAGCACTGTTGCCATGAGCTAAGCCGACAAGAGAAGCAATGTTTAATAATGTATTCCAGTTTGCAGAGTACGATAGCCGATGAAGCTACGGTGGTTTACCTAATGAGCTGCTTCGCCATAGCATAAAATACCCACGATCGCTTTTAATCAAAGTATATACGAATAAATTCAAATGTTTATTTGCCAGAATATTTCATCAAATTACATTTCAAGTTTGTATATAATAATTTTAGTCACTGTATTCAGCCTCACCAGCAAGCAGGCGTGCACATTTTTAATATTCTATGTTAATTTAATAAGTCAAGTTATTTAAAATGTCATATCAATATAATATCAATTAGCATTATTAAAATAATTAATTAGATTTACATCACTTAGTGAAGTTTAAGTATTCTTTCATGCTGTAAAAACAATTGTCAGCTATTTAATTTAGCTTTAAAAACATTACCATTCAAGATTTTAATATCTTCTGGTAAATTATTATACACTACTATGCACACATATAGTAGGTTTGTGAACTTGGCACGTTATTGCCTCGGCATGATTTCATTTCGTTTTTTGAAATATTTAGGATGTGTTTTAACGAAAATACATAAGTCCCTAATGTACATACACGGAAATGGCAGAATATTGCATTGTTTAAATAATGGTTAGCAACTGTCCATGAACCATGCCTTGTTTATAGCTCTCACACACCTTTTTTGCATTATGAAAGCCCTATCTGACTCTACTGAGTTACCCCACAATAAAAGACCGTAGCTGAGGACAGATGATACGTACCCGTGGTAAGCAGTTAGGGCTGCTTCTTTAGTAACTGTTTGTCTTAGTTTCTTCAAAGCAAATACAAAGCGACTTAGTTTTTGGCAAACTGTGTTGATATGCATTTTCCAATTTAAGTGCCTGTCTAAATGAATACCTAAGAACTTATATGTCTCTACTTCATCAACTTTTTGTTCTTTATATGCAATTTCCATAGATAAAGGAGAAGTATTATATGAATAAAACTGAATTATTTTAGTCTTACTTAGATTAATGCTTAAGTTATTATAATCTACCCACCTACTATTATCAGCCAATGCTTCGTTTACAATGCTCTGAGATTAATTATGATGATCACACCTTACTACTACCGTAGTGTCATCAGTCGACAATGACATCCTACTTACAAAGTTGGCGACGATCGGCTGCACAACCAAACTGCTGCAGTTTTTCGCGAGCTACATGAAAGACAGGCAACAGTATGTTGAGTACGCGGGATACAAATCGGAACCGTATTTCACGAGGACAGGAGTAAGCCAAGGTAGTAATTTGGGGCCGCTAGAATTTATAGTAATGATCAACGACCTGCCGGAAGTCATCACAGAAGCCAGATGTCTATTATTTGCGGACGATCTAAAATTGATATTATCAATAAATGAGGAGGGAGACTGTATACGTCTTCAAAAAGACGTGGATAATGTAGCCCAGTGGTGTCAGTTGAACAAATTGCAGTTTAACGTTGAAAAATGTTCCATAATAACATTCAGTAGAGCAACTGCACCACTCAAATACAACTACAAGATTGGAGAAACGCAGTTGAATCGAGTGGAATCAGTGAGGGATCATGGGGTTCATTTAGATTCAGAGTTGAGGTTTAGAGTACACATAATTAATGTTTGCAAAAAGGCGTATAGAAATCTAGGTTTTATTTTACGCCGAGCGAACGGTTTTAAGAACTATAAGGCCCTAACAGCTATGTACGAGTCTCTAGTCAGAAGCCAGCTGGAGAGCGCGGCTTCGGTATGGGCTCCTTATGAAGCTAAATATAGTCTAATGTTAGAGCGCATTCAGAACAAGTTCACTAGATACCTGTACTGGAAGAGATATGGCGTCTACCCGTTCTATCCCTTGATGTATCCAACTTTGTTCGTTTTGGGCATGGTTGGTTACAACAAGTTGGAAATAAGAAGAGATGTGGCGCTTTCGGTGTATGTGGTTAAGGTGTTCCGGGGTATCACAACCAATCCGACCATCTTAGAAATGATGAGGCTGAGCGTGCCAGATGAGTACGTGGAACGGCGCAGGCAGCCACCTTTGTTCGAAGTACCTCGCGGAAAAACTAACCTGCTCAACAAAGCACCACTGACTACCACTATACGAGCCCTTAATCGGGTGGCGGAAAACATTGATATATTTAACTGTTCACAGAGCGAGTTCGTAAGGGCTACAATGTACTATTTTTGTTATTCTAAGTCCTCTGTCTAAACCTGTAATTATATATTGATGAAATCGTATATTGATAACTACTCTATTGTATTAGGACATAACCTGTAAGGATAGATGTATTGTTTTAATAATAAATAAAAAATAAATAAATAAATAAATCAGCAAATAATATGCATTTGTGCCTAGTACAATCTGGAAGATCATTAATATATATCAGGAATAGCAAAGCGCCCAATATACTTCATTGTGGCACTCCTTTACTATTCAGCAGTGGTTCAGATGTAAACTTCAGTTTACCGAAGCTTTTATTGGTATTCCTGACATTTTTTGTAAATTGTGTGCATTGTGTTCTATTGCGTTAATAACTAGTCAACCATTCCATACCAATCCAGTTTGTGAAATAGTTTTTCATGGTCTACCAAATCAAATGCCTTTTTTAAATCGAGGAACAGAGACACTACTGGAAACCCACAATTAATGCTATCGATTACTATTTCAATTAAATTAAAACAAGCGAGTGCAGTTGAGCTTCCTTTGCGAAATCCATACTGCTCCTCTTTAAGTACATTGTTCTTAGTAAGAAAAATATTCAATCGTACAAGTACCGCTTTCTCTAAAAATTTTAATAGGAGAGGAACAATAGCTATGGGCCGATTGTTATTTGGATCCAGTTTATCGCCATCCTTATATAATGATTTAACAATAGATTTTCTGAGTTCATGTGGGAATATACCTTCGAGAAAAGACATATTGACGATATGCGCAATTGGATAACAAATACAAGGCGCACTAAATTACAATATTTTTGTAGTGATATCGTCATATCCACTACTATTACTGTTATTTAGAGATAAGATAATTTTATTAATTTCATAAGGATCTGTAGGGTTCATAAACATTGTACTTTGGTTTCATTAGTCAATTTAAGTTTTAAAGCACTTTTATTGCTATTCTAATTAGTATCAAATATTCATATATTACAAATGTCCGTAGGGTTTTTAAATGTCATGTTATTGAAATTAATTTGTTCGATGTCATTTTTATTGAAATTTTTCGATTCAGTGGATGAAATTACATCCCAAGTAGCCTTACATTTATTTTTGCCATTTTTTATCCGTCTGGAATTAACTATTTGTTGTGCTTTATGCACACACCTTTTAAATACATTGCAGTATTTTTTTTTATTATTTTTATTTATACTCATATTTATGTTTACTTCCATATACTTTAAATATAAGAGCCGTTTTGTTCTGCTCGATTTTTTAATACCTCTAGTCAGCCAATTTAGTTTTGAAGGTTTATTACTAACTTTTATCTTAACCAAAGGAAAGCACAAGTCATAGCACAAACGTTATGTAGTATAAAAATACTTAAAAGCGTCAAACAGGGACTGAGCTTCATACACTTCTGAGAAAGATAGGGAAGATATACATTGGCCAAATTTTCTCATGTTGTCCTTACTATAGTCACGCTTACATTCAAACCAGTGAGTTAAGGCTCTCTGCTTGTTTGTCTTTAACGTGATAGTCTGCGCTGTTTCGTGGTCAGATAGCCCTAGATAATGAACTTAAGATTGTATATTTTTTATATTTGAAGCTATTTGATCTAAACATGACGCGATACGAGTAGGTGATGTTATATGTGCCTGAAAATTGTAACTCTGTAACAATTTTAGCAAATCTGTGGTCACTATGTTGTCCTTCAATATATCGATGTTCCAGTCACCACAAATCACTACTTATTTCCTTCTAAATTCATCCGTTACGTAGTCTAGCAACTTTTCAAGCTTATGAAGAAATATTCCAACCGGAGCCTTTCTCTAGTCCGATATTCTATACACACTAAATATAACAATATTCAGTCCAATAACCTCAATACCACAACACTCAAAGTAAAATTTAGTAGTTATACCAGAAGGAATACTTAGTGCTTTAGTTTTAATTGACTTTTTTACAAAAATGCAGGATCCCCCTCTACATTTATCTCGACAAAAAGTTGTTGCAACTTTAAAATCAACGAGACGTATAGACTCTAGGCCACTTTTCACAAATGTTTCACTAAAACATAATATATCAACATCTTTCCCATTATCTGTTAAGTGCGATAGTGCTAAATGAATTGAAACTAGTTTACCACATATGCCGGCTATGTTTTGGTGTAATATTCTTAGCTCACTCTGGTCAGTATCCAATTTTACGGTATTACAATGGACTGTAGATTTTATGTAAGATGCATTAGGAACAAAAACAAAATTTTAATTGCTTATATTAATATCATTGCTGTCTGTGTAATGCTGTTGTTCTATTTCATCATTAATCCAACTTGATTTTTGTCCGAAGAGATATAATTCTATATTTATTTTAAGAGTAATTAAGTCTAACTTAGATGATCTCTGATTATAGCTTAAATGAAATTCTTTAGCTTAAATAAATTAACAATGATTACATTTGTTTACTATCATGCGAAACTCATAATTTATCTTGTTAAGATTCAAAAACCTATTCTCTATAACATTTAACAAAATAACTATACATTTCCTAATTTTGCATACAGCATTATAAACATTCGTAAGTAAAGAGTACGGATTCTTATCGTGTTTCCCAACTGATATGATAACAATATCTTCTTCACAGATCTTCTCCGCTAAGTGGTCCAAACTACACAATATATCCTTAGATGTTGCATGGGGTTTCATGATTCCCTGGACGTTGTAGTTCTTTTTATTTTGTAAGTTTCTGTCAGTAAGGTGTGTAGCTAGTCCTCGCACTTGTTCATCACCAACGATATAAATATTTCTAGTATTTATTTTAGGTTGAATATTGATTTAGTGATCTATTATCCTTTGACGAGTTTGGGATAGTCTTATCAGGTACCATATTATTCTCCGGAGTAGAGTTGGATGAATGTACATTTTGTTTATTAATTAGCCATCTATTTAATTTAGCTTTAAAAACATTACCATTCAAGATTTTAATATCTTCTGGTAAATTATTATACACCAGTATGCACATATTAAAAACATTTCTCTTATAAAATTTTTTTTTTTTTTTTTTACCGGCGGTATGCCTTTATTAAACAAAATACTATGAACTATATACAACACTACAGCTACTACAATAAAAGCATTTAGACACCTATAAGTCATAGCAGACTCATAGGCAGTCCAAATGCTCCAGCCCACTCCCAGTTGGCAGCGTGCTCAGCATGCTGGCAGCATTGCCCCGTTGAATTGCAATGCTTATTCGTTGAGCCAAATATGTGCCAGCATTTTGATCTCGCGTCGCATCGGCCAAGCGCTCAGATAGGTTTTGGAAAATACGATGAGCTCCCGGTCCCCACGGACCCAACGTCTCCACACCAAAGTTTATTAATTGGTTGTTCGTCAGCTATTGGGTATTCTCCTTTTGTATATTTGAAGAGATAGGACTACTTTGTACATGTGAAAAATCTAACTCAGTTTTTCTCAAATTGCTTCTATTTGTTTTCTGATACTTCTTTGGAGTAGATTTATATATATCTTTGAGTTGATTGACTTGGGTAGTAGGTATATGAAGAAATTTGTTTTTTAAGATTAACATTTTCAGATTGAAGTATGGTTATTTCATTTTTTGCGATACCTAATTTTTCTTTATAATCTAAAAGCACTTTTTCTAATTCTTCGATTTTATTAAAATTATCAGATCTAACATTAGGGCAACTTCTGTTTAATTCTGAGTTGCCTTTTGAAATTATACATAAATTTTCAACCTCCTCATCTAAGGGCAAAGACTCAAACGAGTTCTCAATTGAAATATTCGCCTTGTATGTTTTTCGAACAGTGACATTGCTCGCAGACTTGGTGAAGTTGCTGCTGGTTTTTCTTGTCTGGCTGTAGTTAGATGGGGTGTCGTTTGCCCTTTACCTTTACTTTGCAAACATTCGATACATTTCCATACAGATTTCTTCGCGTAATCCATTAGATTAAAAGCTTCTCGGATCTATAGTCAAGCTCTCACATTTCACAATGAAATCAATAAGCAGGCGAACAGGCGGTCGTTGTGGAGTTATTAATTTGGTATCAGTGACATGTATGCTTAACGATTAAAGATATGGACATGGAAAACCTTTCAACACAATATGCATAACAAAATATTGCAAATAAAACAAAATGAAATGGACACTAAATACATCCAATTTAGAGATGTTTATAAATTAATAACAGTATTATAATATAAACGGCACATAACACTTATTTTCTTTGTTTTTAAATCATTTTTAATTCCATTTCATCTTATTACAAAAATAATAAAACCAATGCTTAGTACTCCACCTGTAGTGAATTCCAGTTGAAGTCAGTGATTTAAAATTTAAAATTTGGGGTTTCTGACGATAATAACGTTTGATATAACAAATCGATAGTCCATCGAATAAATGAAAATAAATTTTAATGGTTTGGTTCAAATATAATTTGTTAATTTAGAACAAAGTTATAAGCTCCATGAGTGTGTTATTAGCCATTACCTTTCGAAGTAGTATAATGTGTATTTTTTGTGTACCTATATTTTTTTCAGGCGGGTACGTCATCTGGGATCGGTGATGCGTGAACACGATTTACACTTGACCTACTCCGTTCCGCAAATACGTCTCAAGTACGGAACCAACCACGCTTATACCTAAATATACACTATAACTTGCATAACAGGTTTTCATAATCATCACCTACTTATTGCGAACGCAAATAGTTATTTGTGGTACAGGAGGAAAACCCCTCGTAAGAAAGGTAGAGAATATTAGGGTAATATTTTATCCTATATTTTGATCGAGGGTGTTATTTTGAATGCAGAACATAGCGAAAGATTATGTAGTAATATCCCGAGTGCAGCGAGGGATTCTAAATTTGACTCCTGAGCGTAGCGAGGAATTTAGTATTAGCTGCCAGAGACCAAAATATTTTGGCCCTCGGGACCAAATACACTATTACTATTAATCATCATTGCTTATAAGAAAAAGAAAAATACTTGAAATCGTATGTACTTATAGTACTGTGTAGATTACTTACTACTTCGTATATGCAATATTATTATCTATCAATGTTAATGCATTTATACTGACGGCAGTATAGTGACGACCAAACCAGAGGTATTGGGAGAGGTTAAGAGGTTCTATGGACAGCTTTACACTTCGGTCGTTAAACCCGATACCGTTTGAAATCTGTGTTTGTCAGCTGACCGGCCCCTCCAAGCTAAAACGAGCCATACTGCTATGAGATACGAGCCACGACCCAAACAAGCTGAATACGATAAGTACAACATAATTTTACTGAATTTATCTAAAGGACTTAAAATGAATTGCTTAGCTTGCAAAGAGACTATCATGTACGAAAGAGAATTGCTAAAATGTACTGGTTGCGCGACGACCTACCACTATGCATGCCTAAACATTACTTCAGCGTATTACTTAGACAATTGTTTTGAACTGAAAAAATCTTGGCGATGCCCTTCGTGTAATAATATCACAAATAGAAGCACCCGAAATGATGAAACACCAGTAAGACCTCGACAATTTACTTTAAATGAAACTATAATGTCAGTCGACGAGTCCGTTATTGAAGACGAAAGTAAAAAAGAATTACAATGTAGCTACCAAACTCCGCCAAACCATAACATTCAAAGTACTACATCTGACGATACTACATTGCTGGAAAAAAATTGCATGATGTTAGATAACAAGCTCGAAGAAAATAGAAAATAGATTCTTCGAGAGATAAAAAATACTTTAGACTCAAAGATAGAACAACATACTCATAAATTAAGAACAAAAATAATGAACACTACGGACACTATCACACGAGCAATCTACTATAAAATTACAAATATTTGAATTACAAACATTGAATAAGACCATCGAGAAGCTAAACCAAGAAAATAGACAACTTAAAGAGGAAATGAAACAACTTTTAAAAAACACAAAAGTATACAAAATCACAACAATACCGATAATAAGAAAAAAAATGTCCTATACGGTCTCACAGAATATGAGCACGAAACAAAGCAAGATCTTCATCATAGAATAGTAAAAAAAATTCAGGAAATACTCAATGTGGACCTCAGAGGTTACGTCGAAGACCTGACTCGATTAAGTAGAAACAACTCAGGCCGCAGACCTATCATAATAGAACTGATAAGCAAAAGGATGACTAAATATTTACTTCAACATGGCAGATTTTATATAAGTACGGGCATATCAATATCAGAATATCTTGATGAACATGCACTAAAACAAAGAAAAACCCTTCAACAGCAACTTCGCATGGCAAGGACGGCCGGCCACCATGCCATTATTAGAAATAGCAAACTTTTTATAAATGGTAACATATCTGACACTTACCCACAATCGCAGGCGCCGAACGCGTCCGAACAAAGACCCAGTGAAGATTTCTTCACCTGATATATGCACCGCATTCCAAAGATAGTTCGTCTTATAATACACAACATACTCAGAACATAACCTCACAAAGACACAACTTTCGTCGCTAACTCAACTGATTTTAATATTATTATACAGAAAATGCAAAGTCTATTCGGCAAACGAAACACGGTCAAAGCTTTTCTACAAGATAACTATCGCACGGTGCACGCACTATGTGCAACAGAGATATGGCTATCGGAGGCCAAACAACAACAGATTGACTGCACCGGATACAATAAAGCCACATCGTTTTGCAGACAACATCGCAGCGGTGGCGGGACAATAGTATTATTACGAGACGACTTCGAATACACGGAGATAAAAGATATAATAAATCTATCAATCGAATACAGTATAGAAATTTGCGCCTAACTAATTAACAAATTAAATGTATTATTAATCATTATATATTGGAATAGCAAGCGAGCCGATTTATTTTTTGACCAGTTGAATAAATTAATGACATTAATTTCAAAAAAGTACAATAAATTAGATATTATCGTTGCCGGTGATTTTAACATAAATACACTGGTAAAAAGCACAGTATCAATTAATCTTCTCACCATAATGCGGGAAAATAACTTTATACCACTTGTAAACGAACCTACTCTTATTACTAGCACGACTGCAACATGTATCGGTCTAGTATTTGCTAATCGCTATAAATATAAATTAAACGTGACCGTACAAAATATTGGTTTTTCTGACCACTTAGGAGTATCATTAAAAATTAAAAATGCATTAAACACCAAACAGTTACTCACGTGGAAAATCCAAAAAAGGTTTTTTGACAAAAGAAATATGGAAAAATTTAAAAAAGACATTAAATTCAAATTCAAATTCAAATTCAAATTCAAAATCATTTATTCAATTTAGGCGTCTACGACGCTCTTATGAAGGTCAATTACAAATTTTAATATTGAAATATTCTACATTGTACTGCCACGTTCAGCAAAAAAAGTTTATAGAGCCACTGCGAGAAGAACGGGCAAGAAACTCGGGGCCATTCTTTTAAACGTCTTTTTACAATGTGTTATAAACAATATTATACAATTATTACAATATTTGTTTAAATTACGTAGGAGACATGTGATGGCTTGGCAGAGGTGGAATTTTCCAAGCATTTTTGTCGTTTAAGTAATCACAAACTGTGTAGTAGGATTTCTTCATCAAAATATTTTTCACGTGCAATTTGAATTTTCCTTCTGTGAGCATTGTAATATGTTCGGGAATTTTATTATAAAACCGCACACAATTACCTAAAAAGGACCTTTTATTTGTCTTTGCTAATCTAAAACATGGTACCGTTAATTTATATTTGTTCCTAGTGTTGTAATGATGGTTGTCACTGTTTAA
Source organism: Plagodis dolabraria (assembly GCA_963854805.1). NCBI lineage: Eukaryota > Metazoa > Arthropoda > Insecta > Lepidoptera > Geometridae > Plagodis > Plagodis dolabraria. The sequence continues at coordinate 801,042 of OY978454.1, read as the reverse complement.
TTTAAATTTACTCAAATTTTTCCGAACATACATAATATTTTCAAATATATATATTTTAAAAATATGGAATGTCTAAAATTTTAAAAATAAATAATATCGTAATTGAAAATTATAATAACTTGAATACAGTTATGATGGAAAAATTAAACCACTGTATTCCTATATAGAGTAAACAAAAAATGCCCTTGGCTAACGCGAGGAATAAAAACTTCTTGTAAAAATAAAAGATTACTTAGACCAATCATGACCTATTTTAATCATCTCACATTAACTAAATTTTACAAATCATATGTAAAATGCTTAAAAAGACCATCAATAAATCAAAAAGAAACCAACATATACGTGAAATGAAAAATTCAGATAATAAAACCAAATGTATGTGGAAAATAAAAAAAGACCGCACAAATAAAACTACAAAGAAACCTAAAACAAACATAAAACTAAAAATCCAAAATAAATTGATTTCTGAACCCACGCAAATAGCTTCGCGTCAGTGAGCGCAGGCAGCGGGGGGCGCGCGGCCGGCCTGCACTCACGCGCACTGATAACACGATGTTTTAAGAAACATCGTGTTATCAGTGCGCGTGAGTGCAGGCCGAACCCCGCGAAATTTACAATGTAATAAAAAATATATAATGCAAATGTGGAATTTACAATGTAATAAAAAATGAGGATGCGGGTAGGAGGCCCCGCGAGAAGTTGAACCTCTGTGTTTTATTTTTGCATTTTATTAGTTTATTGCGGTTTTCCTAATTTTTTCCGGATAATATTGAAAACTAAGGTCCTAACTCGTGTGCTCCCGCGTTATCTCAACGTTCCGGGCCTGGACCCGGTTCACCGTTAATTTGGTGAACAATCTGGCGGTGTTTCGGATTCCGAAGGTGTCGTCGAGCGGGATTTTCTATCCTTTGCCTACTTGTCCGCGGTTCCCGATCAAGAAATCGTTTTGTGAAAAGTGTTGTAGTGTTTGTTTAGAAAATTTGTGTAAAACTGTTTTTTTCTTTATAATCCCAAACATATTTCAAGACTCAACCCACAAGCAGCGCCATCTATTACTGAGACCCCATACTAATTCATCCGTGACCTAAGATCATTCAATAGCGGCACGGCGCGGCGGCGCATGCGCCTGACAGTATTGAATTATCTAGTTCGCTACGTACGCTCGAGGACACATCTGCGACACCCAAGTTAGCAAGGAACCCAGCAGTGATCAATAGAGGGCGGGACTTGTTAAGTCTTTCCTGTGCAGGCCTCGGTAAACATCGATTTCATTCTATAAAACCCACTTTTGACAGTTTGCGTTATTTTCTCTTGACCATTATTTAAAAACAATTGTAAGTTAGAAGAAACGTATTCTCATTACGTTATGTTACGTTATGTATTATTTTATATGCGTGATAGATATTAAGTTACTCGTATGGACGTTTTGTACGATTTTTATGTTTTTGATATTTCAAATATTAACTTTTAATGAGATATAATAATTAATTGACGTTCGATATAACATTTAATTGATTGTGATTATTATCAATATTTAATTATTATTGTTTCGAAGAGAGAATTAGACTTTTTTTTTAATGTTAGCCATTATTTTACATAGGTATTATAAAACAATTCAGTATTTATTAAAACATTTTCTATTGTTGCACTTGGGTTAACTTGGGCACGCTGCTGGACGACGACTCCGTGAGAGTGGCTGCGGGATACCGACTCGGTTGTGCGGTCTGCGAGCCTCACGTTTGCCTGTGTGGTGCGAGGGTGGAGTCGGATGGCCTGCACGCTCTCGGTTGCACTCGTTGCGCTGGACGGAGGCCCCGGCATCATGCCATCAACGACATCATTAAGAGGGCCCTCGTTTCGGCAGAAGTACCTTGCGTCCTCGAGCCTCTCGGCCTCTCGCGCTCTGATGGCAAGCGGCCGGATGGGCTAACGCTGATCCCATGGCAGAGGGGGCGTTGTCTCATCTGAGATGCAACTTGCGTGAGCACTTTTGCTGCTTGCCACCTGCTCGCTACCCAGAAAACCGCCGGTGGGGGTGCAGAGGCGGCCGCATTGGGCAAGCATAATAAATACGCTGCCTTGGAATTGGCGTACGATTTCGTGCCATTTTCTGTGGAGGTGATGGGGCCGTGGTGTTCAGAGGCCAAGAAGTTTGCGGCAGATCTAGGGCGGCGCTTGCGAGATAGGACGCGAGACCCACGGTCAGGAGAATACCTCATTCAACGGATTTCCCTCGCAATACAGCGGGGAAATGCGGCTAGCCTAATGGGCACTTTTGGGCGAGGGAATAATATTATGACGTAATCTTTTTTAGATTTAATATTATTTTATTGACATTTTATAATTTAACATTTATGTTTGACAACAATTTATGAAACACTCCCTTAATTATAATTATAAGAAATAATAAACTTAAATATATTATTGATTTAATGCAAATATAGCTCTGGTATAGATGAAATACCCCCAGTCTTAATCAAACATTGCGCAGCGGAATTGACATTGCTTTATTATATATTAATCAATCAATCGTTTAATGAAGGCGTCTTTCCGGACTTTTTAAAAATAGCTCTAATAAAACCCATGCATAAAAAATTGTCTAAACAAGACCTAGATGGTCTTTTTTTTGACATTTTTTTATAACTAAAGGCCAATAGCACTCCTGCCTACGTCATCAAAAATATTTGAGAAAGTGATGCAAAAGCGCGTAAATTCCTCTTGCGAAATATATAAGAATTTTGACCAGTCCCAAAACGGCTTCCGGAAAAATCGCTCCACTGTCTTAGCGGTATTTAAGTATGTCCAAACTATACTCAATATAATAGATAAAAAAAAATACGCCATCGGGGTCCTGCTCGACATGACGAAGGCGTATGACAAAGTCCAATATCACATACTTCTGGAAAAAAACTATATAACATAGGAATACGCGGGATAACACACAATTGGTTTAAGTCATATTTAGAAAACCGTATACAATGTGTAGAAATTGAACATTTCGATAGCGACACGGGCACTGTTAATACAATAAGATCTACCCCTATAAAAATAAACAACTCTATACCCCAAGGATCGGTCTTGGGATGTATCCTGTTTTTAATTCATATTAATGACCATTAACGAGTCTTGTGTACTTTTCGCGGACGACATATCTCTTTTGACATCTTGCGAAAATAATGATAACCTGACTAATAATCTCACTGACATATATGTTTAATAATATAATCAATTGGATGACTGACCACAATCTTGACTTAAATTTCGAAAAAAACAAATCTCATACAATTTAGACCCCACCAAAAATGCACTCTTGACATACATTTTTCCTTTAATTATAATAAACTACAATGTATTGACGCGGCAATATTATGAGGCCTAGAACTAGACTCTCAATTAAATTGGAAAAATCATATTATTCAAAAAATACAATCCAAATTATCAAGTTTCTCTGACGTCCTTAGGGAAGTACGACGGGCCACTGACCTCAATACAGCCATATCAGCGTACTTTGCTTGCGCATACTCATGGCTCCGTTACGGTATCACACTTTGGGGTAATAGTGTAAATGTAGATGAACTCTTTGTCGCACAGAAAAAAATAATCCGCATTCTCGCAAATATCAAAGCTCCAGACATCACAAAAATAGAATTTCATAAACCATACTTCATAAAATATAAAATCCTAACTGTTGCATCCATCTATATCTTAGAAACTTGTAATTTCGTTAAAAAATACCCAGAATATTTCAAAAAACTTTCAGACAAACCACGCAATATACCGGGCGATAATGTAGTGTCTGACGAAGATTTATCATTTTTTGAGCATAATAAATTCAATACAGAAGAATTTAAATTAAGGCCAGTTAGTTCTTCAGATATCGCTAAATATTTATTGTTAATTAAATCAAATGCTATTGGAAATGATGCAATTAGCCGAGACATGGTTTTGTTTTCACTTCCTTGTACATTAGATGCAATCACGGCTATAATCAATAGGTCAATTATGTCAGGCGTTGTTCCCAGTAAGTGGAAAGAAGCAATAGTAACTCCCAGACCCAAAAATGATAACCCGGTTGAACTAAAAGACCTTAGGCCTATTAGTATTTTGCCATTCCTGTCGAAACTGCTAGAGAAAGCTGTCTGCGTACAGCTGACTAAATTTATAGAAAGTAACAACATTTTGCCTCCTTTACAATCTGGATTTCGCAAGGGTCGTGGTACGGCGACGGCTTTGCTTGATGTCATAGACAACATATTAGCGGAACAAGACGTTGGCCACAGCACCGTTCTAACTCTATTAGATTATTCCCGTGCCTTTGATTGTCTCAATGTTCGTCTCCTTCTAGCTAAACTATCATACTATGGGTTACACAAAAACTCAGTCACGTGGTTTGGAAATTACCTGAGCAACCGGTACCAGTCAGTGAAATTAGTAAGAAAAGATGGTTCCATTGTAATCTCTAATCCTAGGCTCATTTATCGCGGTGTACCTCAAGGTTCAATAATTGGCCCACTTCTTTTCATTATATACAGTGCTGATCTCACCAATGTTATCCATCATTGTAAGTACCACTGTTACGCTGACGATGTACAAGTGTACTTGTCAGAGTCACCTAATAATATACCACCAGCAGTAATACGGCTAAATGAGGATTTGGAAAGAATTGCTAACTGGTCAAGAAATAATGATAGATAGATAGATAGATAGATAGGTAACTCTTTATTGACAACACCGTAATAACAACAATAAACTTATTACTAAAACATAAAGCCAAGTGTATCAATGGGCGGTCTTATCGCTCAGAGCGATCTCTTCCAGACAACCCATCAATAAGGGATATGGTCCATATATTGGTCGGGGTGTCTTATGGTCTAAATAATTCTACGCATAAATAGTTCATGTTAGCAAATTATTAACTAAGTAATTAACCAAAACTACAAAACTAAATTAATACTCATAAGTATATGTACATAAAATATAATATAAGGATAAATGCTTATACTATTATAATAAATAAAATAAATACATAAATACGACATAAACATACATATATGAGTTAAAATACATAATAAAATATACATATTCTAAAATATGTATATTTTAGAGAGCGGTACGGAAAGAACTCTCCTCCCTTGATGTGCGAAAGTCGAGTGGGCCAGATTGCATCCCGGCTATTGTCCTCAAGTCATGTGCTCCTGAGCTGACTCCGGTGTTAACGCGCCTTTTCCGGCTCTCCTACTCCAAAGGATGCGTGCCGTCTTCGTGGAAGGTTGCTCTCGTACACCCTATTGCCAAAAAGGGTGACCGTACAGACCCATCCAACTATAGGCCTATAGCAATCACTTCTCTACTCTGCAAGGTGATGGAGCGAATAGTCAACGACCAGCTCCTAGGTTACTTAGAGGATCACCAACTGATCAGTGACCGCCAATACGGTTTCTGCCGTGGCAGATCAGCTGGTGATCTTCTGGTTTACCTCACTCATCGTTGGGCTGACGCAGTCGAGAGTAGAGGGGAAGCTTTAGCTGTCAGCTTAGATATTGCTAAGGCTTTCGATCGGGTCTGGCACAGGGCACTTCTTTCGAAGTTACCATCCTACGGTCTTTCCGAGGGGTTCTGCACCTGGGTCGCCAGTTTTTTATCTGGACGGAGCATTCGTGTCGTTGTCGACGGAGCTTGCTCCGATCCCATGCCGATTAATGCTGGCGTCCCTCAGGGATCAGTGTTATCGCCTACGCTATTTATTCTGCATATCAATGATATGTTACAAGTTTGTAACATGCATTGCTATGCGGACGATAGCACGGGCGATGCGCAATATTCTGGCCGTGTTAGTGCCCCTCGCGACGAAGTAGAAAGAAGCAGAACTGGTATTGTGTCTGAAGTCGAGGGTGCATTGGAACTTGTCTCACATTGGGGACAGCAGAAAAAGACCCCCTTCATCATCGCTCCGCAATTTCAGGGTGTTCCCCTAGAAATCGCAGAGAGTATTGGAGTTCTTGGCGTCGACATTTCCAAAGATGTCCAGTTCCGCTATCACATCGCGAGTAAGGCTGGGTTGGCATCCAGGAAACTTGGTGTGCTTAACAAAGCAAAGCGGTACTTTACGTCGAGCCAGCGACTTTTGCTTTATAAAGCACAAGTTCGCCCTCACATGGAGTACTGCTCTCACCTCTGGAATGGCGCACCAAAGTACCAACTCCAGTCTCTCGATGCTATTCAGCGTCGAGCGGTCCGAATTGTCGACGACCCCGAGCTCTCTGACCACCTTGAGCCACTGAGCATCCGTAGAGACATCGGTGCGCTCTGTGTATTCTACAGGCTCTATAACGGAGAATGCTCTCAGGAGCTGTTTGATCTTATACCGGCTTCGCGATTCTATCATCGTACCTCGCGTCACCGGTTGAAAGCTCATCCACACATAATCGAGTCCTGGAAGTCTCACACAGCTCGATTTATGCGTTCCTTCTTACCGCATACTTGCAAAATGTGGAATGATCTTCCAGCTAGCGTTTTCCCGCGGAGCTACAATATAGATTCCTTCAAAAAGGGTGTTAAAAGAGTCTTACAGGGTCGGCAACGCATTGGTAACGCCCCTGGTGTTGCAAATGTCCATAGGCGACGGTAACCGCTTACCATCAGGTGGGCCGTCTGCTTGTTTGCCACTCCATCACATAAAAAAAAAAAAAAAAATCATATATATTATATATACATATATATATAAATATATACAAATTGCTATATGTTAAACACATAATTAAATTTAAAATAATATTTGTACCATTGTGTCTATTATTAAAAATAAAAGTTAGAGTAAGAGATAATAGTTCTTGACTTGATCCTTGAAAGATATCAATGAAAGAGCACGTTTTATTTCTAGCGGTAGCGGATTCCACAGTCTGACAGCTTCAGCGGCAAATGAATAGTGATAGAAAGTAGATTTAGTTGCAGGTTGTTGTAGCGTTAAGTTTTCTGATGACCGTAATGACAGAGAATGTGTATTATGAAGAAATTTAAATTGTTCTTTGAGGTAGCGCGGGGATAAAGGATGGAACAGAATACTGTAAAGGAGACATAGTATATGAGCATTCCGGCGACGACGAATAGGGAGCCACTTGAGCTTATTACGAAAATCGGAGACGTGATCATATTTGCGTAAGCCATATATAAATCTTATACAAAAATTTTCGAGACGCTCAAGTTTATTCAGTTGCTCTTCGGTTAGATCAAGATAGCAGACGTCAGCATAATCAAGAATAGGAAGTAAAAGAGATTGTGCAAGCGCAATTTTAGTGGTAGTAGGTAGAAAGTTTCGAAGTCTCCGTAAGGATCCTGCGGATGCAAACAACTTACGGCTAGTGATAGCTATTTGAGGATCCCATGTTAGGTTTTGGTCTATAGTAATACCCAGGTTTTTGACAGTTTTACTAAAAGGGACGATCACTCCATCAAACACCAGTCGCGGTAGTGAGTCCCAGTCTACCTTCGAAATCAAGCGAGAACTTCCGTCTATAATGGCTTGAGTTTTAAGTGGGTTAACTTTCAGCCCGTAAGCTTTGCTCCATTCCATTATTAGAGACAGATGTTCATTAGTTGCTTTCACTGTTTCATGCAGGTTAAGCAATGTAGCTTGGCGGTATAATTGTAGATCATCTGCATAGAGGTGGTAGGATGAAGAAATATTTTGAGATATTGAATTTATAAAGATAGAAAAAAGAAGAGGAGATAATACGCCACCCTGCGGTACACCGGCGGAAGTGTCACACCATGAAGAAAAACGATCTTCGATGCGAACTCGTTGTCGGCGACCGTACAGGTAAGAATGAAACCAGTCAATCGCCGTTGGAGATATGTTGTTTGAGCGAAGAATAGCAAGAAGGATGTCAAAGTCAACAGTGTTAAACGCACTGCTAAAATCTAAAAGTGTCAACATAGTTAACTGGCCGTTATCCATCCCTAGACGGATATCATCAGTAATTTTGAGGAGTGCAGTAACTGTGCTATGTCCTGGACGAAAGCCAGACTGAAGGGGGTTTAAAAGATCATTGTGGGTGAAAAAACTGTTAAGTTGGTTATAAACTAAACGTTCAAGCACTTTCGAAAGAAATGGAAGTATTGAAATTGGACGATATTCTGAATGAGATTTAGGATTAGATTTTTTCGGCAAAGGGATTATTTGTGCTTCCTTCCATAATGAAGGAAACTTACTATTTAATATGGAAAAGTTTAAAATATAACACACTGTTGGAAGAATAACGTCTAAAATAGGAACCAGCATATTTCGGCTTATTCCATCAATTCCAACAGCATTTGAAGATATAGAAAGTATGCTTTTCTTAACATCACAAGCGGTGAATTGGCTAAAGACGAATGAAGAAAGGTCAGGGATTGTAACGTTAGAAAGAAATTTTAAAGTATCATCTTTTGACGAATCGTCTATATAAGACGATGAGACAAAGTATTGGTTCAATGAATTAATATCTAAATTTTTGGGAATAGATTCTTCGCGAGATTTACCAACCCCTAAAGACCTAAGAAACTTCCATACTTTCGCTGGATCCTTTTCTTGAACAGACTCATGAATGTGGCGCCTTTGTGCATCTCTACACACCAAATTGCAGTGATTCCGTACCCTGGTGTATCGGGTTTTATTCATATCTGTTGGATTACACTTATATTTAGTTTTCGCAACTGCTTTTTTATGTCTTACTATTTTTATATCCCCAGTAAGCCAGGGAGCAGGTGTATGTTTTATTTTGATAGATCTGAATGGGGCATGTACGTCATAGAGTTGGGTGATAATAGAATTGAATATTGCAATTTTGTCGTCAATTGAATCAGTCTCTATAACTGGAGACCAATCTATCTTTTTAGCGTCGTCTAAAAATGCATCTTGATTTATACCACTAAAATTACGTTGCAGAATAATTGTAGGTCTAGATTTAGGAGGACGAATTTTGTAAGATAAGAAAATTAAATCATGATAGGAAAAATCATCAGCCGAACACTGACCATACTTAGCAACTAGCTCTAAAGATGATACCATAATAAGGTCCAAAAGTGAAGGGACTGAATTTGGAAAGTGATGAGTCGCACCGAGAGGGAGGATATACATGTTGCTGGCTTTGATTAGTGTCTCTAATGTAGTAGTGCGACTGTTATGCTTTAAGAGGCAAGTGTTGAAATCACCCATAACTATTGTATGACTATAGGATGGAGAAATATCTGTTATGAGCTTTTCAAAGGACGAGAAGTAATTGTTGCTGTCTGAATTGCTATAGTAAACTCCGAGAAGTACTTTAGAATGGGAAAGAAGAACTTCAATGAAAAGATGTTCGCCAGCATTTGGGGGAGGTGGTTGAGTTGATGTGCTTATTACAGTGAAGGGAATATGGGCACGGATATAAATAGCTACACCACCACCGCGGCCAAATGTCCGATCATTGCGAATGAGATTAAACCCTGGTAAAGTGTACGAAACTGAAGGAAGAGATGGCTTTAACCAAGATTCGGAGACTAATATAGCGTGAACATTCTTATTATGAAATGACGTCAGCATATCAGGGAAATGAGCCGGAATGCTCTGCGCATTAATATGAATAACGTTAAAGTTTTTAGGCACATCAGAAAAGTGTGATTCTAAAGTTTCAGAAAGAGAAGGGATACTTAAAAAACTGTCATTACTGCTAGACGATGATAGAGATAAATAATTATCATTATCAGCTTTATCACTAAATATGTTTAACATTTAACGATTTAAATAAAATATATTACTAATACAAATATATATGAATAAAATAAAATTATATAATAAAAAATATAAATATATATAGATATGCAAGTAGGCGGTACCTACTTACTCATACAACGTACCTGCCAGTTTTTCAATAAAAAATATATAACAACAAATAACATCCTACGCTAAAAATGATAAAGGCTTCCGAATACATGATGAACAGAAAATGTACAAATTGTTCGAGTCTAAAATACATTTATGGTCAAATGTTGACAATGACATTTGACGATAATGACTTATGACATGGCGTAGCGAATGTCAGTGACTAAAATAATGATTCGATTCGACAATGGTAACTTTATGGGAACTATTGAAGGTACCTTCTTCAAACTTTGATTTGGATGTTTATACAATCACTAAAGTCATAAATACCCACAGTAGAAATAATCTTTGTTAAATACCAAGATTCAGTTCGTCATAGTAATTATGTTACAATATACCGTTACTTTTTGGCCACACGTCTTGTTCTTGCGGATGCCGAAGGTTCCTTAACTACTGCCACAGTCGGTTCCCTTGAGCCTGCCACGGAGCTAGTGGCGGCCTGCACGCTGATTTGCTCAAGATCTGCTGTACATGATACTCGATGCCGCACACCGTCGCCATCCAGCACGAAGACAGAGCCTTCATGCGTCCAGCACTTGGAAACACCAAACTGCAGCCGTGCCAGCTTGAATGTGTCGTGTCTTTGCTTCGTAAGGAATTCGGACAACGTAATACCCGAACTCTTGCTGCGCTTGTGTTAATGATGATAATGCGCTTGTGTTAAACCCAGCAAAATCGAAATATATGGTCATGGGCACAAGAAAGCAACTCAATAAAATCTGCGGTGATCCAGACGTTAAGATTTGTGGAGAACATGTTGTTCGTGTAGATGAAGCTAGAAATCTTGGTATAACCTTCGACAGTCATCTGAGATTTGAAAACCACGTGCTTGGGATGGTCAAAAACTGTTTTTACCGTCTCAAAGTATTATACCAAATTAGGGACCAATTATCAGAACAGTCGCGTATCACTCTTTGCGAATCCCTAATATTATCCAGGCTTAACTATGGAGATGTTGTTTATGGCCCTCGGTTATTCGGCAAGACTCAACGTTTAATACAGCGCGTCCAAAATGCATGTTGCCGATACTGTTTTAATGTTCCTCCAAGAAGCCATATTACTCCCATATTAAACAATGCTTCTATACTCAATATGGAATCTCGTAGAGAGTTGCATTTAGCGGGACTTGTCTTCGACGTTGTAAAGTTTAGAAACCCTGAGTACTTGCATGCGAAGATTAAGTTTGTTAATCAAAACTCTAAAAAGCTCCTAAGGTCTATAAGGTCAGCGCTCTTATATCACAGCCATAAAACCGCGGCATTCACTGGCAGTTTCCGATATTTGGCAATGAAGTGTTGGAATAACATCCCTCCACCCATAAGAAACCTTAATATGAAATTTACTTTTAAATCTAATTTCCGAGCTTATCTCCTAGAAAAACAAAAACTAGGCATTCCCAAACACTTCATAAGCCAACTATAATGTACTCAATACGTTTCTACTCGATACGTTTGTTCATTCACTGGACAACTTACACATACCTAAACGTATTGCACGCCCTCACAGCTAAAACTGCACACACACACACACACACACACTTCTCTTACTTCTCTGCACATATTATATTTTATATTTATCATTCACCTGATTCGCATCTAGTGTCCGAACTAAATTTTAAACTCATTTACCTACAGAAATATAAATATATATATACATACATATTACATTTTATCTATGGTACACAGACTGCTGTATTGCGCTCGTTTCGCCTCGTCATCTCGAAGGTGATAGCTGAAAATCAGTGTTTGCTCTTAGAGCAATATTATTCGCTGAGCTATGACCTATTTGTTGTGCTGCAACACACACGTACTTTTATTTTTTGGTAGTGATCCCTAGCAATATAGTTTTGTTTTTAAGCAGATTATTAATGCAAAGTAGTGGTCCCCATTCTGTGGCCATAAAAATATTTAATAAATTACCGGACGAATTAAAGACTGACGAAAATGAACAAGACCTTACTAAAAAACTAAAATACTTATTGATAGAAAAATGTTATTATACCATAGAACAATACTTATGTGACAAATATTTAGAAAAAAATAAATCGGGCCGCTCCACATTGAGTTGCCATACCTAAACTTGGGTCATTATGTCAATACGTTTCTACTCGATACGTTTGTTCATTCACTGGACAACTTACACATACCTAAACGTATTGCACGCCCTCACAGCTAAAACTGCACACACACACACACACACACACTTCTCTTACTTCTCTGCACATATTATATTTTATATTTATCATTCACCTGATTCGCATCTAGTGTCCGAACTAAATTTTAAACTCATTTACCTACAGAAATATAAATATATATATACATACATATTACATTTTATCTATGGTACACAGACTGCTGTATTGCGCTCGTTTCGCCTCGTCATCTCGAAGGTGATAGCTGAAAATCAGTGTTTGCTCTTAGAGCAATATTATTCGCTGAGCTATGACCTATTTGTTGTGCTGCAACACACACGTACTTTTATTTTTTGGTAGTGATCCCTAGCAATATAGTTTTGTTTTTAAGCAGATTATTAATGCAAAGTAGTGGTCCCCATTCTGTGGCCATAAAAATATTTAATAAATTACCGGACGAATTAAAGACTGACGAAAATGAACAAGACCTTACTAAAAAACTAAAATACTTATTGATAGAAAAATGTTATTATACCATAGAACAATACTTATGTGACAAATATTTAGAAAAAAATAAATCGGGCCGCTCCACATTGAGTTGCCATACCTAAACTTGGGTCATTATGTAGTGTTATGTATATAGTTATTAAGCTACATACATAATATGCAATAAATGATTTGATTTGATTTGATTTAGACCCTAGAGCCAAGCTGACCTGACACTATACCGAAGATATCCCGGACTTCAACCTGTATGAGATTAGGATCGCCTTGAAACAGCTGAAGGACAACAAGGCTTCTGGTGATGACGGAATCACATCTGAGCATCTGAGAGCGGGTGGAACATCGGTACTCAAAGCCCACCAGAAGCCCTTCAATTCCTTCCTTATTGGAGGTACAACGCCAGAATCATGGAACAGAGGCAACAGAGGTGGTACTGTTCTTTAAAAAAGATGATAATACTTTGCTGAAGAACTACAGACCTATCACGCTTCTGAGTTATGTTTATAAGCTGTTTTCAAGGGTCATTACGAACCGTCTCAGTCAAAGGTTTGATGAATTCGAAAATCCCGAACAAGCCAGTTTCCGAAAAGGTTATAGTATCATAGACCACATCCATACGCTGCGGCAAGTTATAGGTACACAAGACCAAGGAGTATAACTTGCCACTATGCTTAGCGTTTGTGGACTATGAGAAAGCCTTCGATTCGATCGAAACGTGGGCGCTGCTTGAGTCTCTCCAACGATGCCGCATTGACTATCGATTCATCGAAGTGCTAAAGTGCTTGTACAATAACGCCACCATGTCGGTCCGAGTACAAGAGCAAAGTTCGAAGGCGATTCCATCACAAAGAGGCGTGAGACAAGGAGATGTCATATCTCCGAAACTGTTCACTGCTGCAGTGGAAGATGCCTTCAAACTTCTAGAGTGGAAAGAACTTGGCATAAATATATACGGCGAGTATGTACTCGCTGATGATGTCACTCACCTCCGATTTGCCGACGATATTGTGTACATCGCGGAATCTATGGATGACTTGAGCACAATGCTCAAAAGCCTCAATCGAGTTTCTCAACGGGGAGGCATTTAAATGACAAGACAAAGGTAATGTCAAACGTCCATGTTGTGCCCGTACCGGTACCAGTTGGGAACTCGATACTCGAAGTTGTTGACAAATATGTTTACTTAGGACATACGGTCCAACTAGGCAAGTCCAACTTTGTGAAATAGGTCAATCGTCGAATCCAACTCGGTTGGGCAGCGTTCGGGAAACTCCACGGGGTCTTTTCGTCCAAAATACATCAGTGCCTAAAGACGAAAGTCTTCCACCTGTGTGTGTTACATTTGAACCAAAACGTGGCCTTATATGTAAGCTCAAAGTTGCACGACGAGCTATGGAGAGGGCTATGCTCGTTGTTTCTCTACGAGATCGAATCAGAAATGAGGAGATCCGTAGACGAACGAAAGTTACCGATATTTATATATTTGTTTATTTCAGTACATTACATTTGGTGGGCATTACAGTTTCCCAATTCGCCTACCCAATGCTTAACCTAAAAATAATTACCTCTACATTACACTATAAATACAAACAAAGCAAAATAGATACATAAATATATTTACAAATGCCCCAAAGAGTATAACTCCACATACTCTACTGCCGTTCTGTGAAACTCAATTAACGTGCAGTGGAACAAATCCAAGTGCTGGTACTGCTGAGTAACCCCGTTATGTATGCGCAAAGCACGCCGGAGTGGTGACCAACGTTCAAGCTCAGTATTGCATCTCGGGACTTCAAATAAGTTATGCCGCCGAGCTCTTAGATAGTTTTCAGGAAGTGAAATAAATATTCCTTCCTACAGAATTGGGTTGCTCCTGCTTCCCACTAAAATCTTTAAAATATATTACACCAGAAAAACGATCCTCCTGGCTTCCAAAGTGCCGTCATTCCAAGCAAAAAATTACTGGGATACAAAAACGGATAACCCACTTAATATCCATATTGTTTGTTATAGAGCCATTGTATGAACTTTCACTGTATTTTTTCTACCTTTAATATATATTTTTCTTCAATGGGACACTAAACTATAGCATTGGTTTCCAACCTACTTCTTACGAATTCATTGTATAGTGCCTTTAAAGCAGGTACGAGTATGCTGTCCAGATGCCTTGCCTGTCTCAAACAAGAGCCAACAAAGAGACAGAAAAGCCTGCTTAGGAAAAATTTTGAATTAAAATGACATTATCTACTGTGTCAATCACTTTGCGAAAATCTAAATATATGGCATCAACTTGTAATCCAGAATCGACAGCGTCGACTATATAGGTCCAGTAAGATAAAAGATTTGATGTAGTGGATCTCCCAGTCCTAAATCTATGCTGTGCGTGGCTGCCTCATGATTTCACCACAATCTTTCACTTAATAAGGTGGAATACCATCAGGCCCAACAGATTGTTTTGGTATGAGTGATCTGATAGCAAGTCTTACATCACCTTCCATCTTATTAAGTCAACAGTTTTTGAAACGTTATCCACATCTAAGCACGGGGGGTCTATATCGAATGAAAGAACTCAGCGAAACATGTTTTTTTTTCTCATGATGTACTTAGTACGTCATTATATTACAATTTAGCCAACAATACGGACTAATGAGTAATTTTAGTTTGACTTAAACTGCTAAATAGAGTAAAGTTACGAATGTGTCCATTAACACCTATCTTATTGTCTCTATTAAGGGGCAGACACTATGTGTTCTTGTGTTCTTTATATGTAGCACTCACTTCACTACTTATCACTGTCACTTAACTACACTAACTCAAAAGGTTTTGTCCTTTTTAGCCTTCTCACTATGTCTGTGTTGTCAAGGAGTTGGATTGCCTCAACATTCACGTGGTGGTGAAGTCTATATTCGTGAGCTTCTGCATGTTTTTTTATTATATCCACAACGACATCCATTTTCAGGTCTCGATGGAGGTCGACAGTTCTTATGTACCATGGTGCATTGACTATACCTTTGAGTACTTTATTTTGGAATCTTTGGATTATCTGGATGTTGCTTTGTTTGGTACAGCCCCATAGCTGAGCTCCATAAGTCCATACTGGCATAAGGACTTGCTTGTACAAGACAATTTTATTATGTACAGACAACGAGGAATGCTTCCCAAGTAGCCAGTACATCTTCTTGTAACGAAGTTCTAACTCTTCGCATTTCTTTTTCACATGAGCTTTCCAGCGAAGCTTTGCATCAAGTGTTATTCCAAGGTACTTGGCAGTATTTTCGTATGGTATCACGTTGCCATTTATGTATAACGGGTTGTAATTGGCATTTTTATTGGTAAAATCTATATGAACCGACTTAGATTCATTGAGCTTTATTCTCCATTTTTTCGTCTATTCGGAAATCTTATCGATGGCTGATTGAACTTTTACCACTGCTTCCTCATGAGTGGCCCCTATAGCCATTATAGCTGTGTCATCAGCAAAGGTTGCAATGGTGTTATTTTCTAAGTGTGGAATATCGCAGGTGTACAATAAGTACAAGGTCGGACCAAGGACGCTTCTTTATGGTACTCCCGCTTTAATTTATTTAATTTCTGAGTATGAATCACCTTGTCTTACTCTGAACATTCTTTGTGTAAGATAAGATTCAATTATTTCAGCAAATTGCTTCGGTAGCATATTCCTAAGCTTATGCATTAGCCCATAGTGCCACACTTTATCAAATGCTTGTGCTACGTCCAGGAACACTGCAGAGCAAACTTTCTGTTCTTCCTATGATTTTTCATTTATATTAGTAATTCTGTGCACTTGATCTATTGTAGAGTGCTTTTCTCTAAGCCCGAATTGGTATTCAGGTATTAGTTTCCGTTCTTCTATTACAGGTTTCCAATCATGTAAATAATTTTGACATGATTGGAAGTAAAGATATTGGTCTATATGATGTTGTTTCGTGAGCTGGTTTACCTGGTTTCGGTATCATTATAATTTCAGCAAATTTCCACACATCAGGTACATGTTTAACTCTGAATATAGCGTTTATTAAGGTAGTCAGTTTCACTATGGCTTTTTGGGGAAGATTGTGAAGGATTTCTCCTGTTATAAGATCGTAACCTGGCGATTTCTTTTTATTTATTTAAATAAAAGATTCTTTAGTGAGATGCGATTCTGAAATCAAGCAAATGTCAATGTTTTCTAAATGCAAGACAGCCTCCAGTTCTATTCGATGTTGCAAGAGGCCATTTGCATTCCAAGCCATAATTTTAGTTTATTAGTCATTTCTGTTCTATTGCTATAGCTTTTTTGGTGCTAATTTCTAGTTTTTTCGTCAAATGAGGTAAGTAGTTGCAACAAGGTTAAACAACGCTGGCATTAGAGGTGTAGCTTTGGAATGGTTTGAAGATTATCTAACCTGCCGAGAGCAAAGGGTAAGAGTCAATGACTATGAGAGTGACGTCGGATTCAGCAGAATTGGTGTTCCACAAGGCAGCACGTTAGGACCAACCCTGTTTCTTATTTACATCAATGAGCTCTGTAAAACATGTATGCCTGGAATGGAGCTCCTCGTGTTTGCTGGTGACATGGTCTTCTTATTCCATGAAAAGTCGTGGGAAACTGTTATTGAATTAGCTGAAGCCGGCCTTTCTAAGGTTACCTCCTGGCTTGAAGACAGTCTGTTGTCTCTTAACACAAGTAAGACAAAGTATATTTGCTTTAGTAAAACAGCCGCAACAGCTTCAAACTCTGACTTCCAACTAACAATTCATACGTATCCTTGTAATCGTCGAACCATAAATGTAGACATCGTCTGTACCTGTGAAAAATTGAATAGAGTAGAATCTCTTAAATATTTGGGTGTGACATTAGATTGTAGGGTGATTCTTCGAGTGAGACATTCTTTGGTGATTTTCGTGGCAATTTTCAAATTCATTATTTGTTTCAGAATCTTAAAGTATAAGTAAAAGCAATATTTTTATTAAAAAAGGCACCTCGAAGAGCGATTTACTTACAGAGATAATCGAGGTTAAAAAAAATGGAGACCACGCAAATCACAAATAAACCCACAAAAATGAAAATTTTAATTTAACTGTCTCAAACGAGTTACTTATTGGTCCGTCCTATTGAAAATAAGTTATTTTTGTATAAGGCAACAAAATATAGGTTACTAAGACAGAAATGTTTTTAGTAGAATCAGTCCAACATTATTTTTTATTTGTTAAAGAAATTACAAAAATATAACACATAATTACACATTTCAAAAAATAACACTTTCTCTTATTATAATCAGCATAAATAAAATAATAAAAAAATATTTTTATTCATAACTAGTACAAAACTCAAAGTTATTTCATTTGCATGATCATAAAATGATCTGCGTGGGTCAAAACTACCACGTAAACCACTCAAATCACGACCGGAACCGGAAATCAAAATAAACCCTTTATGTTAAAAATAAACAAAAACCTTTGAAGCAAATAAACTGTGTTTTGATTATACGTTACGTTACCTTATATTTGTTCGGCACAATATTTTATTAAATAAATAAATTCACAGACACTGGAGATAATTGTACCACGCAAATCAAAGTTTTGAGAAACCAAACCCACGCAACGAAGTTCTTACCATATATTTTTTGAAAACACGACTTACCATCACTCAACCACTCTCCCGGCCGTGTTGGAGCGCAACCAATTCTAACTTGAATTAGGATGGTTCATCTGGGGCCACGTATTTAGAGATGTGCAATCGAAATTATAATAATCCACGCAAATCAGCAAGAACCTCGGGACAGTTACATTTAATTTTTTTGTACGAAATGTAGTTCTTTTAGAACTATGGTCTATTTTTTTATAGCATTGTGAACTTCTTAAGACTTACAGGTTTTTTTTTGGTAAGCATGTAGCGTTTAGTTTAAAATATATAAATTACTAAGTGACCAGTTCGGGGCTTGGGACACTCCACGAAAATCAAAGAATGGGGGTATTTTATTTTTTAAAGATATTTAATTATAAAGATAATTGAATAATAATCAGTAAACCAGTTAAGAGAGGATTTAAGGTATTCACAAAAAAAAAATTTACTTCTGGATTTCTATTATTTTTTAGTAAAGCCGCTTGAAAAACCTGTCCTAAAGAATGACCCTGTAATCTAAACTGGAAATCTCATATAACTACACTATTGGCAAGAATTAGAAAACTCATTTATATCTTTAAGAACTTAAGAGCAGTCGCTCACTTTGATTTACTTATTCAAACATACAAAGCACTCTGTGAATGCATTATAAGTTACTGCATCTGTGTCTGGGGATTAGCTGCTAAAACCTATTTTATAAATGTTGAACGAGCTCAAAGAGCGGTTTTAAAAGTTCTTCTGTACTTACCCATCAGACATCCTACCACAGAGGTATACAGCAAAGCACAGGTCCTATAGGTTAGAAAACTTTATATATATCAAATTCTAAGACGGTATCCCGCAAATATAGTGACACATTTACCTACGTCAAATAAACGCGTCGACCGTTGTCCAGTCGCCCGCAGTAAATTTGTGCAGAGACACTTTGACTATGTGGCACCGCACCTGTACAATAAGTTAAAAAAACTAAATCATGAAAGTAACATTAAAAAATACTCTAATAATAAAATTAAAAAAGTTATACTCACATGGCTTAATCAACTAGACTATGATGATGTTGAAAGCAAACTCGATAACCTTTAAAGGATAATAATTCGCCACAATCACATAACACACCCCACTCACATAACACACCTCACTCCCCCTCACATATATTCACATCCACACACATAACACACCACACTCACATAACACACCTCACACCCCCTCACATATATTCACTTCCACACACATACAAAACAACAAAACGCTATTTAGAAAAAAAAAATATAAGTAATGGCATAATTTCTGTTTTTATTGACACACATTGGGGAAGGATCTGGTCTTCGTAACACAGTGTAAAACTTCATCGAAGACCAGAGGCTTCATAATTAACATTGTACACAATTATGTCAATAAATGTTTTTTTTTTTTATGTTAGTAGTACCGCGTTCATTTTTTCGTCAATATTTGATTTTATATTTATCTTTGGTGGAGCTAGTGGCAAAGAGTTTGCTTCTGTTCCTTTTGCTGTCTGCGCATATGAGATGTTCTTTGACACGTTTTGAGCGCTACTGATTTTTTCCGTGCTTAAAACCTGGTTGTTAAACGGAGTATTCTTTTTGCTGTTTTTATTTCTAATGTTTTGCACTTCTTTAGCTACTGTGCACCCCCTGTAGTTAGCAGGATGCGGTTCTCCACAGTGTACGCATTTCGCTTTCTCTCTGTCTGTTTTTTTACAGTCTAGTTAAGTGCTTGCTTGTACACTTCACGCACCTAGGATCTTTCGAGCAGTATTTCTGTGTGTGTCCGTATGCTTGGCATCGCTTACATTGTGGTATTAGTTTGAATGTTTTAATTGGTTCAATATCCACTTTGCAACCTAATATTGAAGTGATGTTGTAGATCTTTTTAATTTCTTCATTTTTTTGGAAAGATAGCATAAACATATTTAAAGGTTCTTTTGTCTTCCAAGTCAGTTTATTGACCGCATCCTCTATCTTATAGCCTTTAGATTTAAGGTCTTCGACTATTCTATTGGGCAAGCACGACGAGTGTAGGTTTTTTGCCATCTCCCTAATCGGCCTGTCTTGCTTATTTTCATATGAGTGCCAGAAAAAAATATTTTGCAAAAGAAACTTACTTATAAATCTATAAGAGTCATCATTCTTGGCATTTACCTTGACACACTCTCCGTTCATCATTTTCACGATGAATGATTCTTTTTCTACAGTTGTCTCGAGGAAGTCGTAGAACTCCTGATAATTTTTTATATTCTCAACTACTATAGGTCTCAGATTTTTCATCGGAGTCAGCTCCTGTTTGAGATTGTGGGGAGAGTGTCGAATTCAATTTCCTTTTCTTACTGCTTTTTTGTCGAATCCATTCAGTTTCCCTCACGAGGTCCTCTTCATCTGTCTCATATTGGGTTGATTCAGAGGGTCTCAAATCTTTTGGTTGAGATTGAAGCGGTAATGCATTTTTTTGAACTTGCTCGAGTTGGCGCTGGAGTTCATTAATTTGTGATTTTAGGTCATTAACTAAGACCTGCAATTTTTCGCGTTCCGATTTTACTTCGTTGTAATGTTTGAACAACATATGTTCTGTTTCAGTCGTCAGAGTAATATCGACTTGTTAAGCCATAGTTCTTGAGTATAGCATCGCCTTAAACAAGTAAATTATAAAATATTACACACTTATGAATCACTGCAATATCACTATCGAGGTCATTCCGCGAACGCAGCAACATGTGGCAGCGTTTTCATGAGGGACTGTTCTGTTCCATCACTAAGTATTTTTTCACCATTCTACCTTTTGGCATTTTAGATGCTATATAGGACCAAAACGTAGAAGGATCTCGTGTTAAATCTTTTTCCATTGGATGTTTGAATTTCTGATAATCTTCCTTTAAGTTTAACTATAGCTCTATATTGCATAAAGTTCGTTCTACTGTCCGGCGCACTTGTAGATTTGTTTATTTAATGGTAATTTGCTTTTGTGTAGATATTTTTAATGGTGAGTTCAGTATACCATTCCGGGTACACGTATCTTGATTCTTTACTGTTACTTAATTTGGTAGGAACTGACTTCTCGAAGCAAATATTTAACATACTATAAAAATGTTCCACCACTTGCTCTGTTTCTTGTTCCTTATATGTTGGAACAAGAAAATGGCTCCAATCCAATAGCAGTAGGTCTTTATAAATATTATCGAAATATGCTTTCCTAAAATTCCACATAATTTGTCCGTCTATCTGTCCCGTTTTATTCGATACAGCAAATTCAAAACTAATTTTAATATCTAAAGAGCGGTGAAATTTGTCAGGTTGAACTAACCAATCACGTATCTCATGCAAATGATTTTTAACCTCTTTTGCCTGCTTGAGTTCACAGAAAGACAAAAAATACTGGAATCGAGTTAGAACTTCTCCAGAAGCTGAATTAAAATTAAAATCTCCACAAACAACAACATTACAATAATCTGAATTCATACTAAGGAAAAGTGAATCCAAAACTTAAGTAAATCATAAAATAACTGTACTTATTTGAGCGAGGTGGTATGTACAGACAAATTGCTACTAGTAGTAAATTATTACCACAATATACCCCTGAACAGACCAAATCACTTCCCGACTCAGCTGAATACGGTACTTTGATTTCCTTGAGTTCGTATCCAGGGGCAGCCACAATAGCAGCCTCACCACCTCTCAACGTTCTAAGACGATCTGCTCGAACAATGGAGAACCCAGTTGGCACTACCTCTTCATCTGTGATATCATCTGCCAGCCAAGTCTCCGTTATAAAAAACAGTTTAGCTGTAGCTACAGTTAATGCAGCAGAGAACTTGTTTAGCTTGGTTCGAAGCCCTCTTACGTTCTGGTAATAAATTTGCATGATTCTATTATGATTCGATTACCCCGGTTGCTTTTATACCCCCCTTCTCTAGCGGTGATTCTGAATTCCAACGATTGCTTTTTATGCGAAACCACTCGTTAACTCTTACATTAGGTGGCCAATTATCTCCAAGCATGAAAAACCTGAAGCAACTCTCCGGAACGGTTGCTGTGAACGATGCATACTTGTTTTGCTTTAGATTCAACCTTTCTACCACATATTGACTTTCTCCAAGGGGATTATTTTGTCATGTACTGTTTATCTTTATCACCAGTTGTGTCAGTTTCAAGCGACCATAGGTGAATACTCTCTAGGCTCTCTACCCCCTGCAACTCATTAACAGCCACCCCAGTGCCCTGGATTGATCCTCGTTGACGTTTCCGGCCTGTCACTGTCATCCAAACCTCAGCTTCAAGTTCACTTTCCAGGTGTAATGGTAGAATAGGAGGTATCGGATATAAAGTCAATGAAACGTTGACTGAAGTCGCGGGCTCAGTAGTGATAACCGGTGGCGCCAAAGTACTTGACTACTGTTTAGTCCTTCACAAGGCCAGTTCTTCTACTGATTCACGTTATTGCTTTCTGCTTTGAGCTTGTTGAGTCTTCCCATCTTCGTTTGACTACAGCAGTATATTGGTTTCAGCATTCTTTGTAGATTTGAGCTCCTTAATCTCTGCTCGCAGTCCTTTTATCTATAGGGGGCTGAGTAATCCGCATCCGTAGGAGAGTACCCTAGAGCGAGTCCCTACACGTGGTCCCCGGGTGGTGCTAATCAGATGACATACTGGTGGTAGGCTTCGGCTGAGGTTAGTAACCACCCACTGGACAAAGCCACGCCGCCGAACGACCCAGTCGTGTTCCGACGCGATGTCCAGTGACGCCGTATGAAAGTTGGGTCAGTACAGTTGTATCCCAAGTAGCCTGAATAAGAAGCCGCATTGGGCGACTAGTCGCGGAGGGTAACGGGATCTGAGGCACGGTGCACCGCTGCCCGACCGCAGGTAGTAGGAGACCCAATTGTGACTTAGCCTCTCATGAAAGGCTGTCCCGCCAACGGTGAAAAATCCCAGGGATGTGCCATCACGCCGGTCGGCAACCGGGTGAGAGGACGCGATGGACATCTCTGGGGGGGGCTCGGGCGTCCCCGCAGGCTCCAGACTAATCTCCCGTCATTGTGTACAGTTTCGACCTGTTTCGCGGGTTCTACTGGGCGTAATGCCTCGTTCTACTGCCGGCTTTCAACCTTTTTTACTCCCAACCAACATGAAGAAAAACATCAATAAGAGAAAGTTTAAACAGCGGCTGCACTCTTGAAAGTGCACCTATGCAACATAAGAGGTTTGCACTCTAATCTCGTCCCTGTCAATTACCACCTGGAGAGAGAAAAACCTCACATCTTGTTTTTCACGGAGACGCAGATTGGTTGTCCATCCGACGTGTCGTACCTTACATACCGAAGGTACACCCGAGAGCACAACTTCAAAGCGCACGCGGGTGTATTCGATATGCCCGGGATGACATTTGCATTCGGTGTCTCCGGAAATTTGAAGACCCCATGTTTTCTGTACTTTGGGCGCTGGTCGACACAGGTGTTGAGAAGATTATCTACGCTTGTGTTTACCGCTCACATAGTGGAGATCAGGTGACTTCCAGGCTCACCGAATACCTCAGTGAGGTAGCGGGCGTAGCTCAACAGAAGTACCCTACTGCCCCGTGGTGTTTCTGGGGGATTTTAAAGGCCATCACCAGGATTGGCTATACGGTAGGTTAGTCCACCGTTAGGTAAGTCCGACCATTGTCTGGTGAAATCTGTATCCGTCTACTCCCCGCCCGATCCCAGCCCTCGAAGCATCCGGCGGATGTGGCGATACAAATCAGCAAATTGGGATGAGATGCAGTCTTTGTGTTTCTCTTCTGGTGATCCTACCGGCTGTGCAAATTCCGTGACTGGTGTGTTGCGCTTAAAAATGGAATACTTCATTCCATTCTCTGACGTACCACTGTCCGGCAAAGCTCGCCCATGGTTCGGTCCTGAATGTGGACGCGCTGAGGCGTTGAAATATCAGGCATACCAAGCCTGGGTTGATGCTCGTAAGCATAAAGCAAAGGACATTCGCCTAAAGAAGAGAGCTTTTAACAAGGCTGCCAAATCCAGCAAATAGGTCTTACAGAAGGCTCGGTTTGACCACATTGGCCGAATAGGGAACAAACTTGCTTTGTACCCAACGGGTAGTAAAGCGTTTTGGTCCCTAGCTAAATCGGTTGAATCGAACTTCTGCCGCCCCTCACTGCCTCCACTGCAGAAACCTCATGGAACGCTGGCTCACACCGCTGCAGAGAAAGCAAACTTGTTTGCTTCTCTGTTTGCAGAGTCTTCACGTTTTGACGCTGGTACTGCAACTGTTCCAATTCTACCACGAAACGAAAATGTCATGAACGACAAACACATTCGCCAAAAGGAAGTTCGTAAGACACTACGCAATCTTGACGTGAATAAAACCACTGCTCCTAACGGTGTATCTGCGATAGTTTTAAAAACTTATGCGCCTGAGTTGTCTCCTGTGCTAACACGCCTTTTTGGCCGTCTCTTGAGACTGGTGCAGTGCCCAAATCGTGGAAGCAACTAACTAACGTGCAACCCGTGCCTAAAAAAGGTAGTCGCGCCGACCCTGCCAACTATAGACCCATCTCTATCACGTCTATACTCTGCATATGAGCGTGTTCTCAACTGCCGGCTCCTGGCATACCTAGAAGCGAATGACCTCCTCAGTGACCGTCAATACGGGTTCCGCCGAAATCGGTCTACTGGGGATCTTCTAGCGTATGCCACTTACATCTGGAGTGAGGCTATCGAGAAACAAGGGGAAGCGCTTGGCGTCTCCCTGGACATCTCTAAGGCATTTGACAGGGTCTGGCATGACGCCCTTATCAGCAAGCTTCCCGCATATGGCCTGCCTACTGGTTTTTGTGCGTTTAGCGGTTCCGTGCTTCGGAGGGCACGATAAGCTGTCAGTCCCGGTTGTTGTCTTACGATGGCAGTCGTTATAGCATGGTAGTATAGTGCAATTTGCGAATTCCAACCTGGCTAGCTACCACCTTCAAGAAGAAAATCTGTCGCCAAGCATCTAACGGTGTCTTCTGGCAGCTGTTTTTGAAAGCCAGTATTTTTAGGTAAGCCTGAACGACATCTTCCACCACATCATCACTTACCTTCACGTGAGATAGTGGTCAAAGGCTAACATATCAAGCATAAATAGAGTAATTGAATTTTATTTTAAATGTTGTTTTTTCATATAGGTTCTATAAGAATCTCTTGTGTTAAATACATTTTGTGAAGAAGAGTATACGATATTATATAAAAAAATAATTAGGTCATATGTAATAGATACTAAGTACAACGCGTTTGGAACGAGTTGTACTAGCCTTTGAGTGGAAGAGTAGAGGCGAGGTCCATACATTACGTCTCCGTAATTCAATTTAGATAAAATCAGACAATCACATAATATTAAATGGACATTTTCCTTTAAAAAGCTCCTTATAATATATAATAAATTAATTCTACAGAAAGAACTTTTGACTAAGTTCTGAATATGCGTTTCAAAACGCAGATCCATAACAATACCTTAATATGTTGCTTCAACCACAAAATCGATGGTTTGATCCAGTATACAAATCTTCGGTTAGAGTGCGGCAATTTTTTTAGTCTGTTGAAGTGACCCAACAATATAATTAGATTTTGTGGCATTCAGCATTAAATAATTTATTTGTTTGGACAAAGTTCGCAATAGGTATCCCATTCAAATTACATAATAGTTGTAGCGATAAAATTCACTATCACCATGCAAAATGTATAAGGTTGCCACTATCGGCCACCTTTCTGGCGACGGTGGTCCAATGTGAGGCCCAGATGTGAGTTTCCAACCTGAGGTCTTCTCTGATGGTATGAATGTTATGTGTCGATAATTAAGCATCTGTTTTTTCTCTTACAAAGCTAAACTGCACTAATTACAGTTGACAAAATTATTTAGGCTCAAATATTTATATCGCTGTCCCGGCGCGAGGCGGATAGATATTTAGAGCAGGTCTTTGTATAACCAACTGCCAGCATCACTTTACAACAGGTAGGATCCTGTTTAAATATATCTAGGTACTTAATACACACATTAGTCCCGTGTACGACCAATGTAAGTCGTAATGGAAGTATATTATCATCTTGAATTAAAATTACATAATAATATATTGAAATAAGAATCTTATCGTAACCGGCTTAGCACCGATACGTGTCGCTTCTAACCGATTACGTAGAAATATTATTCACTATTATTTTGCCTCGAGTGATTCACGCAGCTTTATCTTTCAGAAGTAGACACTTTAAAAATAGTTGTTTACATTTTATACGACTGGCTAAACAGACGGTGTTGTTCACTGGCTTTTAACTCATTCTTGTCTAAGTCTAGCCTGATAAAATGTATGGGCTACAGTTTTAATGATCCAGATGAAAATCGGGTGCCTATTGCTGGTCTCCGCTGCCCGTCTCTCTGACCTGTGTGGGAGTTGTCTTGGTAGCACTATTGCTGGTCTCCGCTGCCCGTCTCTCTGACCTGTGTGGGAGTTGTCTTGGTAGCACTATTGCTGGTCTCCGCTGCCCGTCTCTCTGACCTGTGTGGGAGTTATCTTGGTAGCACTATTGCTGGTCTCCGCTGCCCGTCTCTCTGACCTGTGTGGGAGTTGTCTTGGTAGCACTATTGCTGGTCTCCGCTGCCCGTCTCTCTGACCTGTGTGGGAGTTATCTTGGTAGCACTATTGCTGGTCTCCGCTGCCCGTCTCTCTGACCTGTGTGGGAGTTGTCTTGGTAGCACTATTGCTGGTCTCCGCTGCCCGTCTCTCTGACCTGTGTGGGAGTTATCTTGGTAGCACTATTGCTGGTCTCCGCTGCCCGTCTCTCTGACCTGTGTGGGAGTTGTCTTGGTAGCACTTTCAATCCAAGTGCAGTTTCTTCATATTGTAAATGCCAAGTGATTACACTCGGTTAATTGTTACTAAGGTAAATGTATTATTTTTTATGTATATTGTTAGCAATAAATCTATTTAAAATAGTTTTCCTAAGTTATATACCTTGATCTTCATCTGAGATTGTTTAAAAAGCTCAGATTCGCGTATGAGAGTGTGGGCATAACTATTTATGAGCAATATACAGTGCAAAACAGTGACAATAAATTTAAGCCGTTGTTGACTTCAATGTGTTTTTAACATGTGACTAATTATACTATGAGTGAGTAAACTTTACAGTAATTACCTTATTATGCAGTGAAATAACTAAATAACAGTGCAATCTGATCGGTGTATCATAGTGTAAAATAAGTGACTCATTAGCCGCAGCACACTTCAATGTTGCATGGTCATTTATGTCAACGAGATATCTACCTTCATAAAACATAGACTGTACGCAAATTTCGTCTAGTTAGTCTAAGAAACTGTGGTCGAGCGGTGTGATCGGTGGACTGCGACGTCTATAGAAACGGTGGAACCGAGTTCAAACCCCCTCTGAAGGTTGACCTTTTTGTGCATGAAATTTTTTATTTATCTATTTTTATCAGAATTGCTTTTATTTTTATCACCGTAATTAATTATTAGCATGGAGAATATGGAAACGGATAATATCACTTTTCGCTTTCATCAACGGCGACGAGCTAATTCGTTAGGAACCTTGTCTGACTCTTCTTTATTTGAATCGACGAGAATATGTCAATCCCAAATAGATATTGACCAGAATGAATCTGTCATCTCCCTACAGCAAATAAATGAGAAATTAAAAACGCAGTTAAAGGTAGCAAATCACGAAATAGATAATTTGCTACTGGAAAACGAAAACCTAAAAAAAGATCTCACCAAAGCCATTAAGATAAATGAAATCTATAAAAAAATTGAATTCTGTGATGCTGGGACTCCTCTCCCAGGGAGAAAGAGAAAAAAACCAAGAACGTCAACTGACTCAATAGATCTTTTGGAATCGGCATCAATGACACAAAGAAATTTAGATTGCAAGAAACACTTAAAAATAATAAATGATTTGAAAAATGATATTGAGCAATTATCCAAATGGCTGGAAGCAGAAAAGGGAAGAAACAATAAAATTAAAGAATTGACGGAAATAAATCCTAAAAAGCAGAACTTTAAGACAAAACCATGTACTTTTAAAAGTAAAAGTTTAAGGAGAAAGATCAAAAAACTCTCGAAAATAATACAGAATCTGCAAAATAAATTAAATATATCACAGAAAAAAATAAACGAACATAAATGCAAAACTGCGCCAAAATTAAAAAATATATTGCAACATACAAAAGAAGAGTTATTAAGAAGCAATACTGATTCTCGGGCAGGTAATATGAAAACAAAAGAGACTACACCCGTTATTGACAGAAAAGAAGATAAGAAACCAAAGAAGAAAGTAGTAATAATAGGTGGTGGACAATGTCGAAATCTGGCATCGAACCTTGTATACAGCCGAGTGAATACTAAATATGAAAAATACAGCGTAGAAGCTTTCTTGAAGCCGCAGGCTAACACAGAAACTCTTCTAGAACTCTGTAGAGGTTATCAATTTAGTGAAGAAGATAAATTAATATTGTGTTTAGGTGAATATGACAGAGATCCTATGAAACTGGCATTTGAAATTTACGCTACTCTCAAGTATCTAAAAGTATCTAGTATATTCTTGCTTAGTGTCCGTAGGAACAAGTATTTAAATGAATATGAATTGAATAAATTATTAAAAAATGTAGCTAATCATGTTGACAACTGTTACTTCATAGAGCTAGATAAAAATGTAAGAGATTTAACAAGAGACATGTGTAAAAGGATCAATTATTGGATAGATACAATCGATTATAATAACCTTTATTTGCCACATTATGTTAAAACAATAAATGATGCTTTTAACATGAATAGGAAATATAATGAAAAACCTGATTGCAAGGAACCCCGTAAAGGTACTATACCGTTTTACTTTAAAAAACCGATTTCTTTTACTGTTCAAAAGAATGTAAACATGAAAAACACTATTCTTAATTATTTTCCTGTTTTGACGCAACCAAAAAGAAACACTGATAATCAAATCAACGACAAGCAAAATAAAGATTACCATAATAAGCCTGTATCTGAAAAGTTTTTTCGTCTTTAATCATATTAATGTTTTACATCAAAATATCTCAGGTATTATAAATAAACAAGATATGCTAACTGT
The DNA here is from genome assembly GCA_963854805.1 of Plagodis dolabraria. Lineage (NCBI taxonomy): Eukaryota > Metazoa > Arthropoda > Insecta > Lepidoptera > Geometridae > Plagodis > Plagodis dolabraria. The sequence goes on along the minus strand of OY978454.1, from coordinate 771,767 downwards.
TAATTTGGAAGATTTAGAGACTTTAGGGAAATCCGTTGACGTAGTTTGCGCAACTGAACATAACATGAAATTAGGTGACGAGGCAACTTTACATATTCCAAATTTCAGATTAGCAGCAAGCTATTATAGGAATGAAAGGAGAGGAGGAGCATGTATAATAGTAAGAGCTCACCATGAGTACAGAGAAATCGCTAAAATTAAAGACCTATCAGTAATGAATATTGTAGAATGTTGTGCTATTGAATTGACAAAACATAATATGATAGTAGTGGCTATATATAGAGTACCTAAGTCTAAACACATGGATGTATTCTTTGAAATTTTAGAAAACATATTAAAAATCGTCACAGACAATTGTGGTAGGAAGGTTTTGATATGTGGAGATTACAATATTGACATTCTTAAAAGAAATAACTTGACATTTGATTTCGAAAATTTATTATTATGTTATAACTTAAGACCTTCTATAACAGAAATAACTAGACCTATAAGTAAGACTTGTATTGATAATATTTTGACCAATGTCCGATCCAAGGGTGAAGTAATTGAAATGGCATTGTCAGATCACAGCGCACAATTACTTAAATGCCCAGTCAAAAGAACCTGCAAGCTCAAGTCATGGACAATTTCAAAAAGAGATCTATGTACAGAGAACCTAGAGTTATTTAAAAAATCCATTCTTAACCTAAGTTTTCGTGAAGTATACGATTCCATAGAACCGAATATTGCATATAATAATTTTTTAGAAACTATCAAATTGTTTTACGACCTATGTTTTCCTTGGAAAAAAATTATTATTAGGGATCGAAAACAAACAAAATGGCTATCTAACGGTATTAAAAAATGTAGCAGGAAGAAGAGACAGCTATTGTGGCAATATCGTCTTTCACCAACTCCTAACAATAAAAAGGCATTTAGGATCTATTCTGCAACTTATAAAAAAGTTATAAGATTAACTAAACGAGCGCAGAATAATTACCACATCATTAGGTCTGTAAATAAGTCGAGAGCTACTTGGCAAGTAATCAATAAGGACAAAGTTACAAATAAAGATTATATATTCGAAATTTTACTTGATGACAAATTAATAACTGACCCCGGTGACATCTCTAGCGCATTCAATAATTATTTTATTAATGACATTCAGAACAACTCTAACATAACCAAATACTTAAATTCAGAATTTAGTAAATTACCACAATCCAATTGTTCATCAATATTTCTTTCCCCGACAACGCCGCAAAATGTTATGCAAAAAATTTATTATCTAAAAAACACAAATAGTGTCGGGTATGACGATATTTCGACAAAGGTAATTAAATACGTAAAAGACATAGTATGTTTTCCACTTTGTTACATTATAAACTTAAGTATAGAAAAAGGAATATTTCCAGATGGACTAAAAACATCAATTATCAAACCACTATTTAAACGAGGTAAAAAGGATATATTATCTAATTACAGACCAATTGCCTTAATACCTGTCTTTGCAAAGGTGTTTGAGAAGTTACTTTATGATGCTATATACAACTTTTTAGATATTAACAATATTTTAACTTCGAATCAAAAAGGCTTCAGAAAAGGGATGTCTATTAATATGGCCGTCTTCGATTTCCTAAACAGCGTAATGGAAAATGTAGACAGAAAAAATCCTGTATGTTCAATTTACATGGATATGACTAAGGCCTTTGATTGTGTTGACCATAATATATTATGTCATAAATTAGAATGCTACGGAATAAGAGGAAACGTCTTAGATCTCATGAAATCATACCTGTCGAATAGGGTACAAAAAAACGGAAGTTAGAAGAATTAATATGCAAAAAAAATGTGAGGTCATATATCTATCTGAGCCACTTATAGTTCAGTACGGAGTACCTCAAGGGAGTGTGTTAGGACCTTTACTCTTTCTATGCTACATAAACGACTTACCAAACTGCACAACACACCCCATGGTACTGTTTGCTGACGATAGTACTATCATCATTAAAAAGCAATTTACTGACTACATAACTGACATTAATTCTACAGTATATAACATAATAAACTGGTTAACAATAAATAATTTAAAAATTAACTTAAATAAAACCAATATTATGCATTTTAATCAAAGGACATCTAAATCAGACTTTGACATACACTATTTAAATCAAATTATAAATAAAATACAGGTCACAAAATTCCTAGGACTACATATTGACAGACAACTCACGTGGAAGTATCACACAGACGACTTAACCAAGCGGGTCAATAGCATGGCCTATGCCTTACACCATCTATCCAAAGTTGTCAATAGGGATACAGCATTAACAGCCTATCATGGGAGTGTTGCTTCACTTTTAAGGTATGGAGTAATCTTCTGGGCAAACTCAACTAATAAGGAAAAGGTATTTCTGGCCCAGAAGAGGTGCATTAGAGCAATAATAAATCTTAAATCTACAGATAGTTGTAAACCACACTTCAAAGAACTTAAAATTCTGACATTACCATGCATGTACATATATGAAACCGCACTTTTTGTTAAAAATAACCTAGATTACTTTAAATCGGTAAGAGATGGACACAAGTTAAACTTTAGAAATAAATCTCAGTTGTGCATCAGAATGTCCCATACGACACTAATGCACAAAAGTGTATTTTGTATGGCTCCTAAAATTTATAATAAAGTACCAGAAGCATTAAAAGCGTGTAATATATCGAAGTTTAAACATAATTTGAAGACATTACTCATTGACAAATGTTACTATAGTATAAATGAATTCCTAGATGATAGAAAATTATATTTAAAATCATGACATTGTATTGTAATTTTTAAACATTATTTTAATTGTTATTCTGAAATATTTATTTTGATTGTACTGTTGACTTATTTTATTACTTGTTTCTTATTTTTGTAAATTTTTTTAAAAAAAAGGACTATATTATTATGTTTAACGAACCCTTTATTGTGTTGTTAATATTTGCATGCCTTATATAGGCGAGAATGTACCTGGGAATTACCTTTTTCAACCATGTTACAACTTGATAACCTGCATTCTGACAAATAAATGAATTTGAATTTGAATTTGAATAAACAAAAACAAAAAAACATTGACAAACAACGTTTCTTTTCAGGGAACCCCCAATTTTAGATTTTTGTTATTATTTCGAGATTCTACGAATTGTTAATGGCTGATCGTAAAATAGATATACTGGCTTTCTTGATAATTAAATGAAAAGGTATTTTTGTAGATGGTGAGTCAGATAGAAGATAATTAATTTATAAGAAGCACTGAGACGTGTTCCTTCACTGTGGCTCTTATGTTTTTTTTTTTTTTTTTTTTTTTTTATGCCTGATAGGTTAGCCTTTGACCACTATCTCACCTGATGGTAAGTGATGATGTGGTCGAGGATGTTGTTCAGACTAACCTAGGGTTACTGGCTCTCAAGGACAGCTGCCGGAACACACCGTTAGGTGCTTGGCGACAGATTTTCAACTTGAGGGTGGTAGCTAGCCAGGCGGGCATTTGCAAAGTGCCCTACCACCATGCTGTAACGACTGCTATCCTAAGACAACAACCGGGACCGACGGCTTAACGTGCCCTCCGAAGCACGGAAGCGCTCAGTAGTAATGCCCAACCAGCGGTCACCCATCCAAGTCATGACCGCGGCGGACGTTGCTTAACTTTGCTGATCGATTCAGAATGGCTAAGCAAACTTCGCTACGAGCGCTTCAAAAATGTTATATAAGAGAGGCTATGTACAATCTTAGAGTTGCTCAACAAGCTATGAAGACAGCTAAGCTCGGAGTTTCTTTGCGCGATATAATCTTAAATTTGCCGAAGAGCCAAAGTCTCCGACATAGCTTTCAGAATAATATGCATGTTAAAGTACTCGTAGCAATGGGCAGGCCAAATTTCTTGGCGAACCGGTAACCCATGCGGAAGAAAGGTTCTCGAGTCATAAGCACATTAAATCGGTAGACGTAGAGTTTAACGAATCATAAGAACTAACGTCTTGGAGTCACGAGTGCAGTGCAGTTTGAAACAGCACAAAGACGATGAGCAGCTGTAATAGACAACCGGCACCGCTTACTATCAGGCGTGACTAGTCCATCTCATCACTTTATACCCCCCCACTAGATGGACTGACGACATCGCAAGGGTCGCGGGGAGCCGATGGTTAATTAAATAGCCGTTCAAAGCGGCGCCGCGTTATATAAGAGAGGCTATTGTTCAACAATCAGTCTTCCAGCTCATTATGATTAAATACACTTCAAATAGATGCAATGTTCCAAATATCTCACAATCAAACATGTTACACTGATATAAACACACTTTTATAACATTAAAGAGTAGTGAAAGGCACCCGTGGATTGCCTTATGTAAATGGTATCTAATAAGATGTATATCTAAGGTGCTATGTTATAAAAGGCAAGTCTAGTGCTTAATTAAAACCAATCATTAATATAATAAATCACAGCAAAGTGTACCTATAATGACAGGTTTTAGAGGAACAAGACATTTAATTTCGTATAAATGTGTACCTAAAACTTATGAATGAACATCAAAGGCACAGTTTTAGAATCTTGACTACTACTGATAATGTCTAAGTCTGAATTGGGGTAAGCTGTGTTGAGCAGTGTACTATCCGGATGATACAGTACAGTGTAGTACTACTTATTGAGAACGAGTTGTAAGGTGTTATTTTAGGGTAGAGGTACAGTCGATCTTATTCAATAGACCTATGTATCATAAAAAAAGAAATTTTTGCCATGAAAATGTTTAACCAAAAAACGGAACCGACTTCAACACCCAAAAGTGTGAAATAACTCTTCGAAGTCGGTTATATGGATGGGCCCATGGGGTGACAGTCTAGCCAGTCACCCCATGGGCAATAAAAATATTATATCTTATCAATATTTTTTAAGATTTTGAAGCAGTGATGGCTCTGTGGCACTGGCTATGGACTACCGCACCGCAGGTTCATTGTTCAAATCCTGTGGCAAGCTTGAGCTTCACCGCATGGTGGAAGGGCATTTTGCGAATACCCGCCTGGCTTCACCCTCTAGTAGAAAATCTGTCACCAAGCACCTAACAGTGTGTTCCGGCAGCAGTCCTTCAGAATCTGTGAAATTACAGGCTCATGAGGCTTCACAACTATATCTCAAGGTGACGGGCGCAGTGCAATTGGTGACTTGTGATGAAATGCATCTGTTATAGGCACAGTTTAGTTCGCTTAACATCAGGTGGGCCTCGAGCTAGTTCCATCAAAATAACACTAAAAAAACTATTATAGAGCTACGTGGTGTCAAACATACACATAGACATCCGCATGCGTAATATCGGTAGTATTCATTATTATCATGAGTAGTTTTATGCATGAACTAATTACCTAATAAAAACAAGCCAAATTTTATGCAAATAAAATAATTAAAATCTCGAATCAGTACTAATATTATAAATGCGAAAGTAACTCTGTCTGTCTGTCTGTCTGTTACGCTTTCACGCCAAAACTACTTGACCGATTTGAATGTAATTTGGTATGGAAATAGTTTGTGACCCGGGAAAAAACATAGAATAGTTTTTATCCAACTGCGCGAAAAAAGGTTAATGTTTTTGCGTGGTAACCGACATACGCGCGGGCGGAGCCGCGCCCGGAAAGCTAGTATCTTATAAACAAATGATTTTGAACACTTTATGTCATCCTTGTTAATAAATACAAGATATACATATTTTCTCCATTGTTAAGTAATAAGTATAGGCAATATAAAAAACGTTAATCGCAAGCGCTAAGTTAATGAGCGCGATGACTTCGCTAGTCTAATACACGCCCGTGCCGCAGCGCACCCGCGATGTTTGGTTCGGACGAGTGGCATGCTTGCGCGGAGATAATTAGCTTGCTTCGCCTAGGTCTTCAAGGTCTTTGGCGTAATCCCAAGCCTTAAAAAGCTATATTAGACCGCTTTCACTGGACATACACAAGAACTTCACGACATTGAGAAGTGAAATAGTTATTTGTTATTCAAGACTGCATAGTTACTGTTAATTGGCGCGAGTATTTGTATTAAAACCTGAGGAAGCATTCTAGGATTGAACCAAGAGCAAAGCGACTGGATCAAAATATAGAATCATGGAAGACGCAAAATAACTTTGCTGCCGAACGCTACACATAGATTTGATCTTACTTCAGTGAAAAACGCAACTCGTAAGTATAATAATTTAAGCAAATTAATCAAGTATTTTATATAAGACGAGCATACTCGTAAAAGAGGTATATCATAGAAATTTCTACAGATAATTTCTTTTGAACTTTTGCTATTATGAGATGGTACAAGCAAACTCGTTACAAGAAATATTCAGTGGGATCTAATTCATGGGATCGGATAGGAGCTGGACTGGAAATAAAACTACTACGATCCGAAAGTATTTGCAATTGTTTTTTTTAGTTAAAGTTTTGTTAGCTTATTTTATCAGCTTATATTAATGGAAAAATGTATTGTAAAAGGAGTAAAGAGTAGATTAAAATTGTTTTCCATATTTTCTTATAATAAGACGTACTAGTGGTTGCTTTGAAGTTCTCGTCAAGAATGTATCAAGTTTGAAAGTAAGGCGGTCTGATATCGTGCTCTCCGGGCCGGGCCATGTCTCGTGCCTAATTTCCTGGTAACCGCCGTTATTCCCTTTCATCTTCGGAGCGTTTACTACAGATTCAAGAAGAGAAAATAAGAAAAAACTATAGCCGTGTGGCCGTTTTATTTTCATCTGTTAATTTTCCTTTTGATCACTATTGCACCTGTTGGTACGTGATTGTAATATTATGGTAAAGGACGGTCAACAGGTTTAACATGGAATATACTGGCTCTCATAGTTCTCTCATAACTGGCTCGATAGTTGCTGAATCACATGGTTAGATCCTTGGCGACAGATTTTCTACTTAGATGTGGTAGCTAACCAGAGGGGCATTCGCAAAATGGCCTTGTGGGATTAAAACCATAGACCGGCATGGAACAGCCTATTGTCCCTGGGCCATCACTATTTCATAATAAGACAACATTTACCACATATATTTTCAGCCGCAATATAAATAATACCTTGTTGAGTCAAAGAGTTTTCATGAAACTGGTAGCTTTCCTTGCGCTATATTGTGTTTTGGACATTTATTCATCCGGTAACAAAAACCAACAACAACTGGAATGCAACATTTTTTTATTCTAGATAAACAACAACTGGATTGGCCAGTAAAATAAAAGGTATTGGAATATATTATGCAGTATTAGTATGGACGTCTAGTAGGAAAATCGGCAAAGTTCCAGTAGGACATGCACACCGAGACATTTTTCGTATGGTGGTACGGCATTTTGCGAATGCATGCCTGGCTAGCTACCTCCTTCAAGGAGACAATCTGTAGCCAAGCACCTATCGGCGTGTTCCGGCAGTTGTCCTTGAGAACCAGTAACTCTAGGCTAGCCTGAACACGTCTGCTTTATATCTGATAATATGAATTCACGTAAACCCCGTTCCGCTCCGGGCCCGCTAACTTTTGATAGAGAGCCAATTCCGGAGAATTGGCGCGGCAACTCTGCGTTCTCGTAAATTAACACTCTTCTCCCAAAAGGAATAACACTCGAGCGTAATACCCGGGAACTGGAACATGCCACTTTGTAACTTTGCTTTACTTCTCTTCTATTTCTTTAACATTTACTGCCGCGTGTCTATTTGATGTGTCTGCTAGAACAACGCATGGGACCGAAAGAACATCGTGTTTGAATTCTACATCTAATAAGTGGCGTTCTACTAGACTAAAGCTGTTTTGCAAGAGCTAAAAGCTACTTTATTTTTATCATTTAATTCGTTTTAAAAAACCAAATATCTGTCCTAGTCGGAGATCAGATCTAGAACCTTTGAAACTCCTTTTGCTACACAACTAACGCGATGACACATTATTCGAGCTTCTCTTTTATTATCGCAAAATGAAGCAGTTGTATCACTTGTATAAATTAAAAACAGACCAAGTGCGAGTCGAGCCTCACGATTTTAGGGTTTCAAATTTTCACAGCAGCATTACTTTTTTTGTGGATTTTGATAACCAAATACATATAGTAAGTATAATGAAACAACGTGCTATAGCTGACAGGATCGAATGAACGATCAAAGCTTTATTGTTATAAAAGGAAATCATAGACTAGGTACATTCATGTTATGCTTTACACCGGAAGCCACATAAGATGGCAGCACTAGTTATTAATAGATAAACCTGATTTTGATATCTTATATTATCTATATTAACACCCCCACTATATCAAAATTTACATAATAAAAAAAAAAAGGAGGCATTACTTATTTTACATCAACAATTCCTAAAAGTTTCATAAAGTAATTATGTTTAGTTCTATTAAGACCCTTTGTTAACATGTCAGCTGGCATCTCTGCAGTAGATAAGTATTTAATGTTAACAACTTTGTTCATAATACATTCTCTACAAAAATGATACCTTACATCTATATGCTTTGTGCGCTTATGGAACACATGTTGGAATAACCAAATCTCTGTGCTGTCTTTTTAATTCTGGTAGGTCTGATGTATTCTCCAATTTCTTCTTGAGCATCTTCATAGTCAGTAGGTATATATGTTGAGTCCATGTCCTTTTCTGTCAAAGTTGTATCATCTTGTCGAGTTCCATCCCCCACTGAATCTAAACTATCTTCAAAGTTTACAGGCTTTTCTATTATTGGTATAGTAGTTTCTACTTTACTTTCATTTTCTATAATGATTACATCTCTGCTAGTTGTCACAGACTTAGACCTGGGGTTGTAAATTCTATATCCTTTGACATTTTCCGAATATCCAACTAAAATGTGCTTCTCAGACTTTTTATCCCATTTTAGGCGTTTTTCTTTGGCAACATGGACCATCACAATGCTTCCGAACACTCTCATGTGACTCACATCTGGCTTAGCACCTGTCCACTTTTCATATGGTGTTTTATTGTCTAATGTTGGCACTGCTATGCGATTTTGAATATAAACAGCTGTGTTTATTGCTTCAGCCCAAAACTCTTTTCCTAAGTTTGCATCAAATAAAAGGCATCTGGCCCGTTCTACCAAGCTGCGATTGGTACGTTCTGACAAACCATTCTGCTCAGGGGTATACGGGTTGGTCCTCTGATGAATTATCCCTGTCTTCTTGAGGTATGCATCATACTCTTTGTTGCAAAATTCACCACCATTGTCACTCCTCAATATTTTGATTCTTTTACAGGTCTGATTTTCAACAATTACTTTAAATTCTTTAAAGCAATTCAAAGCTTCATTTTTATATTTTAAGAAATACACAAAAGTCATGCGACTGTAGTCATCTATAAATAACAGGAAATATTTAGATCCACCAATAGACATCTGCTCCATACTGCCACATATATCTGTATGAATTATATTTAATACTTCCATACTTCTTGTGCCAATATGACTGAAGGGCAGCCTACTCTGTTTTCCTTCACAGCAAACTGTGCATGATGACTTACTTATGTCAACTTTCTCACTGAGGTTCAAACCTTCTACTGCTGTTGGCATGATATTTAAATAACTGCTGTTTACATGCCCCATTCTACGATGCCACATATCTCCTGATACTACTGCTGTTGCTGCATTACTGGTAGCTAATATGCTTTCAGGCGTTATCAACTTGTACACTCCATTGACTAGTGACGCCTTTGCCACAACTTCACCATTTCTATTTGACACTCTGCATCCATTTTCCACGAATGATATGCTATTACCATTACTGATTAATTGGCTGACAGACAATAGATTCGTCGTCAATTCAGGAACGCACAAAACGTCTTTCACTTGCACTTCGAACTCGCATTTATCAGTTTTAGTCACAATATTCACATGGCCGGTACATAAAACTCTTACTTTGTTGTTATTAGCGACAACGATATCTTTCTCTTCTTTATAGTATAATGGATTCACCATCCATTGTTCATTTGCTGTCAAGTGATTACTTGCGCCCGAATCAATATACCACTCGTCCTTATTAAAATTGCCATTTAAAAACACAGCGCTAAACGCATTAGTTTGTTTCCGTATAGCTTGATGTGCAGTGTTATTATGATTTGAATCACTATTCGGGCATTGATTTCTATAATGGCCGACTTGCTTACATTTATAGCACTTGACGTGACTTTTGTTAAATGTCTTCGAAGAAGCGCCATCTTTGTTGCAGTTTCCGACCATAGACGTTTTGTTTTTATGTTGCCACTTCTGCGAACTTGCAAATGCACTTGCATTGCTAACTTCACGTTCCTGATATTCATGACCATTATCACCTATCTTCGTTTCCATATCTAATAATTTAGTTTTAATGGAATCCGCTGTAATAGGAAGTCCTGAATGCTCCAACGCCAATATCATGGGAAAATATCGTTCCGTTAATGATGATAACAGTAGGCATCCGATCCACTCATCACTGATATTAAACCCGGTTCCACTTAATTTCTGTCCGGTTTCAACAATCTGCGTGACATATGATGTCATAGAACTGCAGTTTTCTAGACGTATTGAAATCAAATGTCGTAATAGACTTATTCTTCGGCTGAATCCTGAGTCATCAAACAGGGATCGCAGTTTATCCCATAACTGTTTTGATGTCTCGACGTCCTTTATATGCACGTAAAGCGTTGAATCAATCGTCAATATCAGCTTAGCCTTGGTCTTTGCATCGTCTGCGGCTTCTATATTCTTCCCAGAAACTGGCTTGACGCAATGCAGCGTGCCTTCAAGGATTAGAAAATTCTCCGCGGCAAAAGTCCACTCACTATAATTCTCACGTCCTTTGAGCTTAGGTACGTTAACTAGATAGTTAGATGCCATTTTTCACTACTAAAGATTACTTTTATTAGGAAAAAATTATGAGAACTGATGCCCATAACCTATAATGAAACAACGTGCTATAGCTGACAGGATCGAATGAACGATCAAAGCTTTATTGTTATAAAAGGAAATCATAGACTAGGTACATTCATGTTATGCTTTACACCGGAAGCCACATAAGATGGCAGCACTAGTTATTAATAGATAAACCTGATTTTGATATCTTATATTATCTATATTAACAGTAAGCATGGTGGTAGGGCATTTTGCGATTGCCCGCCTGGCTAGCTACCACCCTCAAGTGGAAAAACTGTCACCAAGCACCTAACGGTGTGCTCGGTAGCTGTCCCTGAGAGCCAGTAATTCTAGGTTAGCCTGAACAACATCTTCAACCATATCATCACTTACCATCAGGTGAGATAGTGGTCAAAGGCTAACCTATCAAGCATAAAAAAAGCAATTTCAATGTTTGTTAACTATATTTAATGATACATATTACGTAATATAGCGAAATGTTAGATTCCTAATTAATATACTTTTTAAATCAGACAAAATATACATCATTGTCGTTCTCAAAATACTCTACCCGTTAGTGACGTTAGCATGAAAAAAAGCATTTTTTCATGCAATCGATTCTGACTAAAAAATATTTAATTTATAAGTCTTATTAATATATTATAAATTTCATACCTGTAAGTCACTTCTTTTACGAACTAGAGACCCTTGAAGTATAGAGAAACGAGTATTTGTTCGTCTGTGTATCCTTGGACAGACAGACGTAAGTGGAGTCTCGTTAATAGGGCGTCGTTCAGGAGAGCCTTCAGGAGAACCCTAAAAAGTAGTGTTGATAGGTGGCGTCATATTTTATTTTGTGTGATTATATAAGAATATTTCACAAATTTCTTTTCAAATATTGTAAATTCACGCTTTGTTTGTTTATTTTTGTTTTCAAAAATAGTCTTTTCTTTTTGGATGTTAGGTTTACATTTGAATGGAATTATGTCCTTTATATGCTTTGCTTATACAAAGTAATCACTTTTCATCGTACTTGCTACGTATGCCTATTTGGATTTCCTATAAGTTCAAGTCCGCTAACAGGATAAATATACCTCGCCTGAACACTTGGGAGGTCATTTTAAAGTTTATGAAAAACAAAATTGCAATTTTATCAATTGTTGTTTTTAAATATGCATGATATAGTAAATATTGGTAGTCAATTTTTTGTTTATTTTAATTTCAGCATTTCTGTGAGTGGATCGATTAAATAGGTCGTTTTCATGGTTTGTAAAAGGTGTAAAAAAAACTCAAATATCCTACATTTGGGGAATGCTCGACTCTCAAGTAGAAATCTGTCACAAATTCACGGAGTAGGTAATGATCATTTAATAGTTACTACCTTGAAGGACGAGTAGTGAAAAACGTCGATTTGGAATCGTGAAGCCCTGGATTCGATCCTCGCGTCGGGTGCAATAGTTTTATAAATGTTTGATATTATTATCTATATAGCCTTTGACTATAACAGCTTCTGATGAGAAGTGATGATGTGGTTGAAAATGTTGTTCAGGATAACTTAGAATTACCGGCTCTCAAGGACAGCTGCTGATATACACCGTAAGGTGCTTGGCGACAGATTTGAAGTTTGAGGGTGGTAGCTAGCTAGGCGGGAGTTCGCAAAATGACCTACCAGAATGCTGTAACGACTGCCGTCCTAAGACAACAACCGGGGCCTAATGATCACAGTGCCCTCCGGAAGAGCTCAGTAGTATTGTCACTAACGGTCACCCATCCATGTCATGACCGTGACGGACGTTGCTTAATTCTAGAGTTAGTTACTTGTTCTCAGATCCAGTAGCGACAAGTGAATTGAGACTTGAAGAGCTGTCTAATGACACAGCTCTGGAAATTAAAAATACTTGTCTAGATATGTGATATCAATGAGCACCAAGAACTAGAAATATCGATTATCATGTTATGAATCACTTTGATAACACTACTTTTGTTATTGTAATGTTGTGATTTGTTCTTGATAACCGATATGAATAATTTCATATTCTATTTGTAAAATCTATAAATATTTTCCTTATTTTAATGAAATAGCATTTCAAACTTAATTTTCTTTATAACCGAGTCTAAATTTACTTCATTATAGAAAGTAATTAATTGAATATAACTTAGAGTTGCGTTTGTATGTACACTTTTTTTTAAATACGATATAAAATACTGCAATAAATAGGCATACAAGAACGTTTATGAGTATAAGAATATAAAAAAATCGACCAAATAAACACTACACGTACCTAAATAAGCCTGAAAGTTGGTGTGTACTATCTAAACACATTTCACTTTTTGTGGGTCATCAGGCGTGTTTTTTAATTATACTGGACATACACAGGTATGTCAGAGAGTGCCTCACACACACACCCACACTACAAATACATTCTCGTTCACGCAATGTTTCAACTTACACTAAACTTATCGAATATTCTGTCGCCGTCAGACTGTAATATCAGTATAATACATAGAAAGTCCCATTGAACAACACAAAAAATTCGTGTACTTGTCACTAGAAAATTAATGAGTAGTTTATTTTATGATATGATATATAAGTACGTTTTCAAAAATAAAAACCAGACGGACCGAGCCTGAGTGAAAAACAAAGTATTAATTGAATTCCGGTAAGTCCGCCAGTCAGAGATTAGAGCCGACCTGCTCATCGAGCTGATTTCTTATCGATACGGATGTAGAGCACTATTTATAACTTGTAATTTAAAAATCAATTCAGTCCATCACAAGACAAGCATTGGTATAGCACTATAAAGCTTACCAATACTCAACATTATTGTTACATACTATCCATCTTCTGGAGAATATCACTATGATTGCCATTACTATAATCGTGATTCTCGCAGTGACTCTCTACTTCTATAGTACGAGAACGTACGGATACTGGAAAAAGAAAGGAGTCACACATTTGGAGCCTATTCCTCTGTTCGGCACAGACGCTAAACGTTTTCTGATGCAAAGAAGCATGGCGCAAACCTGCGCTGACACCTACTGGCAGTTCCCAGGTGAGAGGTTTGTGGGACGTTATCGTGGTGCCGTACCTGAGCTGGTCATCCGTGACCCCGACCTAGTCAAGCACATCATCGTCACTGATTTCAAGTACTTCTATTCGAAAGGTCTCACTCCCGCACACAAGTTACACGAGCCTCTACTGCGTAACCTGTTCTTTGTGGACGGTGACATGTGGCGTCTTCTGAGACAGCGTATGACCCCTGCATTCACGTCGGGGAAGCTCAGAGCGATGTTTCCTCTGATTGTAGAACGAGCAGAGCGACTGCAAACGCGCGCTCTCGCCGCTGCCGCTGCTGCACTCCCGCTCGATGCACGTGACCTGATGGTAAGATACACTACTGACTTCATCGGTGCTGTCGGCTTTGGACTCGATGCAGACTCTCTCAACGATGAAAACTCCGAATTTAAAAAACTTGGAGCAAAAATCCTCAACCCTACACTCAAGCGAGCGGTGGTCGCCATGTGCAAAAGCATCTTACCTAACATCTTCAAATATCAAAAGTTTTTGGGTCAGGAGTTAGAAGATGATATCTTGAATCTTACAAGACAGATTCGCAAGCAAAGAGGAGATAAACCCTCGGGACGAAATGATTTCATTGATTTTTTGATGGAGTGGCAGGCGAAAGGAAAACAGACTGTGGAATCTATGGAAAAATTCAAGCCTGATGGGACCCCTGAACTCATACAGATGGAGCTAGATGACATTCTGTTTGCAGCCCAAGCGTTCATTTTCTTCGTGGCTGGATTCGAGACGTCATCCTCCGCGACTAGTTACACCCTGCACGAGCTCGCGTACAATCCAGATGTGCAGAAGAAAGTCCAAGAGGATATTGATCGTGTGCTCAGCAAACACAACAACAAACTTAGCTACGATGCGATCAAAGAGATGACTTACTTGGATTGGGCATTCCAAGAAGGCATGAGAATTTTCCCGTCTTCGGGATTCCTAATAAGAGAATGTGTTCACAAGTACACGATCCCCGGCACCGATGTGACGCTGGATCCCGGAGTCAGGGTCACTATCCCCATCCTGGCACTACACAACGATCCGCAGTACTTCGACTACCCGGCCGAGTTCCGCCCTGAGAGGTTCTCTCCAGAAGAAGTAGCGAAAAGACACAAGTTTGTATACTTGCCGTTCGGTGAAGGACCACGTGCTTGCATCGGTTAGTCATACTTTATATCATAATCTCAAATTAAAAACAATAAAAAAACAAACCAATAACTTACTCAATAACGCTCCATTAACAACTGCATATATTTTTATAAATTTTGATTATGTAACGTCTGGAAGCATTTAATAATTTGCTCATTATTAGACAATTTAGGCTATAATTATTATAATAGTTTTTGATTTGAGTAATGCAATGTGTTGTTGTATTGTGCAGGTGGGCGGTTGGGACACATGCAGTCGCTGGCAGGGTTGGCGGCGCTGCTCGCCAAGTTCTCTGTGTCTCCGGCGCCGGAGTCACGGCGTGAACTCATCTCCGACCCGCGCTCCTCCATCGTGCAGAACATCGTCGGAGGGATCCCGCTCGTCTTCACGGAAAGGAAAGGTGTCTCTTATTCCAATGATTCTTCCAGATCTCTCTAAATACCGCTTCCTACGATAAGAGTTTCTAAGTTACGAGGGAGTGGCTTGTCTGAAAAGCGGCTTCCAATGATACAGACTGATAATGTGATTGTTTTATTCTTATTCCAAACACCTGCCTCTGCTAGGTGTTCGATATTAAATTGATTTGTTTAATGAATATGTGTAATTGGGAAAATAAGAAATTAGGCCATGAAAAAGTCCCTAACACACGCATTATTAGTACTGTGTAGATCTCATGATCGATATAATTTAAAATTGAATAACAAAATGTTAAATTTGGTTCAATATATATGTAAGTACATGGTACAGAAGTGCGTGTATGAATTTTAATTAATTAATGTATGTTTTTTTAATTAATTTAAGACCTATATTTTGTTTTAGAGTTTAATATGATTGATCTGCATTTAATATGTTTTTGAAGTTAAAATTATTTATGATTTTAGTTTATAAGACCTGTATTTACAATGTAAATAAACTAAATACTTACAGTACGTTGTGTTTCTTAGGATTTTAAAGCCTATAATATTGTGCGACGAATTGATCCTTTTTCATCACATTAACACTTCATATTATAATATTTTGTCACCGACTTCACTAGCTTTCATACGTAATTTATAATTATTTAAGCAACTGTTGTGTAAGAAGGGGTATTAAAACACGCAAGTGGGTTATACCTAATAGTATCACACGAGTGTTTAAATACCTTATTGTGTACCTACAGCTGCATACAATACTCATTATATAAATCCTCTATAAAAAGTTCTGAAACCATAGGATGATGTATAGTTTTATAAGAACTGGAAACAAAGTAGGTAATATCAAACTTATTTATTGTTGTAATTATTTATTTATTTATTATAATAAGAACGCTTACAATGCAATTACACTTATTATCAAAACAAAGCCAAAACTCATGATACATATAAATAATTCATAGATCATGATAATTAATAAAATAAATTTAAAATGTCAAGGGGGTACAATATAAATATTACATTAATAAATTATAATATCACAATTATACATAAATATATTAAATAGGTATATAATGTCAAAAAAGTCAAATTGGTACAATATAAATATTAGAATATTAAATTATCATATCACAATCACACATAATTATGTCAAATTGGTTCATATTGTATTAAGTTCACAAAATGTCAAGAGGAAATTGAAAATATCAGGCAACCTATCACAAAAAATGTCAATGTTAGGATATGCGTTAAGGTAATTTATTCATCAAAATAAAATTAATACATATTAATTTAAGTAAATAACTAACATTCCTTTAATACCTACTGATAGATATAATTGATCCGGCTCTTCGCTTAAAAACTTATTTATTTCATTAGGAAAAAGCGTTTTCGATTTCTTCCCTGTATAGCCTTCTGCTTTACGTTTTATTAAGACAATTAATTTGAATATTTTGACATATCAACATTGTGCTCAGCGTACTTTTGAGCATTGAATAGATGGTCCAAAGGAATGAAGATTTGTTTTTTTCTGATAATTCTTGAAAATATACTAAAAGCACATATTGCGAAAATAATGTACTACTTTTTGATAATTTCTAATTCATGAAATCTTGTTACGCCTTTTCATATTGTTTCTAGAGTTTTCTGGTAATAATTGGTAAAAAATGTCTTTTGCTGCATTCGAAATATCTGGTTTTTTTTTTTTTTTTATGCTTGATAGGTTAGCCTTTGACCACTATCTCACCTGATGGTAAGTAATGATGTGGTCGAGGATGTTATTCAGACTAACCTAGAGTTACTGGCTCTCAAGGACAGCTGCCGGAACACACCTTTAGGTGCTTGGCGACAGATTTTCAACTTGAGGGTGGTAGCTAGCCAGGCGGGCATTTGCAAAGTGCCCTACCACCATGCTGTAACGACTGCTATCCTAAGACAACAACCGGGACCGACGGCTTAACGTGCCCTCCGAAGCACGGAAGCGCTCAGTAGTAATGCCCAACCATCGGTCACCCATCCAAGTCATGACCGCGGCGGACGTTGCTTAACTTTGCTGATCGATTCAGAATGGCTAAGCAAACTTGGCTACGAGCGCTTCAAAATTCACTATATCACTCATTTTTGTAAACAACTAACTAATACATTTTTGCAATACTTATGTCGAACAATAATGGCGGGAAACAACGTGAATTCGAATAACTGTTCTTTTTTTAAACACAGTGCTGTGGTAGTGAAAGGTGTAGCTGAAAATGTTTCCTTTTTTTTAGAAAAAGGAGTTGCGTTAAGAAATTTAGTACAACATTCATTATAACACTCGATATTATGGGTACTGTAACACAGGATGTTTTAATGTTGGCAATAAGCTAGCTGTTTAAGAAACTTTAATAGAGGATTTAGACTCATAAAGATTCTAACGCGTTCACTTGGCTGCAAACGTGAACTTTGTATACATTGCGCATTTTGCCCTGTGTTAGTGAACTAAAGTCCTTGATTTCTTGTTTATCTTAATCTCTATTAACTTATTAAAATAACAATTTTTCTAATTATATTACAATTGCTATCGCGTGCTGAGCGATAAATTACATGTATATATTTATTGACTGTAAAATTTCTCACCTCAAGTGGGAAACGAATCCACGTCCCCCGATTTTTTATTGTCATTACTGTTTAAGTGTTCGATTAAGCACTTATTTCGATCACATGAAGTCTATTAGTCTGGTTTACACAGTCCCCTGTGACGGTGATGTAGAACAATTAGGGTAAGTACAACATTTCGGCTCAGCTGTACGATCCTCAATGGCCCATTGGTTAAAGTTACCAGAGCGTAAAATAGAATCGATTTCCAAACGAGGTATTTAAATAACATTTAAAAATCCTATTCCAGAACAATACTAATACTTTTTCATATATTTTTATTTGCCTCAATATATTCATATATTATCTGCTCTTATCACACATATATAATGACCACACAATAAAATGTAACAAATATTACTATTTAATTTGCCAAAAATCTCTTACATTGTTTATTTGAGGTATTCCACTTCATGCCAAAATTTTAGATGCTGAAGAAGTCGGAGCGAGGAGCCAAATCACTCTTATAAATACTGTATATCCCAGGGCGCCTGAGGCAGTGTAGTACGAAATGTATGTTATAGGCCGAGACTACCGCTTAACATCAGATGGACTTCATGCATGTTCTGTCACAATCCCAATAAAAAAAACTAGTATTAGTTAAATAATTTTTACTACCGCGTTCATCAAAAATGGTATAGGGGTGGAATATCTCAAATATTATTGTCTGTTTAATAATGAACAATTTTATAATACGCTTTTTTAATTAAAATCTTTTTACATGCGGCTTGAATTTTAACTTTAATTTCTTAATTTTATTATAAAATAGCAAGCAAATGCCTTATTATTTGACATTGCTAAACTGAATCCAGCCACCGATAGTTTAATATATTATTGTTACGGGGTCCAGCCATCCATCCAGTCCATCTCCAAAACAGAATTCAAGTCAAAGTCAGAACCATCAAGGTCAATTAGATATGCTAATATTGATTCTTCTTAGTTAGGTACGTAGCGTAAACTTGGTCTCTTTTCAACTGTTTATGTTTTCTCTACCCGATTATACATGTCATAGAAACATCAAAAATATTACTTACTTATAGTATAGTATGAAAATACATACTTACACACCCAGTTGTGAATCTTGGTGAGAAATATGTGGCATCTGTTCATCGACAACTTTCAAACTATACGAGTATGACCCAACAACTTTGTGCAACTTTCCAAACAGATTTTAATGTACTGTATATTTTTAAATTTGTATCAGTCAGATAGGTAGTTATAATGTCTAAAAGTGACGGTTAAAATTCTAAAACTGAAAATATATTATGTTATACAGTTCATGTAATATATCATAATAAAGTGGAAGGGTAATAATTAACTTAACTTTTTTTGTGGTTATCGGCTACCTACAGCATTTATATTTGTATGCGCACATAGACAGCTACATACAGTGCTTATTGTGCAGGTAGCTGTCGACAGCTGCTGTTAAAGATAACCTGTTTCCATTGTAGGTAAAAAAACTTAATAGGCTAGCCTAGTTGGCATGAAAAAGTACAACATTATTCACGACGAAGTGAAAGTTTCATCAGAGTGACACGCCATCTGAACTTTTTATTCTGAACTATTAACAGCAATGGGGTTCTAACATCACTACACTTATTAACCTACGAACGACTAGAACAGTAGTGCCTGATTAGATAACTGTGGATATTTTTCTTATCTTCTGTAAATACCAATACAGAACATGAATCCAATGTTATTATTAAATAAAAATGTTTCAAGCGCCTCACACCATACAAAATGCAATAAAGATTTAATGTTCTGCCAAAACTCCGCCAGGTGGCGCTTATTATAATAATCAGCCTACGGTACTTTTCAACGAAGTTCAAAAAGTTGCTTATTGTTTATCTTAGGGAAACCGGACCTTGAAAATGGGAGAACTTTAGTGTTACGATCAGTATGTTACCGAATTCAACAAGTTACTTCGTTTTTATAAAATAAATATGATATGAATGACGGACGGTCAAGTGGCTCACCAGATGGAATAAAATGATTTCTTTTACGTGACACAGCACTGTCTATAGTGGATCTTAACTTACACACAGACTTACTTACACTGAGACATACGGTTGTTAACTCTCATGTGCCTCTAATTTTATATCTAATTACTAACTGGTTCTCAAAACCTACACGAAACACTCTGTTAGGTGCTTGGTGACAGATTTTCAACTCGAGGGTGGTAGCTATCTAGGCACCATGCCGTGAACTTTAAGCCTACGGTGGTGGTCAGACCATGTACCTGCGGCAGGCCTAGCTATTACCGCATAATATGTTTTACAATTAAGTTTACTATCTTATCTATTGTTTATTTATAGCTGAATGGTTTCCTTATAATAATCTACGATAAGAGATGATGTGGTTGAAGATGTTGTTCAGGCTATAACTTAGATTACTGGCTCTGAAGGACAGCTGCTGGAATACAAGTTAGATGTTAAGAGACAAATTTTCTACTGGAGGGTGGGAGCTAGCTAGACGGCCTACCATCGTGCTATAACGATTGCCATCCTAATAAAACAACATGGTCCAACGCTTGACGTGCTTTTCGAAGCACGTGCACACTCGGTAGTAATGCCACTAGCGGTCACCCATCTAAGTCATGACAGAGGACGTTGCTTAACTTAGTTGATAGGTTATGAATGTCAAGGCAAGCCACGCTACGAGTGCTTCTTGCAGGGTGTTTACATTCGTGATAACCTACCATGGCGAGCTCTTGCTGAAAAGGTCGTAATCTTAGCAATTAGCACAATGTGCTGATAGATAAAATGGACTAGATACTTATTTGTTATTGCAAAGCTTGCTAAGGTAGTCGTTCTTAAGCGATCAACTATATACCTAATAATAATAATTGGATTTTTCTCTCGGATTGTTGACCTCTTTTGTGGCATTTCCAACTGAGAGTTTCTGCACTTCGGAACTGTTCAGCGTGGTCATCGCTTTTTGTTTAGCCGTCTGGGTCCACGTTGTGTAGGATGGCACTCATTTTATTTTAATAAAATGATTTTATTTTAATAAAATGAGTGCCATCATATTATAATAAATATTTGTCAGCACAGCCTTGGACCACTATCACTACTTATTCTTTTTTGAATTTTTTTATTTTCCGCCACATATGTGAGACTTACAATTTTCAACTCAAAGCCCCACATGGATGAAGTAGAAGAACACTAAAGTTGCTAGTAGTGACACACACGAGTGTCCGTCGACGTCACGAGAGTCGCAGCGTTCCGTTCCGGATTAATTTAGGAACAAAAAAAGGTATTTCGTTTTGATCACAGCTTCAAAACTACTTAAAAATTGGCATTTCCAGTATGTGTTGATTACAAAGATGATATACTACATATCGTATCTTAATTTTAGATAGGTACTTAACTAAATTCATATTATAATCATTGTGTTAATTGGTTAATGTAATGAATGGTGTATCAATGAATCTGCTCGCTCTCAGTAAATGTAGTTATTTCCTTTAAATAATTAAATTTCACATCACTAAATATTTGTAATATATTGTTCTTGCGACAATGTCCTGAAGTAATCGTAGGTATAATTTGTAGAGTTGAAACAAATATGTCGATGAAGTGTTGACTAATCGTAGCGTACATTAGGAAGAGGTGTGAGGTCGCAAACAATCGCCGCTTGGCTATAGAAGCGGCGCGCGGCGCCGGCGGCGAGTTAATGCAGCGCTCTATAAGTTAAGATATACGAGGGGATTAATTCGGAAACTTGGTGCAGCGCAGAACTGCAGTTTATATAATTGGCTATAAACGGAGTGCAGCCGATCTACTCCATGGGTGTAGGTGCGGTGGAAGATGCAGCGGAGAGCCTCATTGCGTTTGCAATGTAAATGCGTCAACTTTTACGTGAACAATACATAAAAGCAATTTGCGTTGCGTAATAGTATTTAAAAATAAGTTAAACTTAGTTAAAAATACAAAAAAATATAATACAGACCAAAATAATGGCAATGAAAATAGGAGTACCACTCTATAAAAATATTATTTATAATATACGAGTAGGTACCAACGACGAGAGCGACAAAGTTTCGTAATCTAATTCAAACGTTTCAAAATTCGTATTAATAGAAGAAGTTTATTAATTAATAAGGGTATGATTAGAATAAAATTAAATAAAGGTATATTTTATACCTTCTATAAGATTATGACGCTTTTTATTATTATCTTCTAATATGGCGGCACCTTCCTCATAAAATTTAATACTTAGGTGAAATTACACTAATTACTTAATCCTACTAATATCTTAAAGTCAAACTTTTTAATGTATTTTTTATGGTATTGAGACGGAACATGCCCGAGGCCCATCTGGTGATCACCTTGACACACTAAGTTGAAAGTCTCATGTGTCCCACTGAGCGCAGGGACTGACATACGGTGGTGTTGTCTAGCGGCGCGGCGGTGCTGTGTCGGGTCGCCATCTTCTCTGGACGCTAGTGCTAATGACAATACCAAAAATAAATATTTTAACACTGTTCCCCCTTGGAATGTTGCATGTAACCTATTTCTTATTTCTTGTTTTAAATAAAAAAATACAAAATTGAAAAAAGTCACGGGCCCTAGAGTTTGTGGAGTGTAGATTTATAAAAAAAAATAGTATCATGTGATTGTAATTTTACCGGCACTAATACCCTTCAAACTGGAACCCAGGTATAACCAAAATGAAAAGACTTAAGAAACGATACTACCTTCTTCAGTGTACTAGCGACTGCGGTCAATGAGCTTGATCGAAACCTCAAGGTTATTCAATTCTCAATTCTTTATTGTATCATATGTGGTGTACCTGCAGATCTTAAATACATATATATGAAGTTATACATATGACCCATTTTGGGTATAGCAACATTTATGTAATAGTAGTAGAGCGACCGATCTTTTTCACATCATTTAAATTTGTCACCAAAGAATTCATTTAAGGTATAATAACATCTATTAAGTAATAGTTTTTTTTTTTATTCAAAACTTGATTTTGAAATTAAGTGTGCGAGACAAAATTGAACCGTTAATGGTTAATAAACAAGATTTTGGTTTACTCAAATACAATCATGTTTCGACATGCCGATTATGCCGCTTTAAACGAACATCTTTCTAATAACAAGTGGCAGGAACTCCTTGAAGATTGCAGTACTGAAGATGCGGTGAATAATTTTTATACAATCATCAATAGTGCTATAGACCGACATGTACCGCAGGTATATGTCTCACAAACACATATTTATCCGCCCTGGTATACTCGTGAATTAATCAAACTAATTAAGGAAAAAGCAAAGGCACACATGAATTGGAAAAAGTATAATAATAGGCTTGAATATCAGTTGTTTTCATACTTACGCGCAAAAGTTAAAATATTAGAAAATCTTTGTTATAAAAACTATATAGAAATATCTCAAGAAAAAATTAAATTATGTCCTAAATTATTTTGGTCTTACGTTAAATCTAAAAGAAAAAACAATACTGATTACCCAAAATTAATGTTTTACGATAATCAAATATTAAACACACATAAAGAAATATGTTCATCCTTTAATGATTTCTTTAGTAAAAACTTTAGTTCAGTCTCATCCCACTCAAACATAAACTATAGCGCTGTCTCCGTCACCAGTACTGATGATACCTTACATACTATTTATGTGGATGAACAATTCGTTAAGAAGCTTCTTGAAAATACAGACCCTATACTATTTATGTGGATGAACAATTCGTTAAGAAGCTTCTTGAAAATACAGACCCTAATAAAGGTGCCGGAAGTGACAAAATACCGTCGGTTTTTTATACTAACTGCGCTATTTCTCTAGCTAAACCTGTCGCTATTTTGTTCAATCGCTGTTTTCGTGAAGGATACTTTCCGAAAATATGGAAAACTACACATATAGTTCCCATACACAAAAAAGGTACCAAAACTGCAATAGAAAATTATAGGCCAATATCGATTCTGAACACCTTAGGTAAACTATTTGAAAAAACTGCGCACCACTATCTGTATCCCTTCATCTGTCACAATATACCAGATCAACAACACGGTTTCATCAGGGGTCGCTCGACCAATACTAACCTCGCTATATTTACCAGTGATGTATTGCGTGGTATGGATGGAGGATCGCAAGTCGATGTCATTTACACTGACTTCGAAAAAGCCTTTGATCGCGTCGACCATAATATTCTGCTTCGGAAGCTGCAAGAGCTGGGAATCTGTGGGGATCTCCTAAGATGGGTGGAATCCTACCTTCGCAACCGATGTCAGGCGGTAGTAATTGGTGGACATCGGTCTAACTTTATGGACATTCCCTCAGGCGTCCCCCAAGGATCAATCCTTTCTCCGTTGCTTTATGCAGCATACCTTTACGATGTTGGTAAATGTTTCAAGTCCGCCAAATACCTTATGTACGCAGATGACACTAAAATTTATTGCAATGTCCAAACTACGTTCGACTGCGATCAGCTTCAGAATGATTTAAATACGCTTAATTTATATTATAAAGAAAATAAAATTACCATAAATGTTAATAAATGTATTTGTATGACGTTCACTAGGAAGAGAAAGCCGGTAAAATACGTATATAGTATAGCAGGCACTCCCGTCAACAAGACTAACTTAGTTAAAGATCTTGGAGTTCTCTTAGACAGCAAGTTATCTTTTAATGATCACATATCAGACATTGCTAATAGATCTTATAAAAACCTAGGCTTTATTTTTCGAGTCAGCAAACCATTTTCTGATACTATGTGTCTCAAAGTACTGTATTTTGCATACGTGAGAAGTGTTCTAGAATACTGTACTAGTATCTGGAACCCACATTACGAAAAATATACTCAAGATCTTGAAAGAATACAAATTAAATTTATAAAAAATCTAAATAACCGAACCCATCATGTGTATGTTGACTATAATGAATCTTGCAAATTCCATAACATCCTAAGCTTACATGACAGACGAACGCTCTTAGATATGACATTTCTTTATAAAAACTGTGTTGGAATGATAAACAGTACTGAGCTCCTAGAAAACTTTATGAGTTTGCAAGTCCCATCAGTTCGCAAAAGAAGCACAAGAAATAGTCCTTTCTTCAACCTCCCCCACTCGCACACTAATTATTACAGAAACTCAATTATTTTTAGATCTCAAAAGACTTATAACGAACAGTTTAGCTCAATCGACTTATTTAATAATACCTTACTACAATTTAAAAATCTTGTGACCAATAAATTAATTAACTGCAAATAAATAGCTTACACACACACACACGCACACCCACCCTTACACACACACACACACACACACACACACACATGCGCACGAACACAATCTTTTTCCCGCAATCTCTCATACATATAAATATATAGCTCTGCTCTCTATATGAATATAATATAGATAAAGTAAATCCGTCATTAGATGTAAGATATAGTTAATAAGCAAATATATGTTTTTAAGATCTGTGGATTTTGTAATAAAGGTAAATAAATAAATAAATAAAAAAGGTACGAATATCACCCATCTCCTTCTTTAGCTCCTTAATTTCCTCGCAAACTGTACCAACATTATCCTTCGAAATTTGAAATTCTGAGGCCATAAGGTTATATATTTTATTAAATTGCGACCTCATTTCCTCCCTGAGGGTCCGAACCGCTTCGACATTGTCTTGATTTGATGACACAGAAGGCGATGATTTAGGTTCCTCGCTTCCCATAAGATAGGTGTCCTGCATGCCCCGGACTGGCGTAGAAGGGTCGCGTCCCTTAGGGGTTTTGGATTGGCAGTCACCGCACCTCCAAGTGTCAGAAACAGTCACGCCTGCAGGTACCCTAACACATTCATGGTGGCTTTTAGAACCACATTTGGAACAAGTAACTCCATCTTTTGTTCCCATAAATTTTCCGCAAGCCGCGCATTGAGGCATGATCGAAATGAAGTGAAGTTAGACACAGCTAGAACCAACAAATAAATCGCAATAGTGAGCTGCCAGATGTAGTATCCCTACTCACGTTCAGATGGCGGTGTTAGCCAAAAATTTATTTCCGCAATATATTATTTGTTTTTTAGAATATTGACGAAACGTGCTAATAATTCGCGTTCCACTTCACAACAGTTAAACAATCAGTTCACTGACATGGATTTGCATACGGGATGCAGAACAGTTGTTTGTTTTACGACACAACAATATAAAAACTCAATATTGTGGGTAGATCGAGCATACAGCTGATAATCAATAAATTACATTCAATGATAACTTAACTTTCACTGTGATATTTGAGCACATAACACTTTCACTAAGACTTTGCACTATGCTTTATTGTTCCTTAACTTTCTTTGACGTTAAACTATAATATTATATTTTTTATGAATAAAACAAAAAGAGAGCCCGTGTATATGATAAGACGACCGTGACGTAACTCCCGTGACGGTAAGGGTGCTGGCCGTCACGTTTGAGTAGGCGCCATACCACCATATGATGGACGCGAAAATGCGCAGCGGCACGTCGTGTGCTAGTGCGGGGATTTTCTTCAAAATGTTGAAGAACCCGCGTCTCCAAGTCTGATCCAGCCCAAGTACTAGGACGACCTTCACTCCGGGTTCCTCTGACGTTGCCCGTACTGTGGAGCCGCAGACACGTCCGGCGAAAGCACTCGAACGAGGGAAGCCGCCGCTGCTCCCCTGGAGGTCTGACCTCGATAAATCGTTGGCGATATGGCTCACGCCCACCGTGATAACTGCCATCAGCAGCGCCCACACACAACAACATCTCATAATATTCCGCATTAGTAAAAGAAGACATGTTGAGCAATTGGTATATCTTACTGCATGCAAGTAGGTAGCGACTATTCACCACGAAGGATCAAAAGCAACGAACTATTCTAACTAATTTTAAAAATAATCTTAGATAATCTTGTCGGCATATCAAAGACTTAGGTATTGCCTACATTTTATTATGGTTCAGCACTGAAATTGGATTCGTCCCGGTATTTTACTTTTTTCACGAAACCGGTTTTATGAATATTATGTCCATGTTACATAAAACAATTGAAAATAAATGGTTTTGAGTTAATAATAAAGTAATAAAACTTATATATGAATTTTATTAATAACTAGCTTTCCGGGCGCGGTTCCTCCCGCGCGTATGTCGGTTATCACGCAAACACATTAACCTCTTTTTGCTCAGTTGGATAAAAACTAACCTATGTTTTTTCCCGGGTCTCAAAATATTTCCATACCGAATTTCATTCAAATTGGTCTAGTAGTTTTGGCGTGAAAGCGTAACAGACAGACAGACAGAGTTACTTTCGCATTTATAATATTAGTACTGATACTGATAAAGTAATAAAATTAATATTTTTTTAAGTATTCAAATTTCCAAAAATATAAAAATAATTATGTTTGAACTTTCCTAACGACTCATTTATTTCTTGTACAGAGAATTTTCTTCTTCATTAATTTATCACAAAACAATTCTCACCTTAAGAATCTAAAGACTGTCCCTTATACTCTAGTTACGTAATCGCAAAAGTTGATTATGCAGAAAGTGCACCTAATGAGCAATATGTCACTACTCACATCTGCGTGACTAGGGGTTTGCTAGACACTGGACTCATATTCTGGCTCATTAATTTTACTTATTCAAAATAATAATAATAAAAATACTGAATTTTCGAGTGTCAGCAAATCAAACACTTGAGGAATTTTACTCATTCAAAATAATAATAATAATATTGAACTGTCGAGTGTCAGCAAATCAAAGACTTGAGGCTTCAATTTTATATGGGTTCAGCATTGAAATGACTTTCTTTGCGGTTTTTCTGTTTTTGCATGAAACTGCTTTTTTTTCATAGATAAAAAATCCTGTTTATTTAGACAAAATTAAGCAAACGTAGATTTTGTCATGACATGATTTGAAAACTTCATTATATGCTAACATGTAAGATAGTATTTAGACATTAAAAGTTTTGGAGCAATAAAAATGTAAGTAGAGGCATCTCCGTTCAGATCATCACCTACCAATCATCCAAGTATTTTATGTACTCCTACTAATAATTGTTGTACCAAAGATTCTGTAACAACACAGAATGTACCAAAAAAATGTTTTTTTACATACAGTTCGAGATTCTTAGCGGAACATGACCTATACTTAACCGGTATCAATTATTTGTTTTTCTACGCTAACAATCATACCATGTTTTAAGCTTATATGTTACAGTGTTTACGATAGAGACAAACGAAAAACACGTTTCTCGTATGTGATCCCCCTGTTATTATTTGGCTAACTATTACGGTTATAAAGAAACGGTCGATACATAGAAATAGGGTCCCATTTTATAGTGTGGAGCCCTAAAAAGTAGGTACTTATTAAGGTAGCTCTATCATACATGCGGTAAAACATACGAGCCTAAAAATTTTATATATAATCCGACTCTTAAAGTACAGCAAAAAATATATTTAATAAACAAACGTGGGTCGGGCGCGACAAGGGTCCTCGAATTATGTGAAAAACAATCGTTTTGGTACATTTAATGAACTGGTACCCTTGCTGTGCGAGTCCATCTCGCACTTGACTACTAAAATACATCATACCAGCCTAGCCCACTAAATTAATTTCATAATAAGTAACCTTCTTCTTCAACCATCGAAACTGTAAACAAACTTAAACCATCCGTTATACATATCACTTGAAATGCAAGTAGTAATTTAAAACCGGTTTTGATTTTTTATCAAACCTTTACTTATTTCGGTCAAATTTGTATTTTTAAGATTATTTATGTAATGATAATGCAAACCAGAACTATCAGAAAAATCATATCATAACCTTTGGGCACTCATGTCACCTTAAATAACCGATTTTTGTTGGCGCGGTCTCTGACCACGATGCTATCGAGGCCATTTTAAGATATTCATATCTAGGAAGAGAGAAAAATATACAAAAACACCGTTACTTAATGTACAACACGTATTCAATAAGAAATCATTTTGTACGGAACCTTCCATGTCTTATCTAATTATTCTTGACCTTATTTGCTAAGGAAGCCGGTTAGCCAATCAAATCGAATAGGTTATTTTAAATCTGTAATGATTGGTCAAGGCATCATCGGTCGAAATCGTTTGTTGGTTATGTCGGCATGTGCAAAGAGACTCTTCGATTTTGAAGTCTTCAACTGCACTCCGCCGAAACGAGATTAGTCACACATCAATCACACAACACAGATATGTCATATCATAGCGTGGTTGTCTAGTTTAGACTTCGATAAAATATACCCATTTTATCGAAGAGTTTAGATATTATTTACCGACGACACAAGTCAAAACTCAAAACGAATAATGGATAATGAATGGCGGTGTACGTAATACCTAGTTATTGTAATCAGTACCTAATCAATATTTGCGTAAGGAGTAAAGGTTAGTAAATCTACTTATAACCGTAGTAGGTATTTGCTAAAAATGATATTGTGGAAAACTATATTAGGTATTTTATCTGAGTTACTGAGTTGCTTGATATAAAACTCAATTTCAGGCATAATTATGTAGGTAACCTATCAAATAAAATCTAGACTGGTATCGTATGGTAAATTACTTATTAATTTTCAATGTAGGTAATTGTCTTGTCACGTCTGTGTTTTCTAGTCTTTTATTTTAATAACGCGGGCGGCATCGATTATCGAAAGTGCCGAAAGGCTAGCGGTGCGATGCCGCCCGGCTTTCGGCATTCCGATTTCAAAGGTAATGGAATTAATATTTTATTAGGTATTTATTTTAAGTAGGTACGTCTTTTTCTTGTTTTTGAAAGCGTTTGAATATTTCAAAACCTAGAATGAGTGGATATACCTCAGTCAGTGGGTGCGTAGGTAACCCATAAATACCCTTTTTTATGCTGATCGGTAAGACTTTGACCATAATCACACCTGATAGCAAGTAATGATCTGGTCGTAGGTGTTAACAGGCTTAATCTAGTAGAATTACTGGCTCTCTAAGACAGCTGGTGACAGATTTTCTACTTGTGGGTGGTTGCTAGCCAGGCGGGCATTAGCAAAATGTCTTTCCACCCTGTGAAGCTCAAACCTGCGGCGGGATTCGAACCATGGTCTAATGCCACTGAGCCATTACTGCTTCAAAACCTACTCTTAGTTAACTGATTTTGGTTGGTATGAACCTTTGTCGCTATGCCTAGATTCTTAGATTTTGTATTTGAATCATGTTTCTCGTAAAATAATTTACATTACATAACAGTTAGGTAAATAATAAAAATATCAAAAAAAATATCTATGCTAGTTATTAGTAGGGAGTAGATATTAGTAGTAGGTAAGTACTAGGTACACAAAATTTAGGCCCCTTAGTTTTTTTGTGTCGGTTAAACA
Organism: Plagodis dolabraria; assembly: GCA_963854805.1. Lineage (NCBI taxonomy): Eukaryota > Metazoa > Arthropoda > Insecta > Lepidoptera > Geometridae > Plagodis > Plagodis dolabraria. Next base: position 741,296 of record OY978454.1, on the reverse strand, counting down.
TAAATTGATTATAAAATTAAAGCTTGCGGATGTGGTCGGTGCTTATTATTATTATATTTATGCGTAGGTACCTACAATGGGAACGAATATAGGTAGGTACTAAAGGACAGGTGCCAAAATACACCGATAGGTGCTGGGTCACATATTTTTGACTTGCGGGAGGTAGTTATTGTTATGTATACAATATTTTAGGAACTACCTTACAACGTTTATGTATGACTATCTCTTTCTAATAAAGTGAGTCTCAACAAAATGGCGGTTTGATTAGTGCTCCTCATCCTGTTAAATCCAAGATAAAACATTGGCGACGAGGATGGGATATATCAGTTGGTGATAAGGAAGAGGATGAACGATGGATGCTGCGAGTGAAGATCAACGGCACGCCCATCACCATGGAGGGTGACACTGGAGCGGGCATGAGTATCATAAACAGGAGTATCTACGAGAGGTATTTTAGTCATATGGAGTTAAGTCCACGTAAGTCGAACTTAAGAATGTATAACGGTCAAAAGGTAGTGCCAAAAGGCGAATTTAAATGTAATGTAACATTCGATAGCAAGACAGTTAATTGTTTAAGTTTAGTAGTCATCGATAACGACGATAGCAATCCTTTGTTTGGGCGCAAATGGATGCGTGCTTTTGGAATTAAGTTTCCTTCTGTACCGTGTTGTAAATCACTGGCTCACGTAAGCGAGAATAACATTGATGGACAAATCGCTACTACGCAGTTAGAGTGTAAATACCCCGAGGTGTTTTCGTCTGGTATTGGTGCCTTTAATAAAGGAAAGATAGATTTAGAGTTAGTTGCCAACGCCGTGCCGGTGTGGAGGCGCTCGCGGCCGGTACCATACGCGCTGCGGCCGGCGGTGGAAGCTGAGCTAGAGAGACTTGAACGCGAGGGCATCATCTCACCGGTTGACTGGAGCGAGTGGGGCACGCCCGTTGTGCCCGTCATTAAAAAGTCAGGTGAGATAAGACTATGTGGTAATTTTAAAACGACTCTTAACCCAGTGCTCGTCGATGATAAGTACCCATTACCTAGAATAGAAGATATATTTGCTTCGCAGCAAGGTGGTAAGATTTTTAATAAAATTGACCTCAGTAGGGCTTATCAACAGCTGATTTTAAGTGACGAGGCAAAAAAGTACTGCACAATCGTAACAAACAAAGGTATGTTTTCCTATAATAGATTACCGTTCGGAATAAAGTGCGCAGCTAGTAAATTTCAGAGAGTGATGGAAAAATTATTTCGGTTTCCAAATGTGGCAGTGTATCAAGACGATTTGTTGACCAGCTCAAAAACAGAAAAAGAAAGTATTGAAATTTTGAATCAGGTATTCAAGGTTTTATCAGAAAGCGGTTTAAAAGTTGAAAAGAAAAAATGCAGCTTCTTTAAAAAGTCAGTTTCATACTTAGGTTATGTAATTGATGAAACCGGGTTAAAAACAGATGTTTCAAAAATTGATGCAGTAAATAGGACGCCTGAACCTAAAACAGTAACTGAGCTTAAAGCATTTTTAGGGTTAGTCAACTACTACGGAAAATTTGTTAGTAATTTAAGTGACGTTTTGGAACCCTTACATAAGTTATTGAAGAATAATCGGGAATTCGCGTGGACACAAGATTGTAGCGTGGCTTTTAAACGTATTAAACAGGCGTTAAACGACGCGCCCATACTGGCCCACTGGGAGCCCATGCGTCACCGCACGGCGTGAGCGGTGTGCTGGCGCAGCGCGCGCCCGACGGCACCGTGCGGCCGGTGTTGCACGCGTCGCGGACCTGCACATCTGCATGAGCGAAATTATTCCCAAATATGTCGGGAAGGGTTAGCAATTATATTTGCGGTAAACAAATTTCATGATTATTTATATGGCAACAAATTCACTTTGGTTACAGACTGTAAACCATTGGCATCAATTTTCAGCGAAAAAAAACAAATACCTTCAATGGCAGGTAATAGACTGCAAAGGTGGGCTGTCATTCTAAGCGCTTACAATTACGAAGTTAAGTGCATTGGGTCTAAACAGAACTGTGTCGCGGATAGCCTATCGAGAATCCCGGTTAAGGACGATACATATGAACACAGGTCTGAGTCATACATTAATTTTATATCCGAACAGGCGCCGATAGACTTCAAGACAATCGCAACGCACACTGCTAAAGATGACATTTTACTAAAGTTGATTTACTCGATCCAAAACAACTGGGCATACTGTAAAGATAATGATTTAAAGCCATTTTTTGATATAAAGCAATATCTTAACGTTGAATGCGGTTGTATTTTATTCGGCCATCGCGTAATTATACCCAGGTCGCTACGAAACTCAATCCTCCAAATATTACATTCATGTCATCAAGGCATCGTCAAGTGCAAAAGCATAGCCAGAGGATATGTATACTGGCCGGGCATCGACGCGGATATCGAACGCGAGTGCAGCGCCTGCGAGGTCTGCGCCGCCACGCGTCCGTCGCCTCCTGAGGCTCCCATTCATCCGTGGGCATGGCCGCAAGTGCCTTGGTACAGACTGCACGCGGATTTTTTTTCGCTAGGCAGTTTAACATATCTAGTTATGGTAGATGCTCATTCCAAATGGATTGAAGCTCATAGCGTGGGCAGTACTTCAGCCAGAGTTACTATAGCTAAACTAAGAAAAATATTTAGTCAGTTCGGGCTACCCCTAGAGCTAGTATCTGACAACGGTCCGCCATTTGGCATTAGCGAGTTTAAATTATTTATGGAGAGTTGTGGCACAAAACACGTATTAGTGTCACCATACAAACCAAGTAGTAACGGAGCTGCAGAAATCTCCGTCAAAATAGTAAAAAACTGTTTTAAAAAAGTGTTAATAGAGAAAGTTGACCTAAATATTGCCCTGGATAAGTTTCTATTGTCATATAGAACGACCCCACATAGCTTAACAGGTAAATCACCGGCCGAGTTATTGTTGGGCCGTAAAATTCGCACAACTTATGACATGCTACGTCCTGACATCAATACCATTGTTTGCGAGAGACAAAATATAATGAGAAACTATAAAAAAGAAAAAGAACGTAGTTTCATAAACGGTGAAAAAGTTTTATTCAAAAGCTTCAAAAACAACAAATTTACGTGGGAGAAGGGAATCATTGAAAGAACCATAGGGCCGGTCTCATATCTAATCCTAAACCATAATAATAAAATATTTAAAAAACACGTAGATCATATAATAAAGCGGCATGAAATCAATAATACATACGAAGACGGGAGGAAGAAAATGATAGATAATGTTATGAGAGAGACAGTGGAAGTATCTGATTTTAATACAATGCCATGCGATAAACAGGATCCGCGAGATCCAACTAATAAAGAATGCATTGCTATTCATAGTGGGGCTAAAGATAACAATGAACTCACAGTTCCAGCAGACACGATACAGGTGCAGGAGGAAGCTATAAAGCCAAGACGCGCACGCAAACCGGTTACTAGACTAAACCTTTGATGTGTAGGTAGTATATTCATTGCTGACTGTTGGCTTGTCCTTGAACTACTTAGTTACTATTGTTATCATATTAGATTAGTTTGATAGTTATATAAGTTATAAAATAATTATATAAAAAAGGGTTTAGGTCAATTTGCATGTATAGTTAAGTACCTACATACTTGTTCTGTAAGTAATAAGTAATTGTTATTTATAAAATTGCTATTCATTTCTAAAACAGAAGAGGGAAGATGTTATGTATACAATATTTTAGGAACTACCTTACAACGTTTATGTATGACTATCTCTTTCTAATAAAGTGAGTCTCAACAAAATGGCGGTTTGATTAGTGCTCCTCATCCTGTTAAATCCAAGATAAAACAGTTATCACGGTGGGCATTTGCATATTGCCCTACCAGCACAACCACATAAAATGTAATTTTTTTTGTTCATTTACCCAGAACAAAAAAATAACATTTTATGTTGGTTGTGCGACATTTTATGCTCCTTTCACCACGGGATGGTGGAAAGGGATGAGTGGGATTTTAACTAAAAGCCCCCGTGAGCAGTTCTCGGCCGAATGGGGATAAGATGGGGTCGCGTTAGCGTTTTCTATCTCGCCTCTGCGGTAGGCCGGCCCTAAACTGGACCTTTGCACCTAGGAAGAAGAAAAGGCCTGTGACATAACCAAACAAATCATGTTGTCTAACCCAGTAGGATTTGAGCGCATGCACTCAAATACCGCTATCAGTCACTCATTCATCCTAGAAGTGGCCGCAGAGAACATTGCATATGCATATTGCATGATTAAATAATCAACTAGTTATGTAATGTTCTCTGCGGCTAGGTCAGCTCAGCTACACGCGCTTCTAAGTGTACTCATCTAGGGCTAAGGTAACAGGACATATGCCCGAAACTAGCCATGTCCTGCTAAAATATCTGTACTGGGATGCGATGGGATATTGTTACAATTGACTGTTCATCAGCCCGCGCCCCGCACCCTCACGGAGAGCACGTGGCGGGCGGGCGGGGGCAGCGAGGGCGCGGGCGGCGCGGGTAGCACGACACGTGACGGGCGGGCGGGGGCAGCGAGGGCGCGGGCGGCGCGGGTAGCACGAGGCTTGCTCTTGCTGGTGTGTATAGTGACGTGCTAGTGTGCGTGTTTGAGGTTACTAGCTTATGCTGAGAAACATCATCAATGAAAGGTTTATGGACGTCACGCCGTTTCCTTTTCAAAATCTTTGATTTATTATAACTCGGAATTTTTAAAGTTTTCTGAAATGCACTACTCAGTGATGAAATCTGTAGATAATTCTGTGTGCGTGATTTCAGTATTACTACACCTTTTTTATACACGTATGTACAACGACATGATAAAAAACAGGTTAACAGCAACTGCTGTTTATTGAACAGTGGATGGAAAAGAATTATTGCTATCAGCTTCGGAATATATAATCCTACTAATATTATAAATGCGAAAGTTTGTGAGTGTGTATGGATGTATGGATGTTTGTTACTCTTTCACGCAAAAACTACTGAACGGATTTGAATCGAAACTACAATAATATAGCTTATACATCAGAATAACACATAGGCTATAATTTATAAAGATATACTGTGTAAATTGACGAAAATATCAAAAAAGATGTTAATAAGCCACACTAGAAATTTTTGCGACGTCTCAACCCAGATGAAGGCTCGCGTCAACAACGTCGTCTGTAGTGCGCGCGCCGGTGTCGAGGGCAGCGTTGCCATGGAAACCAAAAACAACTGATTAGAAATTAGCTCGACAAGAAATGTCAAAAAGCAATTGTATAAATAAATAAGCTAGATGTCGAATTTCCCGCCACACCAGCCTTATCGATATCATTCGCCGGGCTTTTGCCAGCGCCAATGTTCCAGCTATTCTCGAACCGAATGGTCTGATGCGTGACGATGGTAAAAGACCTGACGGCATGACTCTGGTTCCGTGGAAGTTAGGACGGCCCTTAGTGTGGGACGCTACTTGCGTAGACACTTTAGCGCCTTCACATCTTTCTGAAACCAACGTGAGGGCTGGCGCTGCGGCTACTTCGGCGGAGCAACTTGTAACGGAACAGACCTTGAGTAGGAAGTTCCGTCACTAAATATGAATAATGTAATTGAATATGGTAGATAATCTAAAGATCAGAAATAAATTATTCATCCTAAGTAAGAAATTTTTATAGTCAGCATTTGTGTATGCTAACCTTTTTGATGTCTTAAATCTGGAATGAGATTGTGACCTCATTTTATGTTTAAAAAGAAAGAGGCATAGAATAGTTTGAAAATGTTGAGAGGATCTGTCAAGAATACAAAATGACAAGAAAAATTAAAATCCTCATAGTATTTCTTAACGTAATTTTCACTTAAATCTAAAATATAAGAAATATATTAAAAAAATGGAAAACCTACTATAAGGAGATATGTGTAGAACATAAAAAATATGTGGAGAAAATTTATGTACGTAAGTTTATGTTGAATTATTTGAGTATTATAAAATTTACGGGATTGATACACTATTCAACTAGTATACACTAGTATTCTTGGGTCTATCAGTTCTAATCTACTGCAATAGTAAATTATATTGATTTTGTGTCCTAATCCTACCCCAATGTTTTCTGAATATTGTTCCAGAAAATTTATTTTGTCTAAACTAACTTATAAATGTGTATGATTATTCTACTCAAGTATTTAAGTTGATATAACGAATGCTTTAAGTTTGTTCAACCAATATGGATTGACACCTTTACGACAAGAATGAGGCATGTAAGTCCTCGTATATATGTAAACAACAATATGAAATATAAATTATATTCAACCATGATGATACATTGTTGAATATTGGTGCAAATGCGACCACAACTTCAATAAGTCTTTCTGCTGTAAGGATGAAAGATGTTATATTCGACATCAGAAAATCAGAGGGAATATAAATAACTCCTCTAAACTTTATATATTCATATTTGAGTACTTGAGTCAGAGTATAAATATAATTCACTTTTGATATCACAAACACGTGATTTTACAAAACTTAGGCAAAGTAAGTCCTAAAATATATAACCAAATTTTTCATTGAAATTTAATAATAATATGGATTGTACCATAATACTTTAAATAACATTCTATTTCAAACCCAAAGGTATCATATCAATGATATTAACTAACTAGACATGATGTCATGTACGAAATATGTAAAAGTAAATTGAGAAATAATCAATCAATGACACTCATTATATGGATATTGTGAATTATCCAATAATGTGTTCAAATTAGAAAGTTAAGCAGTATTTGATTTAAGGAGAAGGCTTTACCTAAGTGAACCGATGAGCATTGGCGTCGTGCGCCGTAAAGAAGGCCTTCTGAAACGTACTCCAGGGGTTGCAAGTCCCTGGCACTTCAGAATTTGAACTTTTCCTTAAAACTGCTAACTAATATACGATGGATCCATCTAATTATCAAAGTTGCAACTTATTAAATAATAAAATCTTACAATAACAAAATGTTATAAAATACCTATTTGCTAGTTTACTTCCAATAAACGTTATACTTACAAAATTTAATAGTGTCGAAGTCAAAGTCAAAATAAACTATGAACTATCAGTCTAGTCCATTCTCCTACTCTTTTAATTAGACCAATTTTAGAATAATTCAATTAACTTAATCAAATTTCATCAAACAATTTTGTGCAATACTTTATCTTATATTAATATCCATTTTACTGTACGACGTTGTGAAACTTTTGAATATAAGTTGAGGAAGTAAATGGTCAATTTGTATTTTAGAATACAATATTCAATATCTCATAGTTTCCTTTATATTTCCGATAGATATAAGTTCGTTTAGAAAAACATAATACGGATTTTGTAGTATATAATTTAAATTAATTTTAGTCTCTCCTTTCCTATTTAGATCTTCAAAATGATTGAAGTCGCCTAAAATATAATGTGATTACGAAATTCATTGATTATCCATTTTTAGTATATTTCCTTTATCAGTCTCTCACAAAACATAATAAAATATAGTTTAGTCTTAGTTTCCTAGAGGTCTAGGTTACTATGTTAGGTACTTTAGAGAAAATATCTTCTAATATAATTCACTTACTATACTAGATAAGCAGTTATGGATTTTAGGTTCTTATTGTTAAGCTTTAATATGTTTTGCAATTTTTGAGGAAATCTTAGGAAGTCTTAGGAGTCATGACCATATATTATTATGAGTACAAAAATTCAAGTAAATTCTAGTTTCATATTGTTTTCCTTACAATAGCCAATACATACCTAATTTATAGTTATTTATACTCATGCTATTTTAAGCCAAATTCTACATTAATAATTTTATCTAGATTTCATGTCAGGTTTTCTCGGTAATTATTTTTTATTTGAAACTCTACAATAATAATTTATATACGTGGTATTAGATTTGGGTTCTGTACAAATTACTTTAGGATTCATATATCTGCTTTTATCTAATTGTAAAATATATTATTTGATTTTCATTTCAATTTCCCGTAATTTCTATTTGTTTTAAGAAACAATTATTTACTTCCTAACAAAAATTATTTAGCCGTTTAATGAATTAATGCTCTAACAATTTAATAATTTTTTTACGATTTAATACCGTATTGGTACTTCACTTATAATTGCTTTTCCTGAAATTATGGTTTAGAAATATAATACATTTATCTCTTATGAAACGTCTCATACAATGATTTACCTAGTTTTAGACTTAGTTTCTCTAATAATTTACTATTGGTCTTAGATACCTAATTCCAATTTTAAGAGATATTTATTATTCTCTGTTCAATAATTCAGAATGTCTACGTTATTCTAATAATACATTCAAATTCTATTCCTTTACATCATCAAATGAACAAATAATATTCTAAATGATATTGGAATGATTAGCAATTATTTTACTATAAGAATACTATTGTATAATAACTAATATAATAGGTCCATCTTTATGATTCTTATTTTAATTATAAATTTTAATTTGATAGATTTAAATGTTAGGTTAAGGAGATACTATTCAGGAGTATTATCTGTTAGGTTAGACAAGTTCTTTCTTAATTACCTTAAAAGAAAATGGATTACTACAAAAGGTCACTTCTTAAGGTCCTACCACTATACTAGACGATTCACATGCCATATTTCAAATCACAATAATTTTAGATTAAAGAAAACTATTTACATGTTACTATAGGCTTCTTTAGTAATTTGAAAATTTGGGATCAGAATTTTTAGTCAAGCACGATCGCTTAAGTTGAAGCTAAAAATAGGATCATTTTTAGGATCATTTATGGGGATCAGTTTTTCAGTTCAGTTTAATTTAGGTCAGTTTAAGTTAGGTGGTATTAGGTGGTTGTTTTAGTATTATAGTTATTAATGTTTCTTTATTATTTATTACTTAATTTAATTATTATAATGTGGGTTTTACAATTAATATATTTATATAAAAAAAAAAGTAAAGGACCCTGGGCAGGTTACAAACTCAAGCGGCGCAAATATGCTAACCTCGGTATGGGTTACATATTTGAGCCGTTTGGTGTAGAGACGTTGGGTCCGTGAGCTCATCGTATTTTCCAAAACTTATCTGAGCGCTTGGTCGATGCGACGCGTGATCAAAATGCTGGCACATATTTGGCTCAACGAATAAGCATTGCAATTCAACGGGGCAATGCTGCCAGCATGCTGGGCACGCTGCCAACTGGGAGTGGGCTGGAGCATTTAGACTGCCTATGAGTCTGCTATGACTTATAGGTTGTCTAAATGCTTTTATTGTAGTAGCTGTAGTGTTATATATAGTTCATAGTATTTTGTTTAATAAAGGCATACCGCCGATAAAAAAAAAGCTAGATTAACACATTTTATCATCATCCATCAACCCACGGGTGAAACCGCGGGGCACAGCTAGTAATATCTATTATCTATACTTATAATAAAACTGTAACAGGTCCAATTCTGTACATGGCAGATATTTTGAAAAAAAAAATGTACAGTACTCTGTAGCTGATACTGATGCCGAAACTGTATTTTTTTTTATTTTTGTCTGTCTGTCTGTCTGTCTGTCTGTCTGTATCCCGGCCGCGTATCACTCCAAAACTACTGAATGTATTTCAATGAAACTTAGCATGATTGGAGTTCATACTACAAGGTAGGATAATTTAGCTTTTTATCCCGAAATTCAGCATGGTTCCCTTGGGAGAGGGGATGAAAGTCAAAATATACACTTAGTTGTAATTTATTAACGCGTAGTCCGATTTCATACGTTCTTTTTAGGGTTCCGTACCCAAAGGGTAAAAACAGTCTGTCCGGCAGTCCGTCCGTCCGTATGTCCGTCCATCCGTCCGTCCGTCTGTCACCAGGCTGTATCTCAAGAACGGTGATAGCTAGACAGTTGAAATTTTCACAGATGATGTATTTCTGTTGCCACTATAACAACAAATGCAAAAAGTTGGCCAAGTGCGAGTTGGACTCGCGCACGTTAAAACAAAAAAAAGGTTAAAATTTGAAGTCTTATGTTGTACGGGACCCTTCGTGCGCGAGTCCGACTCGCACTTGGCCGATTTTTTTGTTAGAATAGTGGTACTTTAAAATGTATCCCGTAAATATTTCAAAGTCATCGGGTTTGAAGTTCAGAAATAACAGACATCACAACCTAAATATTACGTTCCAAATAACTTGACACCCAAAATGTACAGAAACCTTTGAACGTACGGCTCATCTTAAGCTGGCGTTGCACTTTATCGTATATAATAGATAGGTCTGTAGTTGGACCTCTCCAAAAGACTGATTTTTCAAACGATAAAACACAGTTTTTTTATTACGATAAGCACAACTTCCCTACGTATATTTTTCATAACATGCAATGCTCTAATCAGTCTAATCTATACCTATAACAGGTTGCAGACACATTTACATTTATCTATTTATACTTATAATAAAACTGTAACAGGTCCAATTCTGTACATTGCAGATATTTTGAAAATATGTTTTGAGAGCAATCTGTAGCTGATACTGATGCAAAAACTGTTTTTTTTTTTTTCTGGCTGTCTGTCTGTATCCCGGCTGCGCATCACTCCAAAACTACTGAATGGATTTGAAAGAAACTTAGCACGATTCGAGTTCATACTACGACGAAGACATACGATACTTTTATCCCGAAATTCAGTACGGTTCTCTTGGGAAAGGGGATGAAAGTCAAAATGTACACTTAGTTGTAATTTATTAACGCGTAGTCCGACTTCAATCATTCTTTTTTTGTTACAAAAGTGGTAATTTAATTATTTTCCCGTAAATATTTCAAAGTCCTCAGTTTTGCAGTTAAGAAATTACAGATGTCGCAAACTAAATATTTCGTTTTATATAACTTGAACCGCGGAATATTGAGAAACCCTTGAACGTACGACTCATCTTAAGCCCACAGGCAGCCCGGAATCCCACGGGAAGCCCGACACCCCACGGACAGACCGGCATCCCACAGGCAGCCCGGCACCCCACGGGCAGCACGGCACCCTAATTTAGTTTTGCAAGCTTGCTACTATAAAACTCTAAAATGTGGTATATTCACCACAATCAGTTTTTAAAACTACATATCTATGACTTCGGGGAAACAGCCATCGGGCACATGACATTCGAAATCAAGCAGTAAACCCGTCACGGGGTGACTGTCGGGACAAAAATAATGATAAATATATGTGATTTAATCCGTTTAAAGTTGGAAGTGCACAACTTTAGTAGATTGTTATACAAGGGTCGAAAGGAATTGGTAACTTTCACCCGCGGTCAGCTCTCTACTTTACATTTCGAATTTAAAGAAATTAAAAAAAAGTAGCTTTTCTAAAAATTATTCATTGAAAAAATAACATACTTACTAAAAATTTATTGAGAGGTCAGAACTATTTGTGAAATTTTACGTAAAATTTTGTTTGGAATATTTACAGGCAGCTATAGCCCGAATAGGAATCTCTCTGCTTTTCACTACTAATTTAAGGAATAACGATATAAAAATAGTATGTTTTTTATATTATTTAATAACATGAGCAGGACCTTTTTAAAATGAATGCGGCTATAGTCCAAGTAGGAATCGATGACTTACATCCGTGTTAAACACTGTACTTTTCATTTAAAATATGAGGAGAGTAAAAAAATAGTAGTTGCATGGTGGTAGGGCATTTTGCGAATGCCCGCTTGGCTAGCTACCACCCTCAAGTAGAAAATCTGTCGCCAAGAACTTAACGGTGTGTTCCGGCAGCTGTCCTTGAGAGCCAGTAAATATCTAGGTTAGCCTGAACAACACCTTCGACCACATCATCACTTTCTATCAGGTGAGATAGTGGTCAAAGGCTAACCTATCATGCATAAAAAAAAAGTTTTTCTAAATATTTACTAAAAATAATAAACATGAGTAGAAGATACAAAGATACACTAGGAGTTAGAACAATGAAATTTAGGGAAAGTTTTAGTTAGTTTTTTTTTAACCTACACTTTTTACCTTATATTTAGTTACTACCCTGCTAAACATTAGTTGTTATTAATTGTTTTATAACAACAGAGTATTTTACAACGAAAAATCTTAGAAATATAACTTTGTTTACACCAATTGTTACCATGGTTACAAGTCATTCCGGCCCAAGAGAAGGAAGCATTTACTATGAGTTTTTCCCGGCCTTAGGTGGGAAGAAGCGTCTCCCACCCGCTACTCAGATCAAACAAACACTACTTTCCGAGAATGAGAAATAAAATAAAAAAATCGATCTACCGTCAAACAAACCGCCTAAAATCAAAATTCTAAAGAAACGCACGAGGTACTTTGCTTCAACATTTATTGTGCGAACCGGGAAAGAACTCTCTGAGTTACTTAACTACTGTCTTCTGGAAAATACAACCCGGGAGTTTTGAAATCCAAAGTAGAAAGCTCCATTCTGAGCTATGGTTTACTATAAGAGTGCTTCACCGCAGACTAGAGGTGGTTGTTAAATAACGTCACGATGAAAAAATCACTGTGATCTGAAGGCAAATAGTATCACCGTGACTTGTCGCAAAGGAACAACGTTTCTCGTTCCATAGTAATACGTTCCATAGCTCGCTCTCAGTCACTCGTATCACGACAAGCGGCGACGTGGAACGATACCGAATGACGGGCTCGTGCATCCTCGGCGGGTCGTGTGAAAGAGAGGGCGAGCGTTAGTAGTGTTGATACGTTACTTTCGTTCGTTGTGTATCTACCTACATTGAGCGAGTTACAGAGCTATGTATTATGAGTATTAGGTATGTATATTTAATGGCAGATGAGAACAATCTTAAATCAAACTTTTCCGATAAAATAGATTTGAGATAAAGATTATACGGAAGTATTTCATATTCATCCACATTAAAAGATCAATTTAATAGGTAAGTAGGTAAAAAAAATATTTTAATATTATCATACATAAAAATATGGGATAATTTTTTTTTAATAAACAAATTCAAAAGCTAAAAAATTACTTTAAACATACAAAAAAATAAACAAGATAAAACAAAATTTATACTGTTAATTTAAAATCACTGTAAATATTTGATCGAAATAAATAAACACGCCACATGAGTCTAATAAAGCAAAAATTACAAATTTGAAAATATTATAATTGAAATAGAAATTTACTGTAGCCAGTAACGGATGTAGCTCCAATATGCGACAGGCTTAAGCCTGTATGAACTGTGAAGGTTATTTCGGATCATTAGAAAGCATTTGTAACCATATCGGTTTTCGTGACGCCAGTGATATACCTACGTGACAAAATCACGATTATTTTTCATCGTGATTTTTTTGGAACTGGAACGACAGTCACGGTGATAATAAAATAACGCTTTTCCCCACCTCTACCGCAGACCACAGTGTTGCTTAATATGAGATAAACAGTGCACAAATGTGAATAATTAGTCTGCAGGTACGGCAATCGCGAACGAAGTCGCGGGTACAGCTAGTATATAATATAGTATGGATACAAAACTTAAAATCGCGAGCGACTTCGGCTGCCTCGTGCGAATATCGTTTGCGCGATGTAGAAAAATATGCAAATTTAGGCGCGCTATCTATGCTAAATTTCTTGTACTAAATGCAGACAACGTTCGCTAACTCAACCTTTACCATTGAGTGATCCACAAGATGGCGCTATCGACATTTTACAAAATAATCACTTATCCATATACAACGTGTACATATAATTAATTATATTCCCTTGTAAGAATGCAGTCACAGCATCCCTCTGGTGAATTTTCAAGTTACATTTTACATCACAAATTTACGAGAGGAAAAAATTTAAGTCATGTGTGGGATTTGAACCCGCGTCCATCCACCCCTTTAGCCGAGGTTTGCTCTAACCAATTGAGCTAACATGACAATGAGTCATAACGCATTTTTTTCCTATCGTTCTTTAACCATCGTATCGGTGATATACCATCGTATTACATAGAGCATTTTTTACAGCAGAAGTTGCATAGTATAAGCTATGTGTGCAGCGCAATGTGCTTGCGTAGGTTTGATCACTTTTATCACCATGCAAGGACAGCAAACAAATAAGGGAACGGATGGTGAATGCTACAAACTGTATTCTAATGTTACACAATATGTAGAATTGCTTTACATTAAATCTCTGATTGCTTAAATTAACATGGATTACATCGGACAGCAAAAATATCAAAATGTACGAGAAACAACTTGACCATAGAATATATAGCGAACGGAATAGACTACAGTACTTACATAGCTAAAGGCACAAGTGCTGCCATAGATAAGAAAACGAATCTAGTTTGTAAGGCATACATCACACTAATTATTATTTAGTAACCGGCTAGGACTCGCGTAATATTTACCGGATATTGCTCCGACCAGTTTCGAACTTATTTGAAGTTCTTCGTCTGTGAGTCCCGATTGTGCACAGCGTCACACTAATAGCATTTTCTTACAGGTGGAGCATTTCCCCGTTCAAGCCATTCCCTGTGCGCCGTGCATTGAGGCATCCAACTCTATGTTGGTACATAGAGTGCACTATGTACCAACATAGAGCACTTGGTACATAGACTGCACAAAATAACAAGTAGTTTTCAACAAGGGTAAAGTGCATAAATCTTGACGCCAGAGCCCTCTATAGTTAAAATGAAGTCCGGCAAATCCAAACCAAATCATCAACTTTGTAACCTATATTTCTTAATAGGTGTAACATTTTGATCACGTAGGCTTCTACGCATGTACTACTGTTTTCTAAAGTAGAATTAAGGCTATCTATTAGTCCATGAGTACGTATATTCGGCATGCGAGAGTTGCTGTCTATCCGCACAACGCGGCGCTGCGCTCTAGTTGCACAGCGCGCTCTCAGTACACCGAGCGTCGAATAGCTCAATGTCACGTCACACACAGTGCAACTAAAACAGTTGATTGACTCCAGGAGGTCCACTGCCAAAAACGAAGTTCAAAGTTTCGTTTGAAGGATTGCATCTTTTCTTACCACGAAACACTTTCGGATCCAAATTTCGATAAATTCGTACTTCGTGAATTGACATAATATTGTCCGTATTTTATCCTACTCCCAAATGTTATTTGGAATTTATAATTTCGTATTTAGAAATTAAGTTGATTATGGATTAATGATAATCTCGTAATAGATACGCCCTACTTTTTCGTCTGTCGTAGAGTTATCGTTTGCTGCAAAAATACTTTGCTTCGACAAAACTTGCTGCATTCCATTTTTACACATTTTCGTTTTTAACTAAGAAGCTATGTACCAAGTATAAATGAGCACCTACACCGGTATGCTATTTCATAGGATAGTTTATACATTGTAAATTTTATCCCTCATTTGCAGCATACATCACAAAAATGCAATTTACTTATTTTATACCCGTATAATGGTGATGCGCTTGGTGGTGGAAGAAAAAGTTATGGAGTCTGAACATGAATGTAGGTATATACAAGAGTCGCTGTTACAACATATTAAATCATTCTCGTGTTTTCAAGAATATGTTTACTTAACTTAGGTACACGTTGCATGGTTATTCGTAGAAAGCAGCGCGAGAAACAGGAACTTCAAAAAAGAAGGGTTACGTGTATTATGGGTCTGCCTCTTCAAAAAATAAAAACATTCTGACAAACGTTGTATTGAACACATGGGCTTATCTACTAATGTAAGGAGCATGGTTGCATTCTCGTTTTTATATTCGAAGTAGAATTTACTAAAGAGTTTATAGTGTTAGGCATTATTCCATTAGGTTCTTTGTTCGTCGACGACACAACCATCACTGTGAAAAACATTTGTTTACTAAGAAAATAAATCGTAGAATACATTGAATTCTACAAACACATACATGAATAAATAGTTTATTAATTATCGCAACATTCTTCTTCTCAAATTCTTTTTGGTTTTTATTAATATACCAACAATTTTTTGAAATCTCAACTATTTTTTGTTGTTACTTGTTTTATTATCTTACAGTTCAAACACCACACGGTATTATTTATTTGCTTTTTGAGTATTATTATCATGAAATAATAAAGTTGCTGTTTAAATTTTGAATGAAGTTTGTAATGTACCGCTCCTTAATATAATTTACGCTAGATGTCTCATATCATCCCGTGGGTGTCGTAAGAGGCGGCTAAGGGAAATTTACTGGAAGGTGGGCAGCAGCGCCTTCAAATGATCTGCCAACTTACACTGCGATCCCCAAGCCGCCTGCCATGCGTGGGGACTCTAGTCACAACAATTTAAGATATTAATGATTGAAAAAAATCTTACATTCACGAAACGATAAAAGTATAGAACTATCCAATAAACTACTTACATACCGATTTCATATAAATGTAGATTTAAATTTATGTTTAAGAATTAATGAGAACGTATATTTTTTTATGTTACTGGATCATGCAAATCCAGTAAAAAGTAACGCTTAAACATATCATAATGATACCATTATGATTATTTTATGTTGAGCAGCATATACCTACAAATGAGTGTTCTAGTAGTTCGTAAGTTATACTCAATTTACTTAATGAAATTATTTGCTAAATGAGCCTATAACTAACAATTACTACTCTTGCTGATGTTAACCAATATTGTGGGTGACGACTTGTCTTAGACGTATATTTAAGATACTAAAAATGTTAAAATAAAATTATATAAAACGTCACTGACTCCTTTTTGAAGCGCTCGTAGCGAAGTGTGCTTACCCATTCTGAACCGATCAGCAAAGCTAAGCAACGTCCGCCTCAGTCATGAGTTGGATGGGTGACCGCTGGTGACATTACTACTGAGCGATACCGTGCTTCGGACGGCACGTTAAGCCGTCAGTCCCGGTTGTTGTCTAAAGATGGCAGTCGTTATAGCATGGTGGTAAGACATTTTGCGAATGCCCGTCTGGCTAGCTACCACTCTCAAGTAGAAAATCTGTCGCCAAGCACCTAAAGGTGTGTTCCGGCAGCTGTACTAGAGAGCCAGTAATTCTAGGTTAGTCTGAACAACATCTTCGACAACATCACTTACCATCAGGTCAAAAGGTCAAAAGGCTAACCTATCAGGCATAAAAAAAAAAAAAAATAACACCAAAAAAGATGAAAGCAACTTGTGGGAGTCGGACAATGATACTGTGAGCTCAGAGTGTTTTGAATCTGCATGGTATCGACTACCACAAGTTATTTCATACTTTTCCGCGTATGAAATTTAATATAGTTACGTTTATAAAAAATATTTTCTAAAACTCCTCTAAATTTATTTGACGTATGCTTTCTCCTGGTTGTGAATAATTAGGGTGAACATAGTCGTTATTGTTTTGATAATCAGGGTGAATGTTTATGTTGTCATCTTGAATTTTTAAGTTTCTAATGGACATACCACGCTCATTTCTGCTGTCTATGATTTCGGGCAGTAAGCATTTCATATAAAATTTAATTAATTTTGGTTTCGCCTTAGTTTCCAAAAATGTAACCTTGAATCTGGTAATGCCAAATTGAGTTTTTATTGACAGAAGTAGTTCTAATGTGTTTATTATATATATATTACATTATATATTATATTTTTTTAAATAACATTTCGCATAAACTTTATTCTGCTGTTGAATAAAACATCTTGAAGCAAATATTGGAATATTTATTGCGGAAAACAACTCCTCGATCTGAGAAAATCCTACACCAGAAGCTACAACTCCCGTGGTACAGCTATACTTATATAGCTGAAAACAAGAAAGATAACACGTCTATGTTAGCATCATAGATGAAATCAAACAAACTTCTTTACACATTTTGCATTCAAATTTGAATATTGATATAAGTTAATGTCTTCTCTCACCAATCAAGAAGAAGTTGTTTGATTTACATTCAAACAAATAATTGTGGTGTTCTTTTTCTTGAAGTTGTTTTAAAAAGTAGGAGATGTCAATTATTCGCCGTCCCGATATTGGTAAAAATAGTCTTATATTTATCCATTTGAATAATAAACGCGTCCTCGTTGCCATCAATTTCTCTGTAACACCATAAAATAACATATAAAGATAGTACGACGAAAATTATTCTTATTAAATCCCAGTTTTAGAATTCAGTCCTTGTTCTAATTCAGAATAAGTAAAAAGCCCGAATTTACACTTATTTTAATTTACTTAGGGCAATAATCGTACTCGTTCGTTTTAACGGGCATAACGTAGAATAACTGGCTCTTAAGGGAATCTGCTAGATACATGGTTAGGTACTGGACGACAGATTTTGTACTTGAAAGGATGGTAGCAAGTCAAGCAGGCATCCTTAAAATTCTCAACCGTCCGCAGTCCTTGAGAGCTACTGAAATTACCACCACATGAGACTTAACAACTATGTTTCAAAGTGACGGGCGCAGTGCAATTCGTGACTTGTGATGAAATGCATCTGTTATAGGCAGAGGTTAGTCCACTTAACATCAGGTGGGTGGGCTTAGTTGTCTGAAAAAAAATCACCACTTTTTCAAACTGAAAAGTTGACTGAATCTACAGTATCTGAGCCCATGCATACCTAGTCATAATGTTAAGTGTTTTGAAGGATTACTAGAAATAGTAACTTTTTACCTCTTTTTGAACCTACTGTTATGTTTAGACTGTGGTCAATAGAAATAAATAAATAAACAAAAAATTACTTACTATATTTCAATTCCCATTTTCTTTTGCCTTCAACCATGATTTAGTGCGTGGTTTATTTTACTTATTTGCCATTTCCAGAAAACAACCAAATAAAAAAAAATTGTCTCATAAGTTTTCATAAAATATTTACACAACGGGAAATAAACACAAACATAGGCAATCTAATGGTCTAATAGAGATATTTACACTATGAGGAATAAACACTATGTCATAATTATATGCTATAGTTCACTAAATAATAATTATTTACAATTTATCGTGTATCGTCATGATATTTGTTTACGCAGATACCAAGAAGTGCACGCGCAAAAATTTGACACAGATCTTGTGTTGGTGACGTCCCGCGGGACCCTGACGAGCAACGTTTGGATTGATTATCACATAAATATTCGATTTAAAAAGGAATAGATGTAATGAGAAAAAAGGATCGCTTTAGTTGTATTTCAAATTAAATTACCTACAAAATGGTATAAGTTATAGATTAAATGGTGTATTAGTACCTGTTAAAAATGATATTTGGCCGGTAAAAAAACCGCAAATCGAACTTAGTGCACTATTTTTTTCTATAGAGAAAATTTACTCGTATCGTGATTTGAACAAATACACAATAAGTAGAAAGAATGTTACTAAAACATGTATTTATTTCAGATTTGAAATGTTCTTCTTTGTTTATAAAAAACAACATCTACTTTAGGTAAAAACGGGAATATCCGACCTTAATTAAATCTTTTAAAAAACCAACTTTCCTTTTTAGTCCAGAATCTTCAAATATAATAAGGTGTCCCAGTATGTCCTTCGCAATAGTTGCTTCTCGAATATGCACTTAAATAATTCGATCTAGGAATACAATCAACTTTAACTTTGCTTTTAGGATTTGATCTACTGGCTTACCGGAGCTCAGGTCGATGCAATCCAATAGATCTTCAAGAAGCAAAAATTCACGGTGACATTCCATGTCGTTTCTCTTCGTGATAGATTTTCAATACTCATAAATCCATTTCAGTCACTGTATTTTTGCATTGTTATGCTGAAAAATAAGTCAATTTTTTTTTGAATTGTTACGGACCGCATCTGTTTGAGTTTTAATAGATAAAAATTTATAATTATAACTATACAATTTTCACTTTTAAAACAGTTAAAATTTTTAAAATATATAGCCTAGGTGTGAGACGGCCAATAACCTGTAGAAATAAATAGCAGAATTAAAGATTAGACTTGTTTAATAAGATATAATTAGTTTTACAAATGAGTAGATATGCAAATTGCAAACTAAGATTATTAAAAGCTTTTGAAAGCATTACCATTATGAATCGATCAGGCACTTTTGCGATCTAATACTTCAACAATTTTTAACGCGCGCTATAGATATATATAAAGAGAAGAATTATTCTTTCATAAATGGTATCATTAGATAAGATAATAAGTACTTGTACTTCAACCGTCGTTTTAATACCTCACCAATAATATACTTAACAGTCCGAACCGTGATTTAAAGTCTAAGGAACAATTCTATCATTTGGATTGTATCTAACCTAACCCTTATTATAGCTATACACTATTTTCGATTTCATTGCATTTGAGTGCGATAAATTTTTAGGATGTTAAGTGATCTGATAAAACAGAATTAATGGTAAAAAAAGCTATTGTTTTACGTCTTGCAAAATAGTAGGTATATTAAGAGTGTTAAGTACACTGGACATTTCTCGCTTTGCAAAGAAGAAAGAATAGGTTTGGACGTGCACTATACCTACTCGACTCGAATCAATACACCGCCTCCATAGTATGATTGGAAATGCAACGAGATGGCGGTATCTTGTGATAGCGGCTCAAGTCTCACTGGAAGGTATCTTTTCCATCCGACAAAAATCTACAATAATTATTGGTGTATCTCGGAGATATGACGCCATTATGTTTAGGTATAATATCCATGTTGCACCCGTGCCTTCGAAAGTATCGTTGTTGGGAGGGAACGATACTTCCTAAGTTGTTGACCATTATATATTATTATTACAAACCTATACTTCTATATAATAATATATACTATCTATTATATTTTATTACAAACCAGTTAAAAGCAATTTGGGATATTAACAATGATAGCAAAAATAAATAAATAATTCAACTATATCTACTTATGACCTAAAAATGTTATACTTAAAAATTGTGAGCTCTGTTTTCTAGCAGAAGGCAATCATAAATAGAAAACAGAGCTCAGGTCACTGTCCACGGGTAGAGTACCTAAAAGGCTGGCAGAATTACCTCGTTGTATGGCAAGACTAATACTCTGGCCGAGGTAAGCGCCAGCTCTTTGGTCGTTTGTCTTTTCTATCAGCCGCTTTGACAAATCTTTATATAAAGTCCATGCGCTTGGACCCCACGGTCCTAATATTTCTACTCCAAAAGGCAGAAATATATAACCATCGCCGAGACTCTCGTATTTTCGCCCTTTGGAGCCTTCTGCTGCCACTGCCGCTGCTCCCGCTGTCTTGGAGGTGGATGGTAAATGAGACGCCGCAAGCGTGTCAACTCAAGTGGCATCCCAAACTAACAGCCTTCCACGACTCCAGGGAGTTAAGGTCATTCCGTCAGGTCTCTTGCCATCGTCACGTGCGATACCGTTCGGCTCAAGAATAGCCGACACGTTTACGGTAGCAAAAGCCCTGCGGATGACATTATTTAAAGAGGCGTGGCGAGAAAGGCGGCCAGCACTTCGACGGCAGGAGAGGCCGTGGTGTCCTTGGCGATCTACTGGAACTCCGCAGAAGCAGTTATGTGTTTCATAATATTGGTTCATATTTACATAAGTACCTACATATTATATATACCTATAGTTATATTAACGGGTCCCCGTGGGGTGCCGGGCTAGAATCACACACCATTAGTTGAATATTTATTTACATTTCAATATTTTAATATATATTTGAATTGTATGGTTTATTTACATTCAGTTTAAATGCAATCAAGATTTCAATAAAAACACAATATAATTATCATTAAAGTGATTTCATAGAAATCTTGATCAAATATTATTCGAATCTCAAAATGAACAAGTAAATGATCATTTTTTATGTTTAATTGCATTCAACTTAATAAAATGTTTAACTGTAAGTATAAATGTGGGTTCGTGGCTTAGGCCCACAGTGGTCGACGCACCTGTGGTCGAAGCCCACGGTCAATTTAATTGATATCAAAGCAACTTTTATTCAAATGTACTGGCAGGCATAAAAATTTTATACAAAACTAATAACTATATACCTAACTAGAGTAGATTAATGCTATATATTATATCATAATGATACTTATAAAGTAGATATATTATGCTTTAATTTGAAAGTATCACTAAAAAAATAAAAGTCTTAGTTATTTCTCATTATTTATTTATGTCAAATACAAATTTGTAAAAAAAATAGGAATCTCAATCACAGTTTTGTTCACCTGTATTGTTCTATATCAAGAGAATAATTTTACCTAATTATGACAATCAGTCTCAAAAGTAAAAAGATAACATTTGAAATGTGTTGTTTTCTTTAAAAATTTAGTAACATTTAAAAATAATCAACTTTAAAAACTAATATATTTATATTATAGAGTACATCTATTACCTTTACTAAAAACTAACACGCAAAATCATCTCTATTTAGTTAATTAATAATAAAATGTTACTTTCTGGTCGAATTTCCACAAAACAAAAGGATTTGTTGTAAAAACATGACCATGCAATATATTTCTTCGTATTGTTCAGTGAACTTGGCAATCATATTTTCATCCTTCCTTGTGGTCTTTCGGCCCAGTTAGTAGACGTGTTGATTATAGATGGAAGATAAGATTTCACATTGTAATTTATTATTTACTAACAAAATTTACCAAGGTTTTTCGAAATAAAAACTATAGAAATAAAAGGATTATTGAAGATTTGACTAGTTTATTTTAATTTAATTAATATTACAATATAATTCAAATGGCTAGTAACGCGTACAGAGCAAGAAGGGAAGAGAGAGAGAGAGAGACGTCCGGCAGTAGTGTTGCCTGTCGATAATCGACTATGACGAATCGATCAGGCACTGTTGCGTTCTAATACTTCCAACACCCTCCCCTGAACGCAAACCCATTGCCTTCATGAAGCCTTCGTGCTTTGCCCTGTGCAGACCCTTCGTCAGAGCATCAGCCATCATATCTTGAGTACTCTTGTAGCGCACAGTAACCTGGTAATTGGCGATCCGCTCCCTCACAAAATGATAGCGCACATCAATATGCTTGCTTCGAGCATGATAGGCATCGTTACCTGCAAAACTAATGGTACTCTGATTATCACAGAAAATTTGAATTGGAGCAGACAGAGATGGCCAAAACTCTTCTGCTAACTGCTTTAGCCATATGGCTTCCTGTACAGCTGAGGTTAAAGACATAAACTCAGCTTCAGTGCTTGACAAGGCTATAGTTGGCTGCCTCTTGGAAAGCCAGCTGATTGCAGCGCCTTGAAACATAAATATATATCCTGTACATGATCTTCTGTCTTCTTTGTCAGTTCCCCACGAGGCATCGCAGTAACCAACAACACTGGCACAATCTTTGTTAAATGTTAGTTTTATGTTCTGTGTGCCTTTCAAATATCTCAGTACTCTCTTCACGGCTGCCCAGTGTTGTGCTGTTGGTCTATTATTGTATCTACTTAACTGGTTCACAATATAACATATATCAGGCCTTGTTCCTTGTGACAGGTATAAAAGACATCCTATAGCTTCATGATAGGGGACATTCATGAGTACTTCTTCTTGATTTTCTGCATTTTTTAATTGTAAACCTGCCTCACATGGTGTGTATTGAGATTTGCAGTCATTCATATTGAAACGTGTTAATATTTTTCTTATGTATAAAGATTGATCCAGTGTTATTTCATTATTTGCAGCATTTTGATGAATGCTGAAACCAATGCAGCGTTTTGCTTCACCGAGATCTTTCATGTGAAATTTTTCATTTAATTTTTCTTCATTATCAGAGCTGTTTCTTCATTATTGAAAAAGTATAATATATCATCCACATAGACTGTTATGATGATAATATCATGATCGTTGATTATTTTGTAGTAAATACATGGGTCAATTTTTGAACGTGACATTCCTATTTCCAGTAATGTGGAATTTAACTTTTTGTTCCACTGCCGGCTTGCCTGCTTGAGACCATAAATGGATTTGTTAAGTTTGCAAACTTTTTTACTTTCTTCAAAATATGGAGGCTGTGATATATATATGTCTTCTTCTATATCCCCTTGTAAGAATGCAGTCACAGCATCCATCTGGTGAATTTTCAAGTTATATTTTACAGCTAAGCCAACTACATATCTGAGTGAGGAGTATCTTATCACTGGAGCATAGATCTCATGGTAATCTATGCCTTTCTTTTGTTGGTAGCCTTTAACAACCAGTCGTGCTTTGTATCTTGTGACATTCCCATTCTCATCTGATTTTGTTTTATACACCCACTTACAAGGGATAACTCTTTTATCATGTGGTAAGTCAACCAATGTCCATGTATTATTTTGCAATAATGATTGATATTCTTCTAGCATTGCTTCCATTTGTAAGCCTTTTCACTTTCCCGTGCTTCGGAAAGGCTTTGTGGATCTTTGTCTAACAAGACCATAGCAGATTCCCCATTCATACAAACAAAGGATGCAGGATCTTCATTGATGTATGAGTCTGGCTGTAATCTATGTCTTCTTGGTCGGTTGTTTCTGGGTTCTGGGGTTTCAATATTTATATCAGGTATGTATGTTACATCATTGGAATCATAGTAATGTGATGAATCTGATGATGGGGAAGGAGTACCATAAATAAATGTAGAGTCTGACTCTCCTGGTTCATCATCATCAGGAATCTGGGCTTCTTCATCAACACTTTCTTCTGTAAATAATGGTAAGTTGAAAATTTTTGACTCATTTTGTATATTTCGTTCTTTACTTTTATTCTTAATTTCTTCATATCCCTGTTCTTCACATTTTTCACTAATTATTTTCTCTTTTTCAGAGTCTGACTGTCTGATCAAGTTTCTCTTCACGGAAGCTTCGAGAAATACAACATCTCTGCTTGTGATAGCTAGCTTGCTTCTAGGGTCTATAAAACGGTAGCCTCTTACACCGTCACCGTAACCAACAAAAATTAACTCACGTGATTTAGCATCTAGCTTCTTGCGGCGTTCTTTAGGTATGTGCACCATAGCTTTGCATCCAAATACCTTGATATGACTCAAATCTGGTTTCTTGCCAGTCCATACTTCCTCAGGGGTGATGTATGAAAGGGCTCTGGTCGGTGAGCGGTTGATTATGTGTGCTGCTGTTACAACTGCTTCTCCCCAATAGTTGTTCTGTAATCCAGCATTTAAAATCATGCATTTAGACCTTTCTACAAGAGTTCTATTCATACGCTCACTCAGTCCATTTTGTTCAGGTGTGTATGGGTTGGAATGCTGGTGCAATATGCCACTGTGTTTAAGCAATTTTTGAAACTCTTTATTCATATATTCTGTGCCATTGTCAGTTCTTAATATTTTTATTTTCTCACCCAATTCATTTTCAACCCTCTTTTTAAATTCTATGAATTTTTCTATGGCTTCAGACTTTTGCCTTATTGGATAAACAAACACTTTGCGTGAGAAATCGTCTATGAAAGTTATAAAGTACCGGGCACCTCCAATTGATTCAGTCTGGAAGGGGCCACATTCATCAGAGTGGATCACCTCCAGCAGCTGTGTAGCTCTAGAACCTTCGGTTGGAAATGACTGTCTTGTCTGTTTACCTTCTAAACAACTTATACATATTATATCTTCTTTCATCGGAGACAATTTAACACCAGTAGTGCAATTTGGAATTCTCATTATATCGGTGAGATTCAGGTGACCCATACGCAGGTGCCACAAGTAGGCATCATCATCTGTTGCAGCAGGCATTGCTTGAGCTACTCTATTTTTCAAATTAAGCCAGTACATGCTATTTTCTAAGTTAGCATTTGCTATTTTTCTACCATTTTGGTTCAATATTGTGCAGCCAATTTCATTGAATTCTATTTTGCAGCCACTTTTTATCAATTTACTAACTGATATTAAATTTGTTGATAAGCCTGGTACATAAAGAACATCTCTCACCTGAATTTTGTTGATGTGCCCTTGAGCATCCGGTACTTCAATAGTTACATTACCGCAGCTTTCTACATAGAGCATTTTGTCATCAGTAATCCTGATACTTCTTACAGGTGGAGCAGTTTCCCGGTCAAGCCACTCCCTGTGCGCCGTCATGTGCATTGACGCACCCGAGTCAATGTATCAGCTTGAAATATTATTTTGTGTAGTGGCTGAAAAAGCAGCAATAAAACCATTATCCTTAGTACCTGTTAGTTTTTTATTTTTTGACCAACAATTTTTACTAAAGTGCCCATGTTTATTGCAATTAAAGCACCTAGGTCCCTTTGAATGCCCTTGCTCTTGCTTTCTTTGCCCTTGTTGGAAACTATGTTTCTTCTGATTTCTAGTATAGAAAGCGTTTGTGTCACATGTTTTTACTTCCTGCAGCAGTTTAGTTTTAATCGAATCTGCACAAATTTTGACTCCAGAGCTCTCTATAGCCATAATCATGGGTTTGTATAAGTCCGGCAAACCCGCCAACATAAGTGTACCAAGCCACTCATCATCAACTTTGAAACCTATATTTCTTAATCGGTGTGCAGTCGACATTATTTTGTTCACATAGTCTTCTACACATGTACTGGTTTCTAATGTAGTATTAATTAAATCTTTTAACAAACCAACTTTCCTTGTTAGTCCAGAATCTTCAAATGCTCGTGATAAATTGTCCCAGACTTCCTTCGCAGTAGTTGCTTCTCGAATATGCACATAAATAATGGGATCTAGCAATAAAATCAACTTTGACTTTGCTTTTATGTCTTTCTTCGGATCTACTGGCTTTCCGGAGCTCAAGTCGATGCAATCCCATAGATCTTCAAGAAGCAAATATGCCTTCACGGCGAAATTCCATGTCACGTAATTTTCTCTTCCTGATAGCTTTTCAATATTCATAAATCCATAACGATCACTGTTTTTTTGCATTGTAGTAAGTATTTTGCTGAAAAACTGAAAAAGAAGCCTAACTTTTTTTTTGAATCGCTACGCGACCGCGTGTTTTTTGAGGTTATGATTTTACAATTTTTACTTTAAAAACTGTTTAAATTATCAAAATATATAGCGTGGGTATGAGACGGCCCATAACCTATAGAAATAAAAGGATCATTGAAGATTTGACTGGTTTATTTAAATTTAATTAATATTACAATATAATTCAAATGGCTAGTAACGCGTACAGAGCAAGAAGGCAAGAGAGAGAGAGAGAGAGAGACGTCCGGCAGTAGTGTTGCCTGTCGATAATCGACCATGACGAATCGTTCAGGCACTGTTGCGTTTTAATACTTCCAACAAAAACGAATAATTATTTAATAGAAAAGTTTTGATTTATCTTATTTTTGTATATTTGTTTTAATGGGTAAACTCAAAAGGTTTTTTTACCGATAAAAAGCTACATTATTAGCAAATAAGTGACTACTAACTTAAACACGGGAAACTAAAAGATTTTTTTAAAACCTTTTATTTTCCCGTTTTCCATTTAAATGTTTCCCTTTTAATATCTGCGTCACATATGCATGGTAAGTACGTGTGATCTTCTTTGTACGTATGATAATTTGGTAAAGAAAGACTTTTGTCGTTTTCTGTACTTAGTGAAAATAGCACAAAAAAAATATACTACATTTATTAGAATCGGGGGCGTCAGCCACAGGTGCGTTGACCACTGTGGGCCTAAGCCACGAACCCATAAATGTTTCTAAAAACAAACTAAAAGATATAAAACTTAACCTTAAAAACATATAAGAAATTATATGCTGAAGAATTAAAATTGCATGTTATTGTTCGATTTGGACATTAGTCACAGTGCAAAGCTTCAATACTGTTTACGAAAATACGATATTATGTTCAAAACAAAGATCATTTGCAATTATTATACTATTATCGTTGTAGCGATAACGAAGCGCAAATCATGATATATTGTGCTATTAAGTAGTAGTGGTCGAGCGGGCACTCGCGCTCAACGCGACCTCTGTCTTAATCGTGTTTATTAAACATAATATAGTGCATTAAGCTACAAAAACAAAATGATCACAGTAATCTTAGTGTTGGCGTGCTTAGTCGCCATTTATCTTTACGGAACCAGAACGTTCAAGTACTGGGAGCAGCGAGGAGTGAAACATGACAAGCCGGTGCCTTTCTTTGGAAACAACATACTCTACTACTTGCAACTGAGGAGCATAACGCAACTGGCAACCGAAGTGTACAACAAATACCCGCAGGAAAAAGTCGTCGGATTTTACCGCTCTACCCGGCCCGAACTTGTTATCCGCGACCCGGAAATTATAAAGCGCATTCTTATTACGGATTTTGCGCACTTTTACCCTCGAGGTCTCACTCCCAACAAGGATGTGATCGAACCGATGATGCGCAATCTGTTCTTCGCGGACGGAGACCTGTGGCGGCTGCTGCGGCAGCGCATGACGCCGGCGTTCACGTCGGGTAAGCTGAAGGCGATGTTCCCTTTGATCGTGGAGCGCGCGGAGCGGCTGCAGACGCGCGCGCTGGCCGCCGCCGCCGCGGCGCGCCCGCTCGACGCGAGGGACCTCATGGCGCGCTACACCACAGACTTCATCGGCGCCTGCGGGTTCGGACTAGACGCAGACTCGCTCAACGATGACGAATCAGAGTTCAGGAAACTTGGAGCTAAAATATTTAAAATCAGATTCCAAGACGCAGTGGTTGCCGTCCTCAAAGAAATATTCCCAGTTCTTGCGAAAAATCTTAAGTACTTGGGTAAGCTTGAAAATGATGTTTACACCTTGGTGCGACATGTTATGAAACAACGAAATTATGAACCGAGTGGCCGGAACGATTTTGTGGACTTAATGATCGAGTGTCAAAAGAAAGGAACGATCGTCGGAGAATCAATTGAAAATATAAAACCAGACGGAACTTCGGAAATGGCCAGTTTGGAACTCACGGAACAGTTAATAGCAGCTCAAATGTTAGTATTTTTCGCGGCTGGTTTTGAAACGTCGTCCTCCGCCACGAGCTTCACACTACACCAGCTCGCCTTCTACCCGGATGTGCAGAAACAAGTACAGGAGGATATCGACCGCGTGCTTGCAACGCATGCCAATAAGCTGAGCTACGACGCTGTCAAAGAGATGACCTACCTAGAGTGGACGCTCAACGAGAGCATGCGCATGTTCCCGTCGCTTGGTTTTCTTATTCGCGAGTGTGCGCGCCCCTATACGTTCTCGGAGCTGGGCTTTACCATCGACCCTCTCGTCGGGATTTTCATTCCGCTACAGGCACTGCATAACGACCCTGACTTCTTCGACAACCCGGAGGAGTTCCGTCCCGAAAGATTCGACCCCGAGTTCTACAACGCCGAAAAGAACAAATTTGTTTACATGCCATTCGGTGATGGACCGCGGGCCTGCATTGGTAAGAATGAATGGATTATAAATATTGTGATTTACTAAAAATTCTCATATGCGTATATACTAGAATTCCACAGACTATTAGAGCTAGACCGGCACCCCACGGACAGGTGGAGTAATTAGAGTGGATAAAATTAGGGATTAGTAATTCAGAGCAAGTTTTTAGTTGTTGTTATTTTTTTACTTTTAATAAGCTAGCTTTTTAACCACAATTTCACCTGATCATAAGTGCTGATGTGATTGAAGGTAACAGCTGCCGAAACACATCGTTAAGTGCTTAGCGACAAACTCGCTGCGCGAAAGTGGTAGCTCGCCAGACGGGCTTTCGCGCTATGCCCTACCTATCCGTAGGTACAACAGTACTTCACGTGACACAAAAGTTGATGAAAGTATGACAGCTTGTAATATTATGATTATCATCCGCTATTGAAATGTAACGGATATTATTTGTATACCCCGTTGTGGAGTCGATATCCTAGTCGCGTTCATTTATTAATACAAAAGCTTGCTAGAATAGGTAATAAATACAATGTCAGTTGTGCTCATAAGAATTGAACTTAATTTCCTAATTTTCTGGATGTAGCATGCAAGTCCATCGCACTGATTACAAGATATCTTTAATAATGAATAATAATTGACAGATTTAACATTTAACTGGTCGGAAAATATATTGCGACTTGCTGGGTAGAAGAAGGAGCAGTTTTATTATATGTGGATTTTTTTACAAATAATATCAATATATTGAATATATATGAAAATAATTTGTATTGCAGGCGCTCGGTTAGGCCTGATGCAGTCGATGACGGGTCTGGCAGCCATCCTCTCCAAGTTCTCGGTGAGTCCTGCGCCGGAGACGCAGCGGCACCCGCCCGTGGACCCGCAGGGAAACATCGTGCAAGGCTTCAAGCAAGGCTTGCCGCTCATTTTTACACAAAGAACTTAAATTCGCTATTTTCTTTTGCATATATAGATGATAGATTTGTGACTTTATAATATCATAGTTATGAATTTTAGTATTCTCGGACCGAAATCCCTGTGATTGCTCTTTTTATAAGTAAACATATATATATTTAAACTTAATTCCTTAGTAATTATTATTTTTGAGGGGGGGGGGAAATGCCTTCGCACTACCCTTCCACCAAGGGGGTGGTGGAAGGCGATGTGTGGGACTTGAACCCACTAAAACCCCCCCGTGAGCAGTCCTCCGCCGAGGTCGCGTTAGCAGTCAACATCTAGCCCCAGCGGTAGGCCCGAACTTAACCGGGCCTCCGTCCTGTGGAGGGGCAACCTTGCTCACCAAAGTCACCCCCTAGACGTGTGGGGCCGTGCAAGCTGGTGGAGAATCCCCAACACTCCACCAGTGACCCCACTACGGAGAAGGTACGAGGCGGGCAAACCGCCGCCTCCTCGCACCCATTCGTCTGCGCCGGCGCGGGTCAGCTTGGAAATCGTCTTCCCTGACCCGCTCCGCGGTCTCTTTCTGCTTCATCACCGCTTCGCAGAAAGAGACCACCGCGTGCCACGATCTCTCACCACCGAGCATGGCGTTTATCACACTCGGTAGAGTGAGATTCCCTCCTATGACAGCTAAAAGTGCGTGTCGCTGTGGTCCCCACGCAGCACACACTTCCAGCGTATGAAGCGCCGTGTCCTCCGGCGCCCCACACTCGTGGCAGGCCGGGGTAACCTCCCGTCTTGCGATCTGATGTGGGTACTTGCCGAAACATCCGTGTCCGGAAAGCACCTGCACCAAACGGAAGGTTGGCGGCCCAAACCGCCGCCTCATCCACCTCTTTAAGACCGGGCGGATGGCCTCCACCGTCCATTGTCCAGGAACCGGCGGAGCAAGATCCTCCGCCCACCGCCGCAAAAGGGTGACCCTTGCCTGCCATCGCATACGCGTGACTTCTTCCCACGTTGGAGGATCCCCTCGAGTTCTCCTCGCCGCCACAAAATGATAAATTTCGGCAAGTATCTCAGCCTGGAGCTCCCAAGGAGGATCCCCAGCCAGTACGCAGGCCGCCATCCAAGACACCGTCCAGTATCCGCGTATCGCCCTCGTCGCGACAACCCGCTGCGGACATCGCAACAGGGTTTTATTGACGCGGTTGAGGGCGTCCACCCAGTTGCTTTAACACCTGATTCAACCATATCATATAATGTGCTGACTGATGGATCGATGAATTAGATTGACGGATTGTGTAATAAGTATATTTTGTTAATTCATAGCATACGGACGCCTGAAAAAGTGTATGTTAACATCATTTTCGAGGCCGTCACTGCTTAGACAGCGATTGATACACACGCACATAGCTGTAACATATAGTATGATAAACGGCGCCTCGTTTTTTCATTGTCGATTCCTTCGCTACCCACTCGATCTTTCAGTAAATTTAAATTTATACAGAAATTTCTTCGTAATAGCCGTGTTTTCTACCACCGCTATTAAAATAAAACAACATATGGCAGTAAAATTGACCTTCATAAGAGCGCCGAAGTCGTCTAAATTGAATAAATGATTTTGAATTTGACGCAAAGAGTAAAAAATCATACAATATGTTAATTTTTATTATTTTTTTCTTTGGAAGTTTGTCGGATTTATATTTAACTAGCTGTACCCGCGACTTCGTTCGCGATTGCCGGACCTAAAGACTAATTACTCACATGTGTGCACTGTTTATCTCATATTAAGCAACACTGGTCTGCGGTGAAGCACTCTTAGTAAACCATAGCTCCAAAAAGAACTTTTTACTTTGGATTTGATAACTTCCGGGTTGTATTTTCCAGAAGACAGTAGTTAAGTAAGTACCAACATTAAGGCTTTTCCGGTTCGCACAATAAATGTTGAAGCAAAGTACCTTGTGCGTTTCTTTAAAAATTCGATTTTAAAACGGCGGTTTTGTTTGACGGTATATCGAAAATTTGGTGGTGTTCTTCTGATCAGCTATAGAGAGTAGTAGGGGGAATGTGATTGAAAGATAAACAGTTCAGATATTCACTTATAATGTCTCTTCACAATATATATTATGTGTAATGGTTACAAGGCGTATATTATATAGGTATTTATTGTACGGTAAAGAAATACCACTGATACGTGGATTCGCGGGCGAGGCGAGGGGACGACTAGCGTCGCTCCACTCTGTATGCAATGACGCAATCTGTGTCACCACATCAATCCTCCCCTTTTTAGAAAAAAAATAACTTTAAACTACCAAAAAATCAAACATACTCAAGGTTATAACTCTAAAATAAAACATGGCTTGTTACCGGTCACCAAGCCGTGGCGAGTTGGCTAAAACGCTAACGCAGACATTCTTCAGTCGCCGTACTTCGAACTGTAACACGATACTGCATGTACACGTGTTCTGTGCTACAGTCTGAGCGCTTGAACCAACTTTACAATGTAGACACATATTAGGTAGTAGTTACTAACATTTTATAACACAAATTTAATTTCAAAATTATTACATTAAAACCTGTTTATATTGACTTATTCATATAAACATCACAAAAAATTACAATATGCCGTTGACTAACATATCGAAATTATATAACCAATATTTCATTGGAACGTAAAAATTAAAAAAATATTAAAAATTCAAAAATATCGCGCAATAAAAAACAAAACAAAATTACTTTAATTCTTTTACATTATTCTTAATAAAATCTTCTTCTAATTGATGAACAATTTATTTACTAATTAAATTACATAAGAGCAAAAAATTAAAAAATAATGCGAACACCTATTTTTCAAGGGTCGTCGTAAAAGAATTCTTTGAATCCACAAACATATAAAAAAATCTCTAAGGGTGGCTGCTATGGAGTCATACTCTGAAATATTCAATAAAACGCCTACAGTACCTCCATAACAACGCCAATCAAAACAAATAAAAATGGAAAAAAAAAATAACGAACTTACAGGATATCAATCTTATTTACTCGCCTTTTATAGTTATTTCACAGTACATATAGGTGAAAGAATTATTACGTCACACATATTTCTACTGAACATCTATTGACATGACACTGGAAATCGATTACTTTATAATCACTTTAGGTGGAATGGCTGTTCCCGCTTGGGTCGCTTGTTGAGCAGTAGCAGGTACTGCAGCTATCACCTGGCGGAAAAGCCATTTCTTTGTCTTTGCATAACACCTCTTGTAAATACAATAACCCACAATGCACACAATGAGCAACAACACGACTCCCATTATGATCGTAAATTGGTTGACCTGTGCTTCTAATCCGGATACGCTTGCACCGGATTGGGCAATAATAACTTGTTCTTTGCTCTGTGTTTTTCCCATTGTGATCATTTATTTATGATCTCTAAACGAAGAATGATAAGAAATATTTAAAATCATGCCTATTATATGCTATGATAAAATGCAAATGCTTCATGAAATACTAATTTTGCAATGAAAACTACGTATGTACTCGTTAAATTAATTGCTAATCAAAATTTAAGGTAAATTCGCGGGATTTTAACTAGTGCTGTGATAGGAAAACAATAATTCATACTAACTATTGTTTAATCTACGTATCGCGACCTAAATGTTGAAACGTACTGGCATTCTGATGACTCGGCCGCTCCGTGTCGTCCGAGGTGACGATGTACCGCTCGCTTTGTTATCGTTACTTGGTACAGTTAAGTGCAAATTTCTTGAACTACTTTTGACCGATATATCTTGAGGTATTAAAGTAAGAGCTTTTTGAGTTATTGCTTCCTTACTTAATTCTCCCTCCTGTAAAACGTATGCCGGTTTCAATCTGTCTATTGACACGTTACTTTCGCGATCGTTAATTTTAATACAAATACTTTATCACGTCTGCTTATTACGCGATATGGACCATCGTACGGAGGCTGCAAAGATCTCCGCACTGTGTCGTTTCTTACAAAAACAAATTCGCAGTCTGTAAGATCTCTATGCACGAAAGGCTTTCGTGAATCTTTATTAACGTCACTGACTGGCTTATAACTACGTATTATTTGTCTTAATTTACTCACGTAACTCTCTAAGCCGGCTGGTACATCCTTGCTTTTGACGTCGTAAAAGTCTCCTGGTAACCTGATAGTTGTACCATACATTACCTCGGCTGCGCTAACTCCGGTATCAACTCGTGATGCTGCACGTAGGCCTAACATTACGGTTGCCAGTTCGTCTACCCATGACGTGGAATTGGAGTTAATACGAGCCATTAAACTTTGTTTTAAAACACGATGACTGCGCTCGATCTTTCCGTTACTTTGAGGATGGTATGGGCTAGATCTTATCCTATGAATGCCCATAATAATCAATAACTGTCTAAACAAATTACTTTCGAACTGCCTGCCTTGATCGCTAGTCAATATCTCTGGACATCCAAAACGTGCTATCCAGTTATCATAAAATGCTTTTGCGATGGTTTCTGCCAAAATATCTTTCGTTGGGATGACTTCGGTCCATCCACTGTACCTATCTATCATAGTAACGCAGTATCTATAACCGTCTGACGAAATAGGCAAAGGGCCTATAATATCGATGTGTACGTGCCTTAATTTATCTGCTGTCTGAAACTGACCTAAATTCGACACAGTATGTCTCAAGACTTTAGATTTCTGACAATGTACACATGATTTTGTCCAACTGCTGACGTCACGATTCATGCCTATCCAGAAGTATCTATCACACACTAATCGTTTAGTTGTTCGGATTCCGGGATGACTTAAGTTATGTACCGTATCAAAAGCTACACGGCGGTATTTTTCCGGTAGGTACGGTCTTGCTTTATCTGTTGACGTTTCACAAACAACGGACTTCTCGCTACCCGGTAAAACGATATGCTTGAATTGCAGTGTGTTATTTGAACCGTTTGATTCGCGCAACAACTTTGCAAGCTGTTCATCGGTTTCCTGCACGTGTGCTAACTCTGCAAAGTCTATAGCCGTGGGACACGATATCGTTTCTATGCGACTTAAGAGGCCACTGAAGAGAAGCTCCCACAGAAAAATAGGTATTTTAACAAAATGATGCTGTCTCGCCGCTAAACGCCGGCCTCGCGCTCCGCGCCCCGCACCGTCGTCAAATCCCATAAACATATAATATGTATAGGTACTACAGTACAGAGTCGTCCAGTCGAGTCATTATTGAATTCTCTTTGCATCCGCGCCGCGCCGCGCCGCTCCACGCCGCCGCCGCTCCACGCTGCACCGCCGCGCCGCCGCTCCGCGCGCTGCTGGTTACTTCTCGTCGACTTGAGTTACATTTTTTGACCAATAACTGGACCCCACTTCAACACCCAAAAGTGTGAAATATTTTGTTGAAGTCGGTACCATGATACTTGAAAAGTACCAGTTCAATTATCAATAGCAATATTGTTCGCATGGTACCGACTTCAACAAGTTATTTCACACATTTAGGTGTTGAATTCAGTTCCATTATTAGATTTAAAAAAAAACTGTCTTTTTAGTGATCCTTGCTAGATTACATATGGGATTGATTTTCATTCATTGTCAACGACTATATCATCAAGATAGGTAAATATTTTTCAGTAACTGGAATGTAACTCAAAAACGGCTTAACCGATTTTGATGAAATTTCAATGGGACCAAACGACAAGCGGTTAACCCAGTCAAAATTTCTGAGGTAACAAACATAAAATAAATACAGACGAATTGAGAACCTCCTCCCTTTTTAACCGACTTCCAAAAAAGGAGGAGTTTCTTAATGTATCTGCTTTTTATTTGTTTTTTTTTGTGATATTAGGTACTTTTGAACTATCATGGTACCGACTTCAACAAGTTATTTCACACTTTTGGGTGTTGAAGTCGGTTCCATTTATTGGTAAATAATTTTTTTGGAAGTCGGTTATTGTATTTCGGTGGGACTTAGTTTTTAATTTTTTTTAGTGTACTATTATTTCATTGTTTTATTTGCCTTCCTTTCGACATGAAACCTTAACAATTCATAATAAACACATAATGTTATCATGTTTTTATTGATCACAAATATAATTGAATTATGGTCCCAGAGTATAATATATTAAAAAAATACATAGACAAATGTCATTCGCACGTCATTTAATGTACTTACCTGAGTACTTGATAGGGCAAGAGTTACTATCCATCCACCTTCCAAACAATGTGTAAGTGGGATCAGACCGGAACGAAAAATTTATATTGTATTTTAAGGCGCTCCTGGCCAGAAAACGCCATACAAGAATTAACTTTTCTCAAAGAAAAAACTCGGTTATTAAACTAAAAAAAATATATGTTATTTTTAAGCATATTCTTGAGTTAATTCATAAATCTGATACACATAATAAATAACTTCACTCGATAGAAAAAATCCTAAAGTTACCTCTATTTCGAATTTAAAAACGATTTTTGTCTCCCTTTTTACCAATCTTTAATTTTAATTTATTTTTTAATGCATTACTACTCAATAAAAGAAATTAAATCATAAATAAAAATGTTAAAAAGTTATCATGTTAATTTTATATGATTTTTTATCATGAATTCATGGTATCAGAGCTCGCTCACTTGACCGCCAGTGCGCTCGCAGAGCTCGTCGACGTAGGACCTGTGTCAATTTTTGCGACCTACGCAGCGCCACACAGAAAAAGATCAAAATGAATATCAAACACAACAAAATAAAATATGCTCAGGGCTAACTTTTAGAAAATCGACTCGTTACGCTTATCTTGATGACTTCCTGATTGACGGTGAATGACAATAGATTTCGTAAGTAGTGAAAGTTAGTATGGTGAAAGTTATAGTATGTGTGTTAATATTAGGAAAATGGTGTTTTTTTTTACAAATAAATGGAACCGAGTTCAACATTGAAATCTTTGAAATAACTTGTCGAACTCGATACCGTGATGGTTCCAAAGAACCTATTATCACAATATTGTGCGCATGGTAACAACTTCAACAAGTTATTTTGGACTTTTGGGTGTAGAAGTCGGTTCCATTTTTTGGTATTATTTTAATGTTTAAATTTTTTTTTAATTAATCTAGCTGAATGCCTATTATTTCGTACCCAGTGTCTAAGACAATGAAGTTAATAATCAAAGCCCAGTGTATAAGTACACACTGGGCTTTAATTATTAACTTCATTACTATTATATAATCAAAACTATGCTAGGTATATTATTTTCATTATAGATTTACTCCACCCTTGTCTAGCTTTGATATGATAAAAATAATATAAATTATAAATTAGAAAGTTAGTGTGTGTGTTATTAACCGATTAAAAAAAAAATACCTAAAAATGGAACCGACTTCAACACCCAAAAGTATAAAATAACTTGTTGAAGTCGGTACCATGATAGTTCCAAAGTACCTATTGTCACAATATTGTGCGTATGGTACCGAGTTCGACGAGTTATTTCGTACTTTTGGGTGTTGAAGTTGGTTCCATTTTTTGGTAAAAAAAAAATTTAATCTTTTTAGTGACCCTTGGTACTCACGGGATCGATTGTGATTCATTATCAACGACTATATTATAATGATAGGTCAATATGTTTCAGTTATTGGTGTGTAACTCAAAAACGACTTGACCGATTTTGATAAAATTTAAATGAGACTAGACGACAAGCATCAGCTTTCAAAAAAACATATTTTTTTAAATCGGTTCACCCAGTCAAGAGTTACGGAGGTAACAAACGTAAAAAGAAACAGACGAATCGAGAACCTCCTCCTTTCTTGGAAGTTGGTTAAAAAGGGGGAGGTTCTCAATTTGTCCGTTTTTTATGTTTGTTACCTCAGAACTTTTTACTGGTGAACCGATTTTGATGATTTATTTTATTTGAATGTTGTGTTACCTCAGAACTTTTTACTGGTGAACCGATTTTGATGATTTATTTTATTTGAATGTTGATGCTTGTCGTGTGATCCCATTTAAATTTCATCAAGATCGATCAAGCCGTTTTTTGAGTTACACTCCAATAACTGAAATGTTTTTTCTTATCTTGATGATATAGTCATTGCCAATGAATGACAATCGGTCCCGTAAGTAGCAAGGGACACTAAAACGTGTGAAGATTTTTTTTTACCGAACCTACTTCAACACCCAAAAGTGTGAAATAACTTGTCGAAGTCGGGAACATGCGCACAATATTGTGATAATAGGTACTTTTGAACTATCACAGTACCGACTTCAACAAGTTATTTCGCACTTTTGAGTGTTGAAGTCAAGCCCATTTTTCGGTAAAAAAAAAATTTTGTGCGACATTACATGAGTATTGAATTTGTTAGTAAATTTGAGTAGTCTTTTTTTATGATTATAGAAATAATAAGTGACATTAAGCGATTTTTTAAACTGGATGGATATAAATTAAATTATAAGTAAAAACATAAATCTGGCTGTATGGAAACTCATGTCACGTCACGACCATGGTACGCGATGTCACACCCGTGATGTGAACAAGTTTTTTTGATAACTTTCTAGGTTCAATAAGCTTGCTAAAGTGCAATGAAATTATTGTTTTTATATCTAGTTTTAGCCGAATGTCTAGTATTTCGTACCCAGGGTCTAAGATAATGAAGTTAATAATCAAATCTGTACTATTTTTAGTATAGATTTACTCCACCCTTGTTTATTATATGATAATAATAATATATATTATAAATTTGAAAGTAAGTATTGTGTGTGTTAGCTTCTTAACCGACTTCAAAAAAGGAGAAGGTTTTGAATTCGTCTATTTTTTTAAATGTTTGTTACCTCAGAACTTTTACTGATAAACCGATTTATATGTTTTATTTTATTTGAATGTTTGTGGTGTGGTCCCATTTAAATTTCATCAAAATCGGTCACGCCGTTTTTGAGTTACACTCCAATAACTGAAAGGTATTTTCCTATCTTGATTTTAAATTTAATCACTATTGTTAGGTCCAATGCCAAAAAATATAAGTTTAATTTATCCTGTTGTATTTCTTTATATTTGTTATCTGGGTAATCCTCAACTCAACTGTAATAAAATATATATTTAGATTTTTTTATGTATATCATTATCA
The DNA here is from genome assembly GCA_963854805.1 of Plagodis dolabraria. NCBI lineage: Eukaryota > Metazoa > Arthropoda > Insecta > Lepidoptera > Geometridae > Plagodis > Plagodis dolabraria. Next base: position 702,139 of record OY978454.1, on the reverse strand, counting down.
CACATAAAAACCCTTTACATTTTTGCAAGCTCATTGAACCTAGGAAAATATTAAAATACTAGTTCAAAGTCTCAGGTGTGATATTGAGCAACATAGTCGTGACGTGACATGAGTTTCCATACAGCCGGATTTACGTTTTTTACCCATAATTCAATTTATATCCATCCAGTATTAAAAATCACTTAATGTTACATATTATTTCTATAATAATAATAAAATACTACACAAATTTACTAACAAATCCAATACTTATGCAATGTCTCAATATAAAAAAAATGTTTACCGAAAAATGAAACCGACATCAACACTCAAAAGTGTGAAATAACTTGTTGAAGTCGGTACCATAATAGTTCAAAAGTACCTAGTATAACAATATTTTGCGCTTGGAACCGACTTCGACAAGTTATTTCACACTTTTGAGTGTTGAAGTTGGTTCCATTTTTTGGTTTACATTTATTAAAAATTTTTTCAGTGATTCTTGCTACTTACTGGATCGATTATCATTCACTGTCAAAGACTATATCATCAAAATAGGAAAATATTTTTCAGTTATTGGAGTGTACAACTGATTTTAAAGAAATTGATACTTTTCGTTCGAATTCATTTAGAAATCAAACGACAAGTATCAGCTTTTAAATAAAAAAAGTATTATAGAAATCGGTTCACCTTGTCAAAAGTTCTGAGGTAACACACATAATAAAAATATAGACGAATTGCGAACCCCCTACTTTTTGAAATCGGTTAATAAGCTTTGCTATTATGAACTGAATTTATTAGAAATTTGTTAAAAACCTTACCTTACAATTTTCATAAACTATGTTTTATATAGTAACTTAAAATTAATTTATCAATTTTTAATTCCAAATAACATTTTGATTTATTATAGTGCGCGTATAGACTCATTATATCTAAATATAGTATCTGTTGCCCTGTTTTATGACTTTTTTTTTTATTTTTACGGCATACGGTTCTACTGTATCTTCAATAATAGACACTATCTGGCAAATTTTATTTTTATTTCTGGCCAATTTCGCTAGAAGGCACATATCTGCCTGAAGAAGGTTGCCTTGATGAGCGATGATTATGAAGTAAGAATTTGTACTCATTGACTTTGAATTGAGCACTCTGTAAAGGACAGCTTTATGAAATTTATTACAATGGGACTCCTGTCACAACCAAGACAATTGATACATATTTTTAGTTTCAAAAATGCTCTCTATAAGCGCTCAACTTAACACGTATCGTTTTGGATAATATCTTTTTTATAAAACTTGCAAAACAGTACACTAGAATGAGCTAAAATGATATCCAAAAATATTGTGGAATTTGGTTTATTTTAAACGCACGACATAATTCTTTGAGATTTGTTATTATGTTGAATACATGGTCTGAATATAATAATTTAAAAAAACTTAACTAAAACTAAACGATTCTGTCTCGACCATGGGCCTTAGGCCATGAAAACCACGGTTGTGACGTCCATGGACGTGAAATAATAATAATATTAATAATATTTATTTCTTCAATTTAAAGTACTTAAACATAAAATAGTGTGTCGGTGTCCGGACAAGTTATTCTGTTTCCCGGATACCGACGTCTTCCCGCGGTGTTAACTAATTATACATACTACATAAGACTAGTAATACTAGGCACTAAATAACATAATATTTATAGTAAAAGATCTACAATAAAATACAAAAGAACATTCGCATTTACTAACAATTTTACACAAAATAGCCTGCAATTATTATATGTTTGCGTAGTGCAGTAGGACAATAACTAAAGTAGGTAGGTACCTACCTACTTATAAAATACTTACAGATAGGCAAGAACGATGATATCATAAATCATAATACAATACAATGTAAGTAGTGGGTAGGATTGAGCTGTGCGTGTGCCGAGTCGAAGTGCATACTAGTAACTCTCAAAACTGGTCAGGTTAGTTTTATGTTATAAGTTGACTCCTTCACATTCAGTTTGATCGTTTCTAGAAACACTACTCGTACCATGATTAGTTATGCTAAAATTGCTTAATTTACTTGAGTTCTGTCAGGAAAAAAAACAAATGAATAATCAGTAGCAAGGTAGGAAGTTCTAATAAATATGCAATAAATGATTAGTTAACAGTATAAGAGTAATAACTGGTACAAATAGGTAAGCAGGACTTTAGTGGAGTATAGGTGTTGTGCATGGCAAGAAAATGTTCGCATCATGCTATAACCACAAAGATTAAACAAAAATAGCCATCTTAAAACAATCACTAGATTCATTGTTATTAAACACACCATATTAATATTAATCTGCGTAGACATATTCATAAATACATATTTTAAGAGTCACGGTCTTGACAGCATAAGGGTACTCGTTTTACAAAATAACTAATATATAACTTATTCTTACGAAGCTATATCACTCGACGCCATTAGTTAATAGGACAACTGTGACAGACAGACTTGTTACTGAGTTCTGGGAATCTCACATGACATGGTTGTGACATCTAATGTTTTCTTTTGATGAAGTTTATATATATATTTGAAATATAATAATATAACCAAATTACCAATTGTGAATAGGTGCATTAAACGGCTTTCTCTATACTAAAAATATAATAGAACCTTAATATATTAATTTAATGTAGTTCTCACAAATAAAAATGTTTTTCTTAAGAATAATAATTTACCCATCTAAAATAACCGTAGGTACACAATGACCCTAACATCCTGTATAGATATATAAACACTACTGTACTGACCGAACCCCTACAGGACCCGATTATTTTTCCGGCGTATGTACCAATACACGACAAAAGTTAATTCCATTCTAAAATGTCATAGGTACTGACGTGATCTCCGTACGTAGGTAGGACTGTACTGTACCTTACCTGGAAAGCTAAAAGCGTGCGCGCGGCGCATCGCACACAACTTTGTGTCGCGTAAATGAATACGTCGCGCTCGAATAAAATACCTAAAGTCCGTGGAAAGCCTCGCCTTAATGAACGGTGTGGGATCCGATTGTGGTTTCAGACCGGAATACACAAATCGTTCCCGAAGTGGCAGGGCTAACATTTTTTTAACATAATACCTATAATGAAACCTAAAAAATGAAAAATAATTTGTCGAAGTCACCATGACCACAATATGGAGATCATACTTTTCAAACTGTCATGGTACCGACTTTGACTAGTTATTATATAGAAGTCGGTTTAATTTTTGTTCGTTTTTTATTGTGTGATGAATCCATTTTATAAAAAAACATGTTTTATGTGTATCGAAGAACAAATATCCTATACCTACTTACTTTAGAGACTTTACTAAATTTGCTACAAAATGTGCTGTGACATTTAATTTACATTATATAATATCTACAACATCGGCTCAATCAATGTTCGTCATAATGTAAGCTTTACAAGCTAAGATTTCACGACAAAGGTATACTTAGAAGGATAGGTAAAAATATGAAATTTATTAATAGGTAAAAACTGATCTGTGAACATGTTTTTATATTTGTATATTGGGTTATGTACGTCTATAATATATATTTCTTAGTTTCGATAATTCAAATGTAATATTCAGAAAACAATAATATTCGTAGAATCGAAATATCTACACCATCGATTTTTTCCCATCACTCACCATCCAACATATCGAAAATGCATATAGACATCACTAATGCAAGTACCTCTACCTAACTACTATGATTTATTCTGTGCAGCTACCCTGCCCCCCGAACAGAATTGTGCGATAAGGACAATTGCAGCTTCTTCAAGTTTTGACTTAGAATTTCCGCATAATTTGAGTTCTGGGAGAAAACTTTTCTCCTATAGTAAACATTGATCAAATCTAAAAAAATTGGTCTTATTTTATTACAGACAGAACAAACGATGTTTATAGGTTTTCCTTTTTCTTTATTTATCATTATTTTTCATATAAACAATTCACAAACTAGAGATAAATTTTTTGAGAAAAAATCGGTATTTAAATACCCATTAATTCAAATTCCTATGATATAATGATAAAAAGCAAAACTTACAAACATTAATATTGATAATATCTGTAACCTCTCCAAAAATCATCAAAATCGGTGATTGTTTAGGGGGGTAGAAACATTTTCTCTTTTTGTATGAAAATTCGACACTTCCTTCTCGTCTTAAGCAATCTGCGACTTTATTTAAATCTCCCGAAATATGTACTATCTGTGTGGTAAATTCACTAATAAACATTATCTGTCTAGTCCTACGCGGTGTCTCTTTGTCACTACCGATTTTACTAAATGCATATACCAGTGGCTTATGATCCGTATAAACAACTACGTCACGACCTTCTATTAAATAACGAAAATGAACTATTGCTAGATATATAGCTAATAGCTCTCTATCGTACGTACTATATTTTTTCTGAGAGTCTGATAACCTTCTCGAGAAAAATCCTAAAGGTTTCCATGAATTACCTTGCTTTTGTTGCAATACGCCACCAACCGATGTGTCCGAGGCATCGGTCATCAACGCCAATTGCGTGTCAGGTGATGGATGTGACAATAAGACAGCATTTTTGAGATTTACCTTGCTTTTCTCGAATTCTTGTATCGCGTTCTGTGTCCATTCAATCTTTGTCTTATCTCTGCGCTTCGAATTGTGCAAATACCGATTCATTTCAGCTTGTTGATCAGCTGCATGTGGTATATGAGATCTATAAAAATTTAACATACCTAAATATCTTCTTAATTCCTCTACTGTGGTAGGTCTCGGGTACTCCACGATGGCTTTAACTTTATGGTCCAGTGGTTTGATGCCTTCCGTCGAAACTTCGTAACCTAAAACGTCTAGTTTTTTCTGTCCAAAAACACATTTAGAGATATTTATAGTGATACCAAATTCGTCAAATCGTCGGAAAACTTCCTCTAGGTGCTGCCTATGCGTAATTATGTCGTAACTAGCAATTATGACGTCATCTATATACGTAAATAGAAAATCTAGGTTCTGGAGAACGCTGTGGTCCATAAATCTTTGAAAAGTTTGACCTGCAGACCTCAGGCTAAATGGTAAGCGAAGCCATTCAAATAAACCAAAACTTGTAATCACGCTAGTTTTCTCAATATCGGCTTCAGCTACGGGAATACAATTGTAGGCTCTATTTATGTCAATTTTACTAAATACCTTCTTTCCAGCTAATAAATATGTGAAATCTTGTATCCTAGGTACTGGATATCTGTCTGGTTTAGTCATAGCATTCAATTTCCTATAATCACCACAAGGTCTGATGCCACCATCCTTTTTTGGCACTATGTGTAATGGACTTGACCACGCACTCGTACGCCCACTCGACGAGAAACGATGATTAAATCGCCGAAAATTTTGGCGATTGGTAGGCCTTGAACGGTTGGTCTCCAAACTTTTAATCCGCTCACCCAGATTCCTTATTTCTGCGACTAAATCGTTACTGCAGCTTGGTACTGCCTCGGCTTTATCTAAACGATCGATGACGTGGACCGGTCTCGCCGTTTCTAAGACCTTATCAGCTATCGATGCAAGCGTATTAAGGTCCTTGCTGTCGGCGACCGCCAAAACTCCTCGAACTGAATTCGGTAAATGATTTTGCCATAATATAGTAAGTGTGTCATCAGTTACCTTGCCGCGAGCGAGGTCGCGCATCCGTCGCAGTAGCTGTGATGGCTTCTGGTCTCCCAGCTCCATTTCGCCGATAAGTTTCTGTACTTGTCTGCCTTCTGACTCCTCATATATAGCCAATAAACGGGTTTTCAACGCGTCGTATTTTCCGGATCTGGGCGGGTCCGTAAGGATGTCGGTGACCTGTGTTATTACCTCTTTTCCTAACTTCGCAATCACTATATGATATTTCGCATCGTCCGAAATATGCTGCGGTTGTAGTACTGCTTCTGCTTGAATAAACCATAGCCTTGGTACATCCTGCCAAAACTCTGGAATGCGTGGTGATACTGCAATAGTGCTGACAGCATTTCCTTCGGTGATCAACACTCCGGTTTCTTCTTCCATGATGAATCTCGCCGCGAAGTCCACACAAAAAATTTGAGCCGCCCCAATGGAAAGAAGAAAATAAAAAATAAAAATCACTGCACCCCTACACTCTCTGCACGTCGGGGTCACCAGTTTGGTGGTGTTCTTCTGATCAGCTATAGAGAGTAGTAGGGGGAATGTGATTGAAAGATAAACAGTTCAGATATTCACTTATAATGTCTCTTCACAATATATATTATGTGTAATGTTTACAAGGCGTATATTATATAGGTATTTATTCTACGGTTAAGAAATACCACTGATACGTGGATTCGCGGGCGAGGCGAGGGGACGACTAGCGTCGCTCCACTCTGTATGCAATGACGCAATCTGTGTCACCACAAAAATATAGGTTTCATTTCTCATTCTCGGAAAGTAGTTTTTCTTTGATCTGAGTAGCGGGTGGGAGACGCTTCTTCCCACCTAAGGGCGGGAAAAACTCATAGTAAATGCTTCCTTCTCTAGGGCCCTAATGAATTGTAACCATGGTAACCATTGGTGTAAACAAAGTTATATGTATAAGATTTTTCGCTGTAAAATACTCTGTTGTTGTAAAACAATTAATAACAACTACATTTGGCCGGGTAGTAAACAAATATAATTATTAAAAAAACAACTAACTAAAAAATTCCCTAAATTTCATTGTTCTAACTCCTAGTGTATCTTTGTATCTTCTACCCAAGTTTATCATTTTTAGTAAATATTTAGGAAAACTACAATTTTTTTGCCCTCCTGATATTTTAAATGAAAAGTAGAGTGTTAAACACTGATATAAGTCATCGATTCATACTTGGGCTATAGCCGTATTAATTTTAAATAGGTACTGCTAATGTTATTATAATCAAAATAAATAATATAAAAAACTTACTATTTTTATATGGGTATTTCTTATATTAGTAGTGAAAAGCAGAGTGGAAGTCATCAATTCCTTTTTGGACTATAGCCGCCCGTAAATTTCCACGTACGTAAAATTAAACGTGAAATTTCACAAATAGTTCTAACCTCTCAATAATTTTTTAATAAGTATGTTAATGTTATTATTTTTAATAAATAATTTTGAGAAAAGCTACTTTTTTTACCCTCCTTAAAAATCGAAATGAAAAGTTGAGTGCTTAACACGGGTGAAAGTTAACAATACCTACTCGGACTATAGATTATCGTATGGGAATTGATTCCTTTCGACCCTTGTATAACAATCTACTATAGTTGTGCACTTCCATTGGGCAGTCTCCGAAATGTAGCCGGCAAAAAAAAGATTGTAGTTAAAAAAACTGATTGTGGCGAATGTTCCAGATTTTTGAGTTTTATCTTAGCAAGCTTACAAAACTAAATAAGGGTGACGGACTGCCCGTGGGGTGCCGAGATGCCCGTGGGGTGCTCGGCTGTCTGTGGAGTGCCGTGCTGCCCGTGAGGTGCCGACCTGCCCGTGCCCGACCTGCTGACGTGGGGTGCCAGGGTGCTCGTGGGGTGCCGGGCTGCCGGTGGGGCGCTGGGCTGCCCATGGGGTGCCGGTCTGCCCATGGAGTGTCGGGCTGCCCGTGGGGTTCCGGGCTGCCTGTGAGGAGCCAGGCTGTCCATAGGGTGCCGGGCTAGAATGTCACCCCCCCCCATCTCTACCCGTAGTAGATGTCGTAAGAGGTGATTAAGGGTAACACTTAATGAGGGTGGGCAGCAGCGCTTTCTGAGGAACTGATATCTCACACCGCGATACACAAGACGCCTGTCAAGCGTGGGGATAGTGGTGGAAGCTGTATTCAGCAGTGGACAATGCGGCTGATATAATATATCTATTATGCCTATATGATAAAGTGCGGATGCCAGCTTAAGATGAGCCGTTCGATCAAGGGTTCCTCAACATTCTCTAGTTATTTGGAACGTAATATTTAGGTTGTGATATCTGTAATTTCTGAACCACAAAACCGATGACTTTGAAATATTTACGGGACAATAATTAAATTAGCACTACTCTAACAAAAAAAGAATAATTGAAATCGGACTACGCGATAATAAATTACATCTAAGTGTACATTTTGTTCCCCTTTCCCAGGGGAACCGTGCTGAATTTCGGGATAAAAAGTATCCTATTCGGGATATATAGTATAGTATACTTGTAGTTCGATTGTAGTTTTGGAGTGATGCGGCCGGGATACAGACAGACAGACAAAAATTTTAATAAAAACCGTTTTGCCATCAGTATCAGCTACAAAGTGCTCTAAAAAAATATTTTCAAAATATCTGATGTACAGAATAGGACCTGTTACAGTATTATTATAAGTATAGATTGCAACCAGAGAATGATTGAAACAGTACTGTTTTGTTTTGTAAATACAAGAGGGACGAACTTTGGGGTACAAATAAGGGTATGAAATTATGAAAATTGTATGTTTAAGCTGTGAACATTATACAACATAAAGTTTGTTAAATTTTCTCTGTTTTCATAGTTAGAAGCTCAAAATGTAGAAATAAGTTTCCGTTTAATTAAAAAGTTATATTTGGTGCATTACATTTAACTGATAACCACAAGGCAGCGTATTAGGATCACATTTGTTAATTCTATACATAAACTGTCCGGCAAATGTTACTTCACATCCAATCACTCTTTTTGTGGACGACAGTAACTCTCACTATGAAATGTAAAGTAGAATAAAATTATATATTAACAATTCTAAAGCAAAACTCAGATCATGCATTTCAGCTTGATATAATATTTATGTTCATTATCAAAATAACTTTACAAACACGTTGATTATGCTTAGTTTCTAGTCTTAATCATTGATAATAAATTAAACTGTAAGGCTCATATACAGGAGTTGAGCAAAACATTTAGTAGCACTGCTTATGCTCTACGCAAAATTGTTCGGCTACTTAATACGGAAGGTTTGCTTACGAGCTCTCATGGGCTGGCAGCATCCCTTATAAGGTATGGCATTATCTTTTGGGGAACTCAACTAATAAAGAAAAAAACATTTCAAAGCACAGAAGCGATGCATCCCCGTTTGGACTACAAACTAATGATAGTTGTAACCTCTCATTTTGGTACATTTAAGAGGTTGCAATATTTTTTTTATTTATAACAATCCTCAACTTTTTCAACGATGCAGACAGTTTAAAGCGAGATCAGAACAGTGATGCCAAGTTTAATGTGTATGGCACCAACAATTAAAAAATATAGTATAATCTCAAAATGGTTAAAAGCAGCAGTAGTCATTTGTTCAGAAGCAAGGTGAAATCTTTTTTTTTTTATTTAACATACAACGCTCTACAGACTCGTGGTCCGTACTCTTTTTAGATCTATTTTCATGTTGCGATGCCGTATCACAAATGTTAAGGACTGGTATTCAGGCCGGCGGAATGTTCCATCCACGATCCCGATTAAAATTAAGGTGGCGTTATTAAAATTAATCGGGATCGTGGATGGAACATTCCGCCGGCCTGGATACCAGTCCTTAACATTTGTGATACGACATCGGGGTGGAACCGCGAAGAGGATAGTACAAGTGTAGTGTGTCAACATTCCCTTACCTACCAAAACGACAGTGACAATCACAGTGATAGTGACAGAAGTGACAGTTCGGACGGAGGAATCCTGACTTTGACAGCTGCGGCGCAACCGTCTCAACGCCAGTTACGTGCTGAGGCCCGCGCTCGACGCTGTGCACAATCGTGACTCCCAGACGAAGAACTTTCTAATAAGTTCGAAACTGGTCGGAGCAATATCCGGTAAATATTACGCGAGTCCTAGCCGGTTATTAAATAATAATTATGGACAAAACTCGCGACAGTTTTTTAGCTTAAATAGTACTCTACTTAGATTTTTGAAATAAGGACGAATCACTGCAGGGGTTAATTTTAAGAAAGTTGTGCGTTCAAGTTGAAATTATGTGCATCTGCATTTCTTAGTATATAGAGTGTATAAATTATTTTAGCGGGGGGGCGGACGAATGACAATAAGGGAGATGGTATCTAGTTACGGGCAATGATAATGATAACTTCGAAGTAGACGCAGACATCGACTAAGATCAAGGCTAATGAAATTTAAATGGGAATGTTATTGAAAAATAAATACAAATTGAAAAAATATGAAAATGTTTATATCATAATATGATATAAACATATTCTTCTATACGTTATATTATAACGTATAGAAGACCAAAGAAAACACGTGTGAAGCCGCGGGCAAAAACTAGTATTTTAATATATGGAAAAATGTCACTGTCAACCAAATAAACGAAATTAATAAATGGCTACTTCTCGTAGCTGATGGAGAGCAGTAATTTCAATCTACAGCTACAAAAATGAAATAATACCCAAATATGTTTTTTTCTGAAACCAAATAACTTCGTAAAATTATATTTGTTTTAGAGGCCAGACTTTTTTACTAATTCGTTTCGCTCAAGCACCCATTAGCTTCAAAATATGTAATATTATGTACCTTCATAAAATTAATAACACATTCCTGTGTATCAAAACTTTTATCTTTTACAGTATTCTATATTATTTATTGGACAGTGACAATTTTTTTATCAGTGACCATAGTGTGCACTAATTAGTGACGCAGTTTATATATTTGATCTATCTTTACTTCCTAGTGCTGATAATGTTTGATTGTGTTGGACATGATTATTAGTAGGGTTGCGACGAATATTCGGCTACCATTCGGTTTTCCACCTATTCAGCGACTTTTTACTGCATAGTCGTTCACTATTTCAGCCTAATGTTAAATACCTTAAGATTGTAGGAAAATCATAATCAAATTTTATGTAACTCTAGAACACAATTAGGTTCTCATCTCAGTTGGGAATCGAACCCAAGACACCCAGAAATCGGCCAAATGGGGAGATTTAATACGAAAGTACTCTAAAACCTGGTCTACTTCTCGGTTTCTGCTTTCCGTGGTTATATTATACCTAAGTATTCATTCAGATTTATAACGATGTCAGTTAGTGTACACAGTACATTGTGTGTGACGTTTGCATGAACATTTGACGTATTTCTTTATCACATGCATGTTCCATCACACCGAATATTCGGCAACACGGTGGTCGAATATACAATTTGTTGCAAAACTAATTATCAGAGTTAATTTTTACGCGTTATGAACCATTATCTGCATGAACACGAAATTTAATAATACGATTGTATTGTCGAAACATTATTTAATTTCGTTATCTAATTATTATCATGGATATCAAAAGTTGGATTAAGCGGATTAATATTGTATTACGTATAAGCATTTCAATCCAACGAGCCAATGCTGTCAGCATGCGGGGCATGCTCTCAGCTCAACTGGTAAGGGTCTGGTGCGTTTGGAATACCTGTGGACCTGAACTTCCTCTTTAGGTTGCCTAAATACTTTCATTGTTGTAACTGTAGTGTTGGATATTGTTTTGTTTATAACCGCATACACGGATATATAATAGTATAAAATAAAGGCCAATGTGATCTAAAATTTCCGTGATTGAAAAATAACTATTATTACATTTGCACATTTTAGGATCCAAAAGATTCGCATAATTCAAAAATCATATACAACTATTATAAATTAAACCAGCAAAAACACTCACGTTGGGGATCGAATACGTCGGCCCGGGTTTCGAGCATATCAGATGCTCATCGTCAGGGCGAGTGCCCGTCGGGAGCTGCGCACTCGCCCTCACGATGCCCTGCCCGGGATTATATCATACAGACGAATTACTTAGCATTCCATGGATTGACCGTGCGGGTGCCGGGTCCATAGCGTTGCAGAGGAAGAGGCTAGAGGGGCCTGGGGCTTATAACCCAGGAGTAGGGTTAAGATACCCCTTTACAATGCATCAACGCTTGCATCAATGCCCTCCCCGCTCGAGCCTCCTCCCCTACCGAATTTGATAAGATCCTACTAATGCCGCCTTAGATACACATTCTAGGATGGAAGTTACGGTTGTTCTTGGCAGGCTAAGGTCTTTAAGTAGGTTATATAGGGATTTCGCTGGTATACCCCTTGCAGCAACTTCTACAGCATATAAATTAACCACATAACCGCTATTGGTAAATTCATAGGTTTTAATATTTGTTTGTTTTTTATGTGTGGTCTACGCTACCGCGAGAACAATTCAGTAAATCCGGATAAGAAGTATATGTAGTATGCTCTAATGAGTACCTACGCATTATATGTACAATGTTTCATGAAACCCAGTCAGCTGTCTCAGGGGAGAGCGGCAACAAACATACGTACACTTTTGAATTTATAATTTATACCAGATTGTACCCGTGGCTTCGGCTGCAGAATTTATTGACAATATAAATAATTGTAGTTTACGTTCTGCATAACTACATAAGATGCTTATGAGTATCATCATTTATTATCTATACGGGTGAAACCGCAGGGCAAAGCTGCTTATTTAAACATTTTGAGTTTAGTAATTTCTTTATAAAGCCGATTGCATTTTTTTGTTCTTAATAAAATGTTTGCTAAATACCGCAGTCAAAGGAATATTGCTGAATAATATTGACCTTGTAATTCGATAAATTCCTGAACGTATGGACTCAGGCAACACGATAGAAGATGTCATGTTATTACATTCTTACCGTATAAGTAAACAATGTAATGCATGCTTGTTCAAAAAACTTTTACCATGCAGACTCAATCTGGCGGATAATGGAGCATCGAACCATGCGCCTTCGAAACTAACACATTAAAGGGTGCGGTCTGATTTACGAAACTGGTACCAAAAGCATGCTCACAGCAAGTCCGAATTGTAAGAAGGGCACCAGATCTCACCTGAATATGGTAAGTAACGGTAATTATGGTCGAAGATGTTGTTCAGGCTCACCTAGAATTACTGACTCTCAAGGACAGCTGCCGAAACACACCGTTAGATGCTTGGGGACAGATGTTCTACTTGAGGACGGTAGCTAGACAGGCAGGCATTCGCAAAATGCCCTAACACAATGCTATGATGACTGCCATCCTTAGACAACAACTAGGACCGATGAAGTATGCATACAGCCTACAGCCATAACTGTAAACAATTACATCCATAGAATCACCACTATGGAAATGTGTATATAATTAGTATCAAGATTAGCAAAGAAAATAGTAATTACAATTAAAGTACACATAATTATTACTGAATTAAATATTGTGCTCATAGATATATTCTGTGAGTATTTACTTAGAATTTTTATTAACAGTGAAAATAGGTATGATTTCATCAAAAAAGTAAATGTGGCCTTCGTTTTTTTTTTAAATATAATTGGCTATGTACCCAAATATGTGTATTATGATTTGAAAGTTCTCTGTATTAAATGTAATACACTAACCGGCAAACATCGAGAAAATAACACTTTTAATGTTAAGGGGGTTTAAATCTCGTTGCCGGCAAAACTCTCACGGGTTTCGAGCATGTCAGATGCTCATCATCGGGGCGAGTTCTTTGTATGTTGTTTTTTTATGTAAGTACACACACATTTGTGACAATCCATTTTTCTGTGTTGGAAATATTGGCTAGACGTTGCTTACAGATTGTTCAACCAACCTTTGACAGCATCAGTACATTTTTGAAAATTTATTTACCCATCTTCATGTCTCGTTGTTTTAACGAATGTGTTAAAAAACTACGATCCAACTGACACAGAGAAAAAAAACATAGATATAATATCACCACATTTGGTCCCACTAAGGATAGATTTTTAAAAAGTGTTTTCAGTGGTTGCCATTGGTTACAACAGAGAACTGATTAGAGTGAAACCTAGCCCGTGTCGCGACGAGCGAGCGGGCGAGGCTCGGGTGCCGGCGCACAATGACTTATTAATTAAGTCACAATAAAACTGTTGTCGACGCTCGGAGGTGCTTCCTGTTTCCGGTGCCGCCGCTACTTTTCCGGTTCCGGTTTTCTTTGGCCGCGCTGCGCTCCGCTGAAAGCGCGGTATACGTTTACAAGCTTCGGTGTCATAGCGTAATGCTATACTTACCTAATGCTCTCTCTCTTGATTTCAATGTCAATATTTTTTTATATAATAACTATAAGCCATCATCGCTTTTCTGAACAATAATGTTCCTCAGAATACTCCCCGTGAATCCCATGATACATACCTAAACATGTTATATGGCTTAGTCAGTTAAGTGCCTTCAAAAAGGTTACTTATTTAGAAGATGAGTTGAGGGATGATGAATTAATTCAAGGTTTGGCGGTATCCGGTCAAGTAAACTTATATTGATAAATGTTGATTTTGTGATAATTTACTAACGAATGGTGTATAAAACAATATACCTGGTGTACAATATTATACTTAATGCAATGTTGATGAATAATTGTTATCAAATAGTTAAATGGTTATCTTTATTATATATACGAATGTAGTATATATGCGGATGATAATTAACTTTGTGCTATTTTATCTTATACTTTCAGAGTATAATAACATAATGTATATCAAAGATATGTGTATCAATGAGGCATATATCAATTGGGGTACCGTAGTTATATGATAATGGCACAGAAACAAATGGGCCCATGTGACGCGTACACGAGACGGTATAGACGAGGCGACGCGACGCACCTACAACACTCGAGCTCGTGTCGCCGTAATTATTCGCAAACGGAACTCATTAGCGCAGCGTGAGGAGCTAAATTAATGTTCCCTAAACAATACACCCTACTGTTTGCTTTGCGCGCACCGAACACCTCCAGCACACAAGGAGAGTACTCCTCTACCCGAGCACCGCAGTGCTATACGCTTGTTGGAAAGGCAAAGCGCTGGGCACAACTATCCTACGTACATGACATTTCTAATTACTTTATTCCGTCCGTAGGGGAAAAAGTGGCCATCAACCAGACTACAAGACAAGAAAGAAATAAGTGCAAGTTTTGCATATACCCTAACTTGCTTACTTACATTTCTTAGATAGTACCTAAATTGAAGACAAAACATATTTAGTGATATGTATGTTTCCACATATATTTTGTTATTATATTTAAAAAAAAAAAAAAAAAAAAAAATTGTTATTATATGTATTAATTTTCATTTAAGTTTACATTTCATTAAAATTAACGACATACATATAGACTAGATACATCTACATTCCTATTAAAGACTGGTAATACCGACCACATAATATTAAATAATGCATAATAATATATACAAACATATACTTACACTCAATACATATTGATAATAAAAGAAACATATCGTAATATCGTCAAATATTATTTGTATAATAAATATATTATAATAATTATAAATAAATTCTGATTTAAAATGAGATAATTCAAACTAGTTTTAAAAACATCCAAAGAGGACTAACATGAATCCAAAGAGGAATATGGGGAAGTTATTTTCAAAGCAGAAGTGAAAAAGCCAGCGTATCCACTCAAAACGTGAGGTGGCATTTTTAGGAGAAATTTTTTGATAGTAGTGATCTGAACACCGAGTACCGACACAACGCTCTCGAAGATAAATTGGGAAAGAGGATTAGTGTTACACAGTAATCCTTCATAAAACTTTTTTTGTCCAAAAAGAACGAAAAATAGAGAACTTACGCACTTTTAAAATTTTAAATTTGATATAATTGGTCACATTTTAGCGAAAGTTACATGTGAAAATGAAACCTTTCAGGAGGAGTTGCTAAAAGTACAAATTACAATGGGAGGAAAAAATATAGTCATGTGCGGAATTCGAACCCGCGCCGTCATCCCCTACAGCCGGGGTATGTATGCCCTAAGCGCTAAACCAACATGACATATGGCACACTATGTGCATGCATCCTTGTGTTTATGCGTGAGGCGCACTGTAGTAAGTGAAATGAACGGACGTATGTACCAACACGTCTCAGAGTGACGAGCGCAGGGCAGTGTCGGAACGAGAAAGTGACACTGCAACTGTTAGAGACAGGCGTAACACTTACCATCAGGCGCTTCATTACATGTTTTTTTTATTATTATTTTTATGCTCCTAATTATTTTGTCGGATTAAAAGTTCAACATACTTAATAAACAAAAAAAAACTATTTTTTGCTTTGTCATTCAAGTTTATGAGCCAAAGATCCGTGACATAACTATGACAGACAACTGATGAAATCAATAGAGTTCCGTATTGAGTGTGAGGGCCGACTCACTCTCGTCCGTTCGTCCACACGCGGACCCCGGGACGCTGGCGCGGGTGCGGGCGCGGGAGCGGGAGCGGGCGCGGGAGCGGGCGCGGGTGCGGTCGCGGGCGCGGGTGCGGGCGGTGCCAATCAGGCGACAAACCAGGTGTAGGCCTCTTAAGAACGTGCGTTCGTTTTACCGCAAGTCAAATTCTGCGCGATCTATATTACGCGGCGAACGGCTCAGCTCTGACGCACACTACGATAGTATCTATGTGTGCAAGAGCGCTATGATGCGAAAAAAATTGATACTTTTATTTATTTACTTGAATTTTGAATCGGTTTCATGTTGTGAATATAATTATTTACTATAATAAAACTGTTTACAGGCCAAATCTGTAGGTACATTGAATATATTTTAAATTAATGGTTGCGTTATATTTTATCTATAGAAGCCAAATCATTTTGTTTTTGTATGTCTGTCTATCCCTTCAAACGCTAAAGCTTAAAGTGTGAGATGATATTAAGGATATTTTTTTAAATAACGGTCAAGTGCGGGCTGCACCAAACAATAAGGAAGTTTTATTTAGGTTTCCGTAGTAAAACAAGGAAACTTTATCATGAAAACTTACGTTGTTTTGACACATTTTTTATCATAAATAAGGAAACCTTAGTTTAGTTTTGCCATGTGCGTTTCGCCGTCTGTCTGTATGTTACAGCCATTTTATTGAGACATTATTAGCACTAGAAGATTGAAATTTGGCACATGTAGGTAAAAATATTACGAGTTGCTCTCATACCTAAAAAGATACCCCATCAATTGGGGTATAAAATGAAGTTTCTTGTTTGGTTTGCGTTTACAAAATATTCAGCAATAAGCTAACTTTTTTTTTTTTGAGTTGCATGTCCCTTCTAACTCACGAAGCCCAAAATTTTTAAAACTCAAGGTCCTATTTGTACCTAAATGTACGAAATTACAAACAAGATTATAATGACGATCTAGACTACTAGTTTACGAGCCATAGCTGACCAAGTTAACGCGTAGTTCAGGCCGCGTGAACTCTAAACAAATTCCATAGTAAGAAACAGAATCTTACCGTAGAAAACTTTGATGGCGATTAATGTAATAACTGGTAAAAAGTTAGTGCTGTTATTGCTTATATTCTAGAATAACATATAATTATTATTATTACTTTTAAGTTTTTAAGGCGCGTGTTAACTCGCGGGGCGTATCAGGTATATGTAATAAAACACAAAGTTTTAGCAAAAACATTAAAAACTGGAGTCTCTTATTGACATGGAGTGACTTTTCCTGGGGTCAATGAGCTCTGGCAAAAGACAAGTTTCATAAAAACTCAATAATCTCGGCTCCATTTTTGTTGACCAGAATACGTCGTCTCTTGTGATTCGGATTGATTTCAGACGGTATTCTGGTCCTGTCCACACCGCAAACAAGCAAATGTTTCTTTAGCTGAAATAAATCGTATGTACATAATTACTTTTTTTTATAAAATTAGAAATAAAAACAATTGAATTATAAATTATTGGTGTTATCACCTAATGTGGAGCTCATGTTTCTAAATTACTGACGGGTCTATCCACGCACGAATTAACATCAAAATAATATTTTGACTAACCTCGACGTTTCAATCAAGTTGCATTGACCGTGGTCACGAGTAGACTGAATAAGCGGGTGTCATCGTCTTGAGGAACAGCGGGAGCGTTTTAAATCTACCCCCGCTTGGTTTTCGTTAGTGTCTTTATTACTGTCACCTCGACACACTACACTAACAGTATCGGAACTTGCACGCGACGGCAAATTACGACTCGACCACTTTCTTATTACAGGATTCCACGATGTAGACAATTTAAATCCATCTTCCCGATTGAAATTTTTGTACTTCTTAATTTCTACCGCTTCACGTACAATTCTAGAGTAATAATGCCGTCCAGTGGAGAGAATTTTTCGATCATGTAGCTCGATCCAGTGGTTAGGTCCTGACTCCACTAAGTGCTCAGCTATTGCAGATTTATGCGTGTCCCGATTCTTCACAGCTACGATATGTTCTTTGACCCTTTCTGCAATAGTGCGTTTAGTCTGTCCTATATATGAGCTACCACAGCTGCAGTCAATCTTGTAGACACCAGGTGTTTGATATGGAATAACATCTTTTGCTGTTCTCACATGGCGTGCTAATTGAGATAACGGTTTATATACAGCCTTTAAAAACTACTTTACGGATCTGGCGCATATTATGCAGTACTTATTTTTTACCATCATATATAAAACTTTACCTGTTTTAGCCCAATAATCGCAGCAGCACCTGATGCGGCGGCATAATTAGTTCTATATGATCTTTTAGACCGTCACGCGTCTGCCACAACTGTGGTCGCAGGAATCCCATCTATAATATCTCCGTTTTCATTTGCTAGTTCAGTTTCTTCCTTAGCCGCCTCTCTCATACTAGTTTCCGCAGCAGCTGCCCACTAGTTGGAGACGTCACTGTGGCACTTCTTGTAGGTTTTAGGGTTTAAATTTGGTAGGTCCATTGCAGTAAACAACTCATTTAAGTTAGTCTGTCCACAGCCAATTAACATTGCACCAGTCAAAGCAGCATGAGTTAAACTTATATCAACCGGTAAATTGTCACATGAATTAATTTCAAATTTTTCGTTGCACATATTACATTGGAAGTAGATGACTGACTCTAGACCAATAAGCTTCTCTTTTATAATTTGTATATTACTTAATGTACACCCTAAGCCTGGGTTGTGATCTGATAAGGCTTTCAATCTATCAAAAAAGTGATTAAAATCAACAATCCTTCGGCCTACAATCCGGAATGGTGAGCTGGTTGATGCATTTGATTCTACACTATGAAAAAAATAATTGAAATCACACATACATATTGGTAACCTTAATACTTTTAACTCCAGAGTGCTTACAAATTTGGGCTATTTTGGTTTTGATTGGATATTACTAATAAAAATGCTACTCATACTTCCGATCTGTATTAATTTATGTTTCATGTTTTTTATTTCATTCAGGTAAATTCAGACATTCTAATTATTATCAGAGTTTGGATATTCCTCTGTCGCACTTTGCATTTGAGTTTTTTCCTGTATCACTTCCAGACCTTCTGTAAGCGACAAAAACATTTCCTAGAATCATACAAGTTTAATTTTAAAATCCATTCTGTTTCATTATATCACTAAGAAATATTTTTGTACTAACACTACCATCATTGGGCTCATTTAACTTTACTTCATTTGAATCATTACATTTTGGTGCATCATTAGAATAACTTGATTGTTTAGCTTCTGGCTGATTGACTTCCGTCAAACAATGACTTTTTTTTAGTCTAAAAAAAATGGGCATATCTTCTGGTAAATATAAGTAAATATTCAAATAAATGACGCGCTAAGATAACTGAAAATCTGTCAAAATAATTAAATATTGTGAAATAATATTAAACATAATATCCATCCAAACCACACTAGTCTAGTGCAAAGTATTTAGGTACGACGACGAGTGAAGCGAGGAGGAGTGTTAGGTGCCTTTTGACCACAATGCGCGCGCTCAGCGAGCGTAACACGGCAGCGGCCGGCGATGCGCCAGAAGAATTTTAGAGTATTTAACTTGTCATCAAAAATTTTCATACTTAACCTCAAAAGTTATATCTTTTTGTTCTTCGTTTTTGATTGTCTTTGCAATGACTCATTACCCTGTTTCGGGAAGGGTATCATGGGGGAGGGGGACAACCACCCCCCTCCCTTTTCGCATGGCAGATACTAGACCCTTACCATCATAACATATCATGATATCATCATATAACTGATAAGCTGGCACACTCTACATAACTAACCTTTTTGCTTTCCTAGCGCAAGCCAAAGATTTATTGTTCTTACTAGATTAGAACATTTTGCGTTTATATCTGAAAGAAAATAAATTAAGACAGTAAGTAACACCATCACGTAATAATCATAAAATGGATTAATAATATACATAAGAAATTAACCTTTATCAAAACTACCTCAGCTTAATAATTACAAATACTTTTAAAAGTATTTAAAAAAAAACATTAAATAATATTTTAATAAAACACTTAAAAAAGCATAAAATTATATGTCTAGTGACAATTCCGACAGATATATAATTTTATGCTTTTTTAACTTTTTTAATTAAATATTATTTAATGTTTTTTGAAGATACTTTTAAAAGTATTTGTTATTATTAAATATGGATTTCCGCAAAGTAACGCCTGAATCTATTCATTACTACCTCAGCTATTCACAAAAAACAAATTCATCACCAATATTCATACAATATTACTTACCAAGTATCAATTTGAGCAAGACACGCTTGCGGCTAAGGTCATTGAACCGTATCGCCTGCAGACACAAAACGGTACGCGCGGGATGCGGGGGAGGGGAAGCGAGCAAGTGACGCGTCCTCTCGCTGGGAAGGCCCGGCGCGTACTAATCGAACAATGGATGCGCGCAAGATTTTATAGGTTTATTTGAAAAAATCAGCTTAAATTACAATGTCCCTAAAACGTGCAGGAAAAAATATTGAAATATTAAGCAATATCTGTTGTTCTATGAAATTAGACTGCCAATTACAAATACTTTCGGGAACTAGGTAAAAAAAATTGTTAAAGTGGACCGATTAACTCGTTTTTATGCCACGACAGTATTTTATTTTTGACACATAATAAATAATATATTTGTAATATAGCTCTGTAGTGCACTTTGAGGCTTCATACTCTTCATAATAAAGGTATCATATAAAATACTATGTCACGTTAAAATAGTATTATTCGACCTGAAAAACAGCTCTGCGACAGATTTCCGGAAAACAGCTTGCATAAATTGCTTTCGGTTAGAAAAACTGTTTACAAATTATTATTTTTTTCACTGATGTGCTCTAATATAGAATTAGACCTTTTCAAAATAGTATTTTTCATAGAATTTACTGCTTGCACTGTCACGATATTGACTCTGAAAAAACGCAGATATACGAACTTTTAGCCGTGAATCGAATGCACGTTCTTAAGACACTGTCCAATGCTGAAGTGTTGTCATTATCGAACTGCGTGGGAGTGAAAGAGAGGCAGCGATGGTGAAATCGCGATCAGTTTAGGCACAAAAAATACAGAACCTCCTCCTTTTATTGAAGTCAGTTAGTAAAAAGGAGCTTAGGTAAAAGCCGAAAGTAAGCATAACAATAACACAAAACTAGTAACGTAAATAGAAAATGTAACTTTCTTGTTACTCTTGATAATGTTTTGCTATTTTTAGAGGAAAAAGGAGCAGTTCTCAATTCACCTGTTTTTTTTTGTTTTTTTACCTCAGAACTTGTGACTGGGTGAACCGATTTTGATGATTCTTTTTTTATTCGAAAGCTGATACTTGTATTTTAGTACCATTTAAATTTCATCAAAAATGGTCAAGCTGTGTTTGAGTTACACTCCAATAACCTGAAAAATATTTTCCTCTCGATGATATAGTCGTTGACAGTTAATGACAATTGATCCCGTTAGTAGCAAGGGTCACTTAAGGAGTGAATTTTTTCCTAACCAAAAACTGGAACCTACTTCTACACTCAAAAGTGTGAAATAACTTGTCGAAATCACAATACAATGCGCACAATATTGTGATAATAGGTACTTTTGAATTATCATGGTAGCGACTTCAACAAGTTATTTCACACTTATGTTGAAGTCGGTTCCATTTTTTGGTTATTTTTTATTAATATATTTTCATAGACATTCATACATTAATCATTAAGATATTTACGTTACAAGCGTAATTTAGAGTTAACTTTGCAATTTTATTGTACCGAGAAAATTTAAAGGAAACGTTTTTCGTACGTTTCTGGTCCTTAGTTAGATAATGTGATCAAAATAAACATATAATATTGTTATGTACCTACTGCTACAAACTAAAAACATGTTTTTGAAAATCTGTTCAAGTAAAGCTATTTAGCACTTGTCAGCGTGTTAAGCAATAGGCCGTCTTGGTGGGTAGCACCGCAGTTTCAGATATTTTGTCTACAACGCCACAGCAAAGTTCAAACAAACACTACTGTGTTTAGGTTTGGCACTGTTGCAGGTGAAATTACCGGGCAATAGACTTAAAAACGAATGTCTCGGAGTGTCGAGCGCAGTGCATATATAGTCACACACAATGGTTACATTGTAACTGTAATGGTGATGCTAAATAACATTTAGGAACCCTTGGAGTGGTACCATAGTGCTTGAATTTGAATATACCATACTCATCATCATCATCACCAGCCGGAAGACGTTCACTGTTGAACTAATGCCTCCCCCATAAAACACCATAAAGACAAAGAATGACCATCAGCCGTTTGTAGTTTGTACCCATTGGCTA
Organism: Plagodis dolabraria; assembly: GCA_963854805.1. Taxonomy (NCBI): domain Eukaryota; kingdom Metazoa; phylum Arthropoda; class Insecta; order Lepidoptera; family Geometridae; genus Plagodis; species Plagodis dolabraria. The sequence goes on along the minus strand of OY978454.1, from coordinate 679,646 downwards.
CCCGCGACCTACGCGCCTGGGTGCCTACCAAGTCTCCATACTAAATACAACAAAATGAATGTATACCTACTAACATGTTAGATTGTACGAATCCTTCGATAAAATATAATAATATGGTTACGCAAAAATTTTTAATTTTAATATTGAATTACATAACTCAATAATATGATGTGTTTACTTCAACTCCAATCGACCATACAAGGGGAGTTACTTATATTTGTACGACGAAGAAACCTGTTCTCGTCGTGTCACCCGCGTCTCGCCCGCGCCGCCTGCGCCGGGCAGTCTGCTGTGGGAACTTGCACTGAATGGGCCCACCCCTTCGCGGTCAATGAACGATGTTACTCCTCTACTACCACTAGTATATACCATATAAGAACTTCATAAATTGTATCATAGCTGTGAAGAGTGATGCAGTGCAGTGCACCATATTATAACTGTGCTCACCTACTGGATGGACTAGATACACCAGCGCTGGCTGACACCTTCCAAAGACGTGGTGGATTCTTCTACAAAGGGCAGTAGCTCTTTTCATGGTTTTCTGGTATGTTGGGCTAGCAACGTCATTTACATCTAGGATTTCGGCGAACCAGCAAAGTATCCTGTTCCACATTTCTAATTGTGGCAGGCGCACATCATTCCCTGGTTGAACCCAGAGGTTGTATGCACCAATATACTAGCTCGGAGTGACTGTTGAGTGGACCTATGCAGTTGAATTAAAAAAAAACACCTTATGCCTTATAGACACACCCATTTATTTTATTTAAAAAATAACATTAATATATTTACACGATGACTTACAAGTTCCCGCAACTCACTTTTGCTACTAATTTGGGCAGAGGTTCCACCTGAAGGGGTATACTGGTACTGAGTCTGGTGACTTCTAGTTATCACAATAATTCTGAGTAAGTACTACTTAATTTTGGAAGCCACCGTTTATATAGAGAGAAATACTGCTGACAACGCGTAAAGTCAAAGTCAAAATCATTTATTCAATTTAGGCGTCTACGACGCTCTTATGAAGGTCAATTACAAATTTTAATATTGTAATATACTACATTGTACTGCCACGTTCAGCAAACAAAATTATAGAGCCACTGCGAGAAGAACGGGCAAGAAACTCGGGGCCATTCTTTTAAACGTTTTTTAACAATGTGTTAAGTACATACTATATAGTAAAATTATTACAATACTTAATTTACATTACGTAGGTGTTAGGCGCTAGCTTGGCAGAGGCGAACCAGTCCAAGCATTTTTGTCGTTTAAGTAATCACAAACTGTGTAGTAAGATTTCTTTATCAAAATATTCTTCACATGCAACTTGAATTTTCTTTCTGTGAGCGTTGTAATATGTTTGGGGAATTTATTATAAAACCGCACACAATTGCCTAAGAAGGACCTTTTATTTGTCTTTGCTAATCTAAAACCTGGCACCGCTATTTTATCTTTATTCCTAGTGTTATAATCGTGATTGTCACTGTTTGATTTAAATTTGCTCAGATTTTTACGAACATACATAATATTTTCAAATATATGCAGACTTGGTAAAGTTAAAATATCAATTTCTTTAAAAAGATCTCTCAGGGATTCCCTAGGATCCATTTCATATATGGCTCGAATTGCACGCTTTTGTAAGATAAAGATTGTCTCTATCTCAGCAGCAGCTCCCCACAGCAATACACCATAAGACATAATACTGTGGAAGTACGCTAAATAAACGAGCCTAGCAGTAGCTACGTCTGTTAGCTGTCTTATCTTACGAACTGCATATGCAGCAGAACTAAGTCTTCCGGATAGATCATGTATATGTGGATTCCACTGTAAAGTTGAATCCATTTTAATTCCCAGGAAGACTGTCGTAAATAGGTTTGTGAGGGATTCGGGCCTAGGGCAGTAATATATTAGGTGTAACAGTAGGTACGTATATACCTACCGCAAGAAATTCTGACGAAACTGATAGAGTGACAACAAAACAATACAACCTACCTCTCTATCCTGACAAAATCATCAGAGCAAAGTCAACTTCAATGCTTTCAGGAGCGTTACAAGGCGTCTATTCAGATTGTTATCACTTATCACTCGATTGTGTAGATACAATAGCTGCAATGGGAAATGTGTAAGTATATCTATATGATATGTCATATTGTATATACTCGTAATATATAATAATTACAATATTTCGGACCGCGATCAAACAGTGCAAAGTCATTCGGAAATCGTATCGCTTGTTATGTGTCATTCGTATACTTTAGTCATACAAGTCATAACTTAACCGACAATTTGACGTATGCATACAACTAAGTATATACAATTAAGTTCTAGAATGAAATATAAAATCCGATCCCTGTGGGGTGAGATCCCCATACCTTCCAATTAGTAGGAGTAAGAGGCGACGAAGGGGAAATTACCATAAGGTAGGCTGCAGCACCTTCTTAAGAACTACCATTTTACAGAGCGATCCTAAACGCCTGCCAAGCGTGACAAACCCCCCATAAAGGGAGGCATTTGTTTAACAGTACACGTTATGGTTGATGATGATGATGATAATCAATTCAACACACTATATTCTTTATAGTAGTCCCCGTACTTATATTTGTTGTGGCATAAAAATAATCGTGCACATCTATCTAATTCTACGACTCAAGAATTTATATTCACTGATTATCAATTATCAATGTATGTTCAACTGGCAGAATGTTTGTTCTTATCTGAATACAATCAGTGTGGTGATAATTGATATATGCAAAGTTATTCATTGACTTCGGTAATTTAAGTATTGTTGATAATAGCAGATTCGCGGTAAGGAGAAAAATGCGTATTTTTCAACACACTTGCTCATAAAGTGGCTCTTATTTCACCGCAACTAGGCACATAATGACACCTGTAATCTAGCTGTCACTTTTTCATTGTAATATTCACAAGTAGTGTTTGCTTTTATTATTGGTTGAGCTCCTTAGTTCTTAAAAAAGTTTCAATAAAAAAAAAAAAGGTAGTTCAATAGTAGATTATGATACTAGTGTGGTAGTTGATCACACGAGGCGATATAGCGCGCGAGCCGTAGTCGAGAGCGATGAGGAAGCCGAGTGAGTAATGATCAACATACCATACGCGTGTCATACGACGCTTATCAAACACACTTACGGGGAATAAATACGAATTATTTTTTTTACATATTTATTTATCAATGGCGCGCTGTTTTTTATTGCAATAATGATGTGAATAAGAAGGTTTATATATAAACACACTTAATTTTTAAAACTTTTACTTCAGTAGGTAAATAACTCTTTGGTTTGTTTTTATATGAAAAACGAATGAACCAAACTACAATCTCTTTGGTGAGAGGTGAGAAAATCGGTGCATTTAAAAGCACGTGCCTGTAATTTTACTGGCTCTCAAAGACTGCCGGAACACACTGCTAGGTGCTTGGCGACAGATTTTCTACTTGGGGATAGTAGTTAGCCAGGCGGGCCTTTGCAAAATGCCCTTCCAGCATGCGTTAAAGCTCAAGCCGGCGCAGCGGCGGGGGTTGAACCATGTAGCTGCGGCACAGCAGTCCATTGCTAAAACCTTTCGACTATCGTTGCTTCACAAATGCTACACGACAAACTTTGAAATTATAAAGACATTCAAAAGTTTAAACATAAGGAGTACTGAAGACTTAGGGGGTATGTCAGTTAAAGTGGCAGAGTCTATAATTTGTATTATTGCACCATATTTAAAAACAATATTCAATCTTTGTGTCGATAGAGGAAACTTCCCCGACTTGATGAAACTAAGTAAACTCACTCCAATTTTGAAGTCGGAGGCATTCGACTGGGTAGAACACTGTACTCTGATTCGTAAGCTTTCACACTATGGTATTCGTGGAAAAGCTTTGAATCTTATAGAGTCATATCTGTCATACAGGCTACAGAAAGTTGGAATAAATGGCAATACTTCTTCCGGGTCTTTGGTAAAAATATGTTACCGCAAGGATCAATTTTGGGACCTTTTCTATTCCTAGCGTATATCTGCCTTGCATGGTCAAAGATTTCTGCGATATTGTTTTATTCGCAGATGATACCTCTCGGATTTTTAAAGTAGATAGGAAAGATAGTGAACTCATTCATGTAAATAATATGTTACCTATGATCTCTGAATGGTTCGCCGCTAACAATCTTCTCTTAAATTTAAAAAAGACCAAATGTTTAAAGTTTTCTTTACCAAATGTTACTTATGTTGAACCAAACATTAAGCTTGGCCCAGATAAACTCTCTATTGTTAATGCGACAGTCTTCCTAGGAATCAAAATGGATTCAACTTTACAGTGGGATTCACGGTGATTACTTAAACGACAAAATGCTTGGAAAATTCCGCCTCTGCCAAGATATCATCTGTCACCTACGTAATATATTAAATATTGACACTAGCAGACACCCATCCCTGTACAGGTACTGAATGACACTAGCAGACACCCATCCCTGTACAGGTACTGAATGACACTAGCAGTCACCCATCCCTGTACAGGTACTGAATGACACTAGCAGACACCCATCCCTGTACAGGTACTGAATGACACTAGCAGACACCCATCCCTGTACAGGTACTGAATGACACTAGCGGGCACCCATCCCTGTACAGGTACTGAATGACACTAGCAGTCACCCATCCCTGTACAGGTACTGAATGACACTAGCAGACACCCATCCCTGTACAGGTACTGAATGACACTAGCAGACACCCATCCCTGTACAGGTACTGAATGACACTAGCAGACACCCATCCCTGTACAGGTACTGAATGACACTAGCGGTCACCCATCCCTGTACAGGTACTGAATGACACTAGCGGTCACCCATCCCTGTACAGGTACTGAATGACACTAGCAGACACCCATCCCTGTACAGGTACTGAATGACACTAGCGGTCACCCATCCCTGTACAGGTACTGAATGACACTAGCGGTCACCCATCCCTGTAAAGGTACTGAATGACACTAGCAGACACCCATCCCTGTACAGGTACTGAATGACACTAGCGGTCACCCATCCCTGTACAGGTACTGAATGACACTAGCGGTCACCCATCCCTGTACAGGTACTGAATGACACTAGCAGACACCCATCCCTGTACAGGTACTGAATGACACTAGCAGACACCCATCCCTGTACAGGTACTGAATGACACTAGCAGACACCCATCCCTGTACAGGTACTGAATGACACTAGCAGACACCCATCCCTGTACAGGTACTGAATGACACTAGCGGTCACCCATCCCTGTACAGGTACTGAATGACACTAGCAGACACCCATCCCTGTACAGGTACTGAATGACACTAGCAGACACCCATCCCTGTACAGGTACTGAATGACACTAACACACACACATCCCTGTACAGGTACTGAATGACACTAGCGGACACGTTGATACACCTAGTTGATCGGTTAACAACAACTTAACAAATATCGTTACGAGTAATTAAATATAAAGTATTTTTATGTATTATTCTTTTTACACCTTTTGTGAAATAAGTAAAAGTAAGACTATTAAGCAAACAGCATTCTTTGAAATATGTATATACTGAGTATTTGTAAATTATTTACTTAAATGGTTAAAAAAACCGGCCAAGTGCGAGTGGGATACGCGCACGAAGTGTTCCGTACCATCTGTAAACTAATCGTGTAAGTTGCGGCGAAAACCTCTTTTATTGTATGGGAACCAATTTGATTATTTATTTTATTTAATAAATTTTATTTAAAGATAACATAAAACTAAATATTCTGTGAATAGTTAAAGCGTCTACCTGTCACCGTTATTAGTATCGAGCAATAAACGGTAAAAAAATCAAGTTTGTTGTATAGAAGCCTCCCCCCACCCTTCTAATTATTTATTTTATTTTAGTTTTAATCTTTGTTGTTATAGCGGCAATAGAAATACATTATCTGTAAAAATTTCAACTGTCTAGCTATCACCGCTCTTGAAATACAGCCTGGTGACAGACTGACGGACGGACGGACAGCGAAGTGTCCAGAACAGATGCACTGCGCCCAAGGACTGCTGTCGGAACACACTGTTAGGTGCTTCGCGACCGATTTTCTACTTGAGGGTGGTAGCTAGCCAGGTAGCCATTCGCATAGAAAATATATTCATAGCTACTCTAGTGATGGACGTAGTGCAGTTCGTCCGAATTAGTCTACGCACTGCTCGTCCGCACTGCCGATGATGAGACAGCTGAGCGGCCACGCACACGTACACTCACTGCTGTGAGGAGGCAGCTCATGTCAGGAACAGTCACGCGGTTGTCATACGGTGAGGAAGAATGGATCCAGTGGCCCAACTTTACCTCAGGTATAGCTAATGTCGTCTCGAGCTTGACCTAATAAAGCAGTGTGCTTTACGTGGGACAGGAGGAAGTCCCACAAACTCTGTATCTGCATATATGTTGGGACTAATTTTGAACTGAGGAACATTGTAAACTGGTTTTATTATGTCTTAAATCTCAACCCCTGTGCTATACCTTACGTAAAAGTTTAAGACTTTGCCCCTCATCTGTTTACATAATCGCGCCAAATAAGGACAGCTCGGGTGGATCTGTATGAATGTAATAAAATCGGGTTTTGATTTGAGCACAGTGAGGGGCTCGGAACGAGCTGGCGCGGGAAAGTACGCAAGTTCCTCTAATTACCCATCTAAATAGTGCTGAGAACCAGAATAGCGGCCGTGGCTATTTGCGTGTGAATTATGAACCGCGCGTGCCGTCCGGCCCAGCCATCTATTGGCTTTCCATTAATTGCGAAGGACGGCTTGTACTTATTTTTAATATTATATTTACTTCAGGAGACGAGGAAGAAAAACGCCATGTTGGTTTCACAAATTTTTTTTATTAATCCCAAAGATAACAGAGCTAGTATTTACTAGTGATGAGGTACTAACTAGTGATGGCAATCGATAATATCCAACACCCCTTCTCAATTTCAAATCTCTTACTCATTAATACCAACTTAATTTAAAACTCTATATTTTGAAATTGCCTCATAAATATCAAAACTTAAATACTCCATAACTGTACGAACAAATTCTAAGTTAACAAAAAAAAAATTACTCTGGCTCTCACTAAACAAACATAAAATTAATGTTCTTATGACATGACTCTCTTTAAATAAAACTTTACTTGACTCTACTATAACTAATCTTAACTATAAACTTAATCATTATAGTTAATACATTATCTATAATAACAAACTTATTAGCAGACTTGGTTTATATAAAACTTTCTTACTACATTTACAATTTCACTTACACAAAATAGGTAGTTAATGTTTATATAGTGGGTTTACATAATACAAAGTAGATTCATATTTTCATAGTCCGTTTATATACTTAGTGCAAAGTCCAAATAGGTAGCCTTTCATATTACTTAAATTTGAACAGATTAACATTATAAAGATTCTATAAAATTACAAATATTCTAGTTTTTTTAGTTTGACAATATTTTCATTTTAAATGTTAGGTATGAATGCTGAGAATATATTAAAGCTTTAGTAAAAATATCTGCAATGTTTTTGTGACTTTGTATATATTCTAGTGTTAACAGTTTTTTACATAGTATATCTTTAATGAAATGTGCTTTAATGTCGATATGTTTAGATCGCTTACTGTTTTCATAGCTTTCTATCAATCGCAATGTACTTTGGTTGTCAATCAATAATTTTGTACTAATGTGTCTGGAATGAAGATTGGACAAAACCCCCTGTAAATTAACTATTTCACAGACTGCCTGAGCTCCAGCTAAGTACTCTGCTTCTGCTGTGGATAAAGCGACACAAGCTTGCTTTTTAGAGTACCAAGATATTAACTTACCACAATAGAAGACAGCACATCCGCTCGTACTCTTCCTGTCTGCCTTGTCTGATGCCCAGTCTGAATCTGAAAATGTTGTCAAATCTTCATAATTATTTCCTTGCCTCTGATAAGTTAAGCCCATATTTTTGGTTCCCTTTAGGTAGCGTAAAATCCGTTTTCCTGCTTTCCAAAGACTTTCAGTCGGTTTATCTAAAAAGCGACTCAAGTATGAAACAGCAAATGTGACATCTGGTCTACTATTTGATGAAACAAATAATAGTGATCCAATCAGCTCTTTGTAAGGTACATTTATTACATCTTCCTTTAAATCTGCATTAAATCCTGCTTCCATGGGTGTATTTGCTTCTCTACATTCTGTCATTCTAAATTTCTCTAACATTTTCTCAATATGTGATTTTTGATTTATTTTTATTCCATACTCAATTTTCTCTATTTCCATTCCCAAAAATTTCTGTATTTCTCCTAGATCTTTGGTATTGAACTCATCATATAATATCTTCTTTATTTTTTCTACTTCTTCCAATTTTCCTGTCAGTAAAATATCATCGACAAATACTAGTAATTTTACATCTTCATTATAATACAAGCAAAAATCATGACCTGACCTTTTTAATCCAGCCTTTATCATCACTTTATTAAATTGAATGTTCCAGCACTTTGGGCTTTCTATTTTAATCCATATAAGCTTCTTCTCAGTTTCAAAACTTTATTTCCTTTTATGTCAACTCCTTGAGGTATTTTAATGTAAACGTCAGACTCCACAACTCCATTCAGAAAAGCTGTAGGTACGTCTAGCTGGTATACTGGAACATCTTCCTCTATGGAGTGTGCCAAGAATGCTCTTACCGTTGCCATTCTTGCTACCGGTGCATAATTACTTTCGAAATATCTATCTGGTATCTGAAAACCTTTTACTACTAATCTTGCCTTTTTAATACCATTTTCTTTCATAGTAAATATCCATCTCGTGTCAATAGCTTTTATTCCCTCTTTATTTTCCATTACTGTCCATGTTTCTAATTTTTTCAATGATTCTATTTTCATATTTATAGCTTTTCTCCATTCTTTATCTTTAATCGCATCTTCATACTTTTGTGGTATTTCTTCTTCTTGTGTCATTAAACAATATGCTGTGTGTAATTCATATCCGTCAAATTGTTGAGGTTTTTTAGTTACTCTTCCAGATCTTGTCCTCTTCAAACTTTCCTCTTCTTGAATTTCTTCTTCTTATTGTTCTTTTTGCCTTAAAGCTTCCATACTCTCTTTATTTTTCTCATCTTGTATTTTACTTGGTTGATATTCTTCTTCTTCTTCACTATATATTATTTTTCTCTCCATTTTTTCTTTATTTTCCTTTTCATTATAGGTAGTTTTTCTTTCATCAAAAATGATGTCTGTTGATATTACAATTTTATTAGTTTCAGGATTCCCACAAACGGTATCCAGATCCTGTGTATCCATCATAACCATAGGCTTCGCTGTGACATCTAATTTCCCAGGTTTAGGTATTGTCACTTTCCATGCCGTTGACCCGAATACTTTCATATTGTCAATTTTATTGATACCATACCATATTTTTGCTGGTGTCTGATAATGTAGCACTCTACATAGACATCTATTCAATTCAAATGCTGAGCAGCACACTGCTTCTCCCCACAGATGTCTTGGTAATTTTGTTTCAGCAAATTTAGTTCTTATTCTCTCCAGTAAAGTACGATTCATCCGTTCACTTGTCCCATTCTGCATTGGTGTGTGAGGTGTAGTATATTGCAGTTCAATGCCTTTCTTGCGGCAATAATCCTTGAAATAATTTAAAGTGAACTCACCCCCATTATCCAGTCTCAATTTCTTGGTTTGAAATCCCTTCTGTGTCTTAAGTTGTTTAATATAATCCATTAGATTTTGTTCAGCTTCATTTTTCTGCTTCAATAGTTTGACTGTAACAAAGTGTGAAAAGTCATCAATAATTACTTGAAAATATTTTTCTCCATTAATATTTGAAGTACCAATTGGCCCGCAAACATCCGAGTGTAACAAGTCTCCAATCTGTTTTGATTGCCTACCTTTTTCAGAAAAGACTCTTCTTGAGCTCTTACCTGCCGTGCAGAAGTCACATTTCTCCTCAGAAGCTGGTAGCCCCATTAATTTCAAACTGTGCCGGTTTAAATGACCCAATCGCCTGTGCCAAAGGTTTCTGTCCAAATCTTCACTAACCATACATTCATATGTACCTAATTGAAAATCAATTGTATATAACCGCGCATTCAAAGTACCTTGGACTGTAAAATGACCTCTACAAATTGATACAAACTTTTCATGAAATTTAACTTCAAATCCTTTCGCTGATAATTGTCTTACTGATAACAAATTATATGAAATATTTTCTACAATTAAACATTCAATAGTTATGCACTCATTTTGCCAAGTTACACGTATCTTACCCTTTTCTTTACATAATAAATGTTCACCGTTAGCTACATAAATTTTTGTTTCTTTACATTCTTGTACATCAAACATACTACTTTTATAACAGCTTTTGATCAAGTGTTCGGTGGCTCCTGAGTCAATAATAAATTTGATATTACCTGAGTTTAAACTGTCACTATACTTTTCCTCTTCTTTTCCTCGAAATGCTGTAAATAATGTCTCGTCTAACGTCTCCTCTGTGGCACAATTTGCTCCAGTTCCTCATCCTCGCATGGGTGGTCTCCGTGACCATGCCCTTCTCCTATACAATTGTCCTCGTCCATGATTAAATGTTTGTCCTTGTCTAGTACTTTCTGTGTTTTTATTTGCTTTGCATTGATAAGATTTATGCCCCTTCTTCCCACAGGTATAACAATTAAAAGTTTGCACTGTAGTTGAGCTGTCATACTGATCCTTATTTGTTAATTTAATTTCAGCATCTAATAATCTCGATTTTATAAAATCTATGTTGACACTTTTATCACTAGATATTGTCTCAATGGATGTTATCACTGCTTCATATTCTGGTGGCATTGCAGCCAGCAAGTAGCACACTTTATCTACCTCTTCGATTTTACTATTAATGGCACATAATTGGCCCACTATTTCATCAAACTCCATAAAAAAATCTTGCAACTTTGTGCCTGTTTTACATTTGAGGTTAATTAATTTACGGCGCAGATGCAATTTGTTTGATACACTTTTCCGTTCGAATTGCTTTTCCAAGGCGTCAATCATTTCCATGGCTGTAGTACTATTATTCTTGACAATTTCTAGATATTTATCGCTTAAACACTGCACGATGAGACACTTTGCTTTAGTGTCGGATTTAGCAAAAACTTTATCTCCACTTTTGTTATACGTTTTGTCAATGGCGTGGTGCACTTCTTTATCCTGCAATATCAGACCCATCCGAAATTTCCAGTCCGAAAACGAGTCTCTCCCGCAGTATGGGCAACGCTAGTAATTTCTCCATGTTTAATTATGCTCTGATGACAATACACTTGCTTTTATATATGCACGCCGGCCGGCGAATGGCAAGACGCCGCCAGACGGGACACGTACCGTGATTTTTCTGATAGCTGTTCTTATCCGTATTTTAACACTTGTTTGTTGTTGTTGCGCAGTGGAAGCGTGCTATTGGCTTTCCATTAATTGCGAAGGACTGCCTGTACTTATTTTTAATATTATATTTACTTCAGGAGACGAGGAAGAAAAACGCCATGTTGGTTTCACAATTTTTTTTTTATTAATCCCAAAGATAACAGAGCTAGTATTTACTAGTGATGAGGTACTAACTAGTGATGGCAATCGATAATATCCAACACCATCAGGGATGCTCCGCGGCTCACGGTTCTCTATCGAACGCGAAAACTTATATAATACAGTATCACGACAGAGTGCCTTGTACAACTTAGCAACTTAATGATCTCGCATAGCTTAGAATCTAAGGTATGTGAAATTTGCAATACGGTAAGTTATGACACTATTCTTCGCACATACCAATATGAGTGCTGATAAATAAGAAAGCAATAATATTTATGCATCATGTTCTTAAGTTTCTTTTATACCACCTAAATTTTTAAATGCCTGACCATATTTGGATGTTTGTATAGAGTATCGTACGAATCTTTACATAATAATCTTAAATCATAAATTTACGACCGAGTCGAATTAGTCGCTTTTTTATGAATTTGCTTGTATTGCTTGTAGCGCTTGTATCGGTCTTTGAAAGGCGGCATGCAGTCATCGAGATATACGTTATATAGAGGTCAATGCATGCAAAATTAACTCTAACGATACAATTTTAGAGATTCTGTTAATACTGATTCAACTGACTTTTATTTAAACAGAAGTGAGTCATTAGTTATTACTAAGCAGTGCGATTATCGACAATGTAACATGACTGCTCTACGCTGACGAAATGTAGCGACCACGTGGCGAGCTGCCACAGTCCACAGTGACGTAGTGAGACTAGTGAGTGATGCGTACACACGTTGATGGGTGCCAGCCGCCGCGCCGGTGCCCCGCGGGGTACCACTAACTAGCTGCGTGAACCTTGGCGGTATAGCTCATGAACTATATACAAATATATGTATGTATTAGCACTTTGCTAAAGCTCCGTAATATTTTTATTTCCAAGATGCTCTTACATGTCATAAGTCCAAAGCAAGGAGTTTTCGTTTTTTCCAGAAAATAAATCCAACTAATTCAAAAACTGCTTCCAAGTTTGACATTCTATGATAGCTACAACTACATTTTGATGTTCTACACTTGGTATAAAGTTATCATTACTTTATACTAATGCTAATAATAATTACTTGTACTAATACTAATAAAGACGTAGTTCGTTGAAATTGGACCTTATTTACGTAAATTATCCCGTATCATTTACTAAAATGGGTGAGATAATACGTGTACCTAAGATATGTTTGTTAAACTTACTTAAACACTAACAATTTCTTAATAAGTATGTGCTAGAGAGAAGATATTTTAATGAGTTTCCAACACGCACTGCATAACTATGCTTATTATAAATTCTTGTAGCCGAGAGCGCTCAGCAATATCTACAAGTAGCTCTCGTCCGTCACACACTCGCGATGTGAACAATTTAATAAAAGTAATTTTAACGTAAAGCGGTTTCAGAAAGCGCGAGTGGGCCAAGTAGTAACCATAGCATGCGGGCCACGAAAACAAATAACGAGCATCAGGGAGGTTTCAGAAAAATCTAAAGCTAATTATGGCCGCTTATACAGGGTTAGGCAAACATCATAATATACGTTTTAAAAGAGTATGCTCTGTAGCCCTAGCACGAATAACTTGCGAGAACGTAAACGTTACGTTAACGTATCGAAATGTCACCATTTTGTATAGGATTTGATCAGCGCCCCTACAGTGCGTAAAAGGAACTAAATTTTGGCAGATTGGAAGGTTTTGACATTTAACGCGTCGAGATATTAACGTGAACGTTTCGTCACGTAAAAAGTTTTGTATGAAATCGTGAGCACGAACCTAATTTTAACGTAAACTCGAAGGCTGGCTTTCGAGAGTCTGTCAAAAATCTACGAATGTTTGTCATTGAGATGGTTGACGTAACGTTTTGAATTTGTAATAAAAACATTGAAATTTCATGTTTTTAATGTGTTTTTTCATTCATATTTCAACTATGAAAAGAATTACAAACGTGGCAGCATGATTACAAGTTGAAATGTACTATTTCATTTATCAGAAACAAAGTAAGTGTTAATTAATTTATGGCACTGGAGGGGAGTGATGCTAATGTACGATGGACCCAAATCAGGACATTTTCTAAAACTACATCAAACAGCCTCTAAATTCCACCGTTCCGGCCCACATTTACAACAACTTCGCTCTTTGGATATGTCTCGCGGCGCTGCAATGTTGTTATGAAAGTCTTCATTGTGCATGGTCAAATCGAAAACAATAAAGCTCTCAGCAGATCGCCCATCATTTAGGTCAACAAATGCACCAGAAGAAGGCAGCGATACTAAAGGAATACCAACGGCTCGTCAAACTAACTACCTATACGAACTTTGAGGTGATGACCATGCTCAAGCCAACAGTCTAACCAATACGAAGAGAAGATTTTAATATGAAATGTAGAAGCTGTGATATTATAATATTATATTATTTATTTAGGTTCTTAATAAAAGTAAACGAAGTGCATTTGTGCGTTTTATTTATTGGTATATCGAAAAGTTCTTGGCTTACGAATTATACGATATCCTCTTGTTGGATGACGAGAAAGGCGACTAAGATAAGAACGGCTGAGCCACTACTCAAGTCGGTGTGAATGGGGTGTTGCTACGCATTGGGCGTACAACAGTGTTGATGGAATGGATCAGTGTGCGCTCCTAATGGTTGGTGCACACTGTTCCATCCGACGCCATTCGCTTTAACCTTCAGTATTTTTCGTATGGAGGGTACTCCAAACTGCAACGCGCATATAACTATTCAACGCTTTGACTAGGAAGACGGTCGCTATATACAGCTATCTTAACACTAGCATCCGTGAGTAGGTCAATATAGGTACCACAACCTCGTCTACAAATTTCAACCATGCAATGTTTACCTACACTGCTGTGTGATTAAAGATTAGCCAGTGAAATTACCTACAGACACATGTATAAAAGACTATTAGGTGGCGAACTCATAGTAGAAGCATTTTTCTTCCCCCTCTGATCGTGCTATGGGCCTGGGTTTAATTGATATCACGCTCTTTTTGCCACAGTATTACTTAAAAATACAGAAAAGGAGATGGATAATAAACAAAGCTACACCAACAGTAGTAATTACTTTATTTTTGGCAAAGTAATAACACACACAAAATTATAATCCAACCATAAGCTGACTCATACAAAATAAACACGTATAGGTCCTAAAATTATTATAATTTCAAAACAACACTATCAATCCGGTTGCAAGTCACAGCACTCCCGATTTTTTGTATCGGTGCATTCATGGAATGCCAAGTGGTTTGTATTTGCGAAACTATTAGGTATATTACTATATACTCGCTCCAGTTTGTCACAGTATTCTTCTTTCCCAGAACAGACGGTAACAGGTATTGTTACTGCTGGGGACCAAAATTCTATCAGAAATCTCCTTCAGTGAACATTTAGAACCAAGAGGGTACACTGCTTGAACTCAATAGCCTTTTTCTGCTAAAAGACCATCAAATTTAGCGCAAGCTACTCTTCACGACGGCTGACGACCCTTCAGGGTTTCATGAGACTCCTCCCTCTGATTGAAGGTGTAGATTCTGATAGTAGTTATTTGTAATTAATATATAGTAGGTAAATTATCAGTGGCACAGATTCTAGGCTTGAGAATTCCTGGCTCATAACTATTTATATATCAAATTATTAAATACCTTACAGTTTAGTTTTCACCAAATAAAACGCCAAAATTGACAAATAGCAATCATAGAGGACTTTGTATAGGCTGAAAACGTAGAAAGAGTATAGTACTAGAAGCGCTATGAGCGTATAATTATCTAAGGGATAGCAATAGTTTATGACGTTGTTTATGGAAATGCCAGTTGAAAGATTTAACCATATTGATGGGGTAAAAAGCAGTACCAGATTTAATTATATTATGATAAACATTAATACCGGCCTGACCTATAACCTATCATCACATACTCAAGTTGTTGCCAATCTACAATCACTATAAAACCTTAGTTATTGGTTTCGGATTTTTATGAATGTTTATAGAATTTAAACTAAAGTTGTAAATATAATTTTACAACCGAAGATATGTTTTTCTTTTGGCTTTGCTATCATAGTCTAAATATGGGAAATTATTACAATCACGTCATCTAAACAACACCCAGTAAACTGGAAGTATAGAACTTATAGGAATAAATAGTGTTGGAATTGGGTCCGTTCTATAATAAGTTAGGTACATTATATGTTGTCTTGCGAAAACAAAGAGATTCAAAATGTTCGGAGCATATTCGAGCATTCTTTTTTTTGCCTCCGGTAAGCAAAATCCATATAATTATCTGGTATAAATTATTTTTTTAACTGGCAACATAGAAATAACGTAATTTTTATGTACATAATATTATATTAAGGTAAGTACGAAAGTTATGACAGAAATGTTTATGTTGCACCATTGTATTATTACTAAAATTGGCGTATTCTCGAATAACCATAAATTGCTAGACAACATGCGAGTGAGAAATGCAGTTAATCTTTACTTACCTTGTTGCCTAAGCTTCTAGTAGGTAATGATGATGATTTTGACCTGACTGTGACAGATTTTGACTGTTTCAGCACAGTCATGACTTAATTTACTATAGTAAATAATATACTTCAACACTTTTTATACTTGTTTTAAAAAGACAAAATGTAGGGAGTCAAAACATTAAAAATGTAAACCATTGTAAGTAATCTAAACAACGGTTTAAATGTATTTTTAATGCTAAAGTAAACTTGGACTGGAACAATAAAAATGGTTTAAAAATAAAAATAAATTTAAGTCCGTTATTTTCCGTAGGATAAGCTAAGTATAAACTTGTCGAATATATTATCGGCTGTGGTTTTCGTGAGATAAATAAATAAATTAGTATTTTTATGGGAACACTACTTTCTGTGTAATAGTTTACTAAATAGTTTCTAACTCGATGAAAACCCTAATAATTAATGAAGATGCATGAAAATATTGGGGTCACGTGTGAGCCAAGACTATCTTCTCTAGTCGGTTTATAAGAGAAAAGAATGGCAACATTCACATAGATTAAGTAGGGTAGGGGAACCGGTCCACAGGCCGGCACCTATCCATCGGCCATTCCTGATCCTCTTGCAGTATTATTTAAATATTAGCTACTTACTATTGCAATATAGGAACGAAAGTCTTGTAAATACTCTTTGATTGAATCGCCTGATACCCTAAAACATTATTCGGTTGGGTTACTATAGCAAACGATTTTTGAAGAATTGTTTAATTTCACGTTGGCAGATGAGAAAGAGTTACGCACGCAAATACAAAAAAAAAAATAGTAACTCGCCTCTCGTTCAACCGTAAGTTTTTTACTGTTATACTAAGTTTTTTTTTTATGCTTGATAGGTTAGCCTTTGGCCACTATCTCACCTGATGGTAAGTGATGATGTGGTCGAAGATGTTGAATTACTGGCTCTCAAGGACAGCTGCCGGAACACACCGTTAGGTGCTTGGCGACAGATTTTCAACTTGATGGTGGTAGCTAGCCAGGCGGGCATTCGCAAAGTGCCCTACCACCATGCTGTAACGACTGCCATCCTAAGACAACAACCGGGACCGACGGCTTAACGTGCCCTCCGAAGCACGGAAGCGCTCAGTAGTAATGTCACCAGCGGTCACCCATCCAACTCATGACCGCGGCGGACGTTGCTTAACTTTGCTGATCGATTCAGAATGGTTAAGCAAACTACGCTACGAGCGCTTCAAAAGTAAATGTTGATTGTTGAGATGTTGAGTGTCGGTAGTGGGGTCTCTATCAAACCCGAGCCTGACATCACCCAACTGCTCCCCGACGGTTGGGTATGCCTAAAAGCATTTACCCCATGACAAAAAAAAAGTATAAGATAAATATGATTGTACAGTTTCACATAGACGGATAAAAATAATTTATAGTGAATTATAGCTGATAGGCTAGCCTTTGACCACAATATCACCTAATAGTGAATTATGACGTAGGCGAAGATGTTGTTCAGGCCGCCCTAGAATTACTAGTATTACTATTAAAGTGTAACAAATTAAATCAAACATTAAAGTATAGTTTTAAGTATGTACTGCCAAAACTATGAGGATGTTGGAATAATTGTGTGTTGGGCTAGTAGGATATTTTAAATGGATACATACATACATATTACACATAAAAATGATTTTTTTAAATTTATTGTATGGATACATTAATTTTAAATCAATATTAAATGTTCCGACCGAAAACTGGGTACTGCTGACCGAAAACTAAAAAAAATGGCCGAAAACCGGCGATTTCGCTATATTTGGATTTATATATTTTTCTATAAATAAGGAAGCACTTGACTTTCTTTTAAATATTAAATACGTAAACTACATTATATAGGGTACCTACATATATCAATAAACAGCGCAGGGCTCAATCTGTATATTTTTTTCTAGCGTCTTAAGGTTGAATGTGCCACTAAATGGCCGAAAACTGAGTATTCTACCCTAGTCATCTTGCATCTTTTGGGAGCCAGGGACCACTGGCTCCCAACAGATAAAGGGGTAGGTATACGCGAAAAGGATAAACAATATTGATATCTGTCTCACTCATTATTATTGCGGTTATGGTATGTGCATCCTTCTCTAATAATTAGTACAATTCATTACGCCGATTCTATTACTATACTCTTTCTACGGCTGAAAAAGAATTCAAACCTCTTTTGGAATGAATCATTAGCTCTTAGAAAGAAGGTACAATTAATTTGATTTACGCCGGATGACGTCACTTTCGTAATCCTATCGAGTTCACGTTAGCCAAAAAACGGTGCGTTGTGCTGTCAACCATCGCCTCCTGCGTAAACGTACTGTAAACTCGATACGTTTACGTTACGGACTATCGAAATGTTCGTGCTTGGGCTACTGCTAGTACTACGCTCTCGTTAGTGTTTTTTTTTACTGGCTTAATTTTATGTCTTCATTAACAATATACTCCGAACTATATTGAACACTACGGCTACAAGAATGAAAGCATTCACACAACCTACAAGCCATTGCAGACTCACGGGCAGCGCTAACTTAAATGCCCAAACCCGCTACCAGTTGGCAGCGTGCCCAGCATGCTGGCAGCCATCGAGATATACGCTGGCAGCATTGCCCCGTTGAATTGCAACGCTTATTCGTGGAGCCAAATAGTTGCCAGCATTTGTTTTGCTAGATATTATATATTCGATTCACATCTGTACGGCGTATACTCTTTCTTAAAAACATGTTCAAAATTAGGCTTTTTGAGACTGACTTCACCTTAAGCAGCTTTTGTTATTGACACGATAAAGATTCATTTGCTTTAGATCCAAAACCGTTTATACAAGGGCAGGTCAGTGTCGTGCAAAGTGTTCAACTGAATGACTGGACCAACTGACCATTGGGCATGGGTACTTGAACACGCATCCTACGTCTGATCAGCAATTTGAACGTCCCCTGTTTAGTTCTGCTCTCTACGCTGCGCTGCTCTGCCTTTGTAAAATGAGAATCAAGCTAAGTGTTAGCTAGTAGTGATCGTTTCATGGCTTCAGTGACACATAGTTATTCTGTGTCGGCGGCGCGGGCGCGGACACGGCCCACGCTCGGACACGTGGCTCGCCCAATATAATATGTTATGTGTTTCGGAAGTCGTTCGCTCTTTACACACAATTATCTTATTTTGAAATTAAAGTATCAAAAATTGTGTTTTGTGTTCACCTTGATTTGGCACGATGCCTGATGATGATTGCTGATGGAAGTTACTAAGTACCTCATTATTCGTAACATGTCTCTAATAGCTCTTCAGGTTATTGAATACTTGTTTATATTGGATGTTCCATACTAACTATTTAGAATTAGCAATGTTTTCAGGATTTATTCATAATAATAATAATAATAAAATTTGCCCTGCTGCTGGCGGCATCCAAGTTTTTTGTAACATTTGTTTAGTTATATAAGAATGTTGTAAAAAAAAATTATGTCATCAAATAAATGACGTGAATAATAATAATAGCTCTTTATTCCAGACTCTGGGATCTATATAACATTGCTAAGAACATTACAAAAAATTGATTTAAAAATTAGATGTAAAAAAAACATTATAAAAACAAGAAAGTAAAAAAATAATAATAAATTGTTATAATAGGCGTCGCAGTCTGCGTAAATGTGTCGGCCAAACTTCTAATGATTAGATTTTTACACATGTCAACCCTTGACATGAACGATGCTATCCTTTTGCGCTGTATAGCGTTGAATGTGTCTACACGGGATACAGTGAACACTTCAGACGCACTGCAATACCAATTCAGGCCCATAAGACGCCTGAAAATTTTGTCGTTTGCCACACGTATCCCGTGATGCGCTTTCTTGGTATACTTAGTCCACAGTTAACATGTTTTTTTTTATACAAAAGGTGACTAACAAACAGTCGGTCCACCTGATGGAAAGTGGTCAACGCCGCCTATGAACACCCGTAATATCCGCAGCATTACTGGTGCGTTGCCTACCATTAAGAGAAAGGACTCTATTCACGCCTCTTTTGAAGCGGTTTAGGTTGTAGACCTGAGGAAAAATCTGATACTTCATGCAGTGCACCGCTCCAGAGATGAGAGCAGTACTCCATATTCGGCATAACCTGCGCTTTGTATAACAAGAGGCGTTGTTAGGCGTAAAGTACTGCTTGCTCTATTGAGTACACCGAGTTTTTTAGCAGTTAGTCCTGCTTTGCTCTCCAAATGACTCCTAAACTGGACCTCGCTAGATATGTCGACTCTCAAAAATATGCCAATGTTGTTCGTCAAGGTAAGAGGAATGCCTTGAAAACGTGGAGTGAGGTTAAATTCGCTTTTTTTGGCAGAGAACGCGATGGCTTGAGTCTTCGAGGGGTTAAATTGCACCTGGTTTCGCTTACCCCAGTCAGTAACTTGCTCTAAGGAGCACTCAACGGAAGACACAAGCTCTGCTCTCTCATTCATCATCTCAGATATAGGAGCATTTGCACGGCCTAAATCCGCATAGCAATGAATATTACTTATTTGCAATAAGTCATTGATATGCAAGATGAATAGTGTGGGCGATAGCACAGACCCTTGTGGAACTCCAGCATTAATTGACATGGTCTTTGAACAAGCTCCATCAATGACGGCTCTTATGCAGCGACCATACAAAAAAATGGCAATCCACGTGCAAAGCCTCTCTGGTACGCCGTAGGAACTTTTTTTTTTTTTTACCTGATAGTAAGTAGTAGATAAGTGATAATGTGGTCGAAGATGTTGTAACCTAGAATTACTGGCTCTCAAGGACAGATGCCGGAACACACCGTTAGGTGCTCGGCGACAGATTTTCAACTTGAGGTTGGTAGCTAGCTAGGTGGGCATTCGTAAAGTGCCCTACCACTATACTGTTACGACTGCCATCCTAAGACAACAACCAGGACCGACGGCTTAACGTGCCCTCCGAAGCACGGAAGCGCTCAGTAGTAATGTCACCAGCGGGCACCCATCCAACTCCTGACCGCGGAGGACGTTGCTTAACTTTGCTGATTGATTCAGAATGGCTAAGCAAACTTCGCTACGAGCACTTCAAACTTTGCTTGTAGCAAAGTAACTTTGCTAGAAGCGCCCTATGCCAGACCTGATCAAAGGCTTTTGCGATATCCAGGCTGACTGCAAGAGCTTCGCCTCTAGGTACCTCAAGAGCTAGGAATTAATCACTCGCTCCATAACTTTGGAGAGCATAGAGGTAATCGCTACAGGCCTGTAATTTGCTGGGTCGGAACGGTTACCTTTTTTCGGAATAGGGTGGACATGGGCAATTTTCCAGCTAGACGGCACGATACCAGAGAAAAAGAGAACAGACGCGATAGGACGGGAGACAGTTCCGGTGCGCATTTCTTCAATACGATGGGCGGTATGCCATCCGGCCTACTAGACTTTTTTTTCATCAAGAGTCCACAGTACCTTCCGCACAGCCGCCTGCGTGATGCGGATTTCCTGCATCGAACATGAGCAATTAGGCGGTGAGGGAGGTACTGCGCCGCCGTCATTAAGCTCGACCCTTAATTTCGAGGCAAAAAGAGAACCAAGAATATCGGCTTTCTCTTTTGCGCTATGGGCCAAGGAGTCATCCGGTTTGCGTAAAGGTGGTAGCGCAGATCGGCAAAAATTACCTTCTGCAGCCATTGCTAGCGACCAGAAAGCACGACTGCCAGAGGGGTGACTTGCTAACTGATCGCCAATCTGGCTTATGTGGGCGCACCTTGCTCGATTAACAGTTTTCTTAGCTAATCTGGAAGAGGCATTCAGTTTTTTCTTAAACTCATCAGTTGTTGGATCTTTGCCCTCCGACGCCGCAGCCCAGGCTTTATAAGCTGCAAGCTTGGCTTTTGCAGCGTCGGCACAAGACCTGTTGAACGACGGCGACGGCTGACTACGGCCGCCTACGCGTACTTTGGAATTAGGAATGAAACGTTCCATTCCTTGGAGTACGACGTCAGCAATAGAGTCAGCACAGATGGAAGGATCATCTGATGCAAAACATAACTGAAGCCATGGATATGAAGAAAAAACTCACGCAACCCATCCCAGTCGGCAGATTGATAATGCCACACCTGACGCGTTCTGAGAGGTACAGCGTCAGGCAGAGTTGTCAGCACAGTTGTTCGTACCAGGCAGTGGTCTAATGAACCAAGCGGTGCATCTACCGCTACCTGGTAATTGGCTGGACGTGTAGTCAATATTAGGTCTAGTAAGGAGGGTTCGTGGTTGTGAACATCAGGCAATCTAATAATTCCAGTGACAAGCTGAGAAAGACCATAGGTGAGTGCGAGTTCGTGAGCAGCTCTCCCTGCGTGATCGGTTTTACGGGATCCTAACCAATCGGCATGGTGACCGTTAAAATCACCTAGTACCACAATTTCAGCAGAGGGGAACTTTTCAAGCACTCTGTCCAAACCGTTTGAGATATTCTCATAAAGACGAGTAGTCTCTGCGTCGCCAGAATGCGACCTATACACACACATGTACACACGAGATTGACCACCATAGTCAACACTTGCCCATAACAGCACAGCATATATCGTCCCGGACGTACGTGCACACCCCGGCGCGAGGAACAAACGCGTGCTCTAGCGGTTATCCAGGGTAGTGCAGATATGAAGTGTCGGCCGGGGGAGAAATTTGCGTCTCCGTCAGGAAGAAAAGGGATGGCTTGGCCGTTTCTAGCTGGTGATGCACGTCGTCAAAGTTAGAGTGAATTTGGGGCCGTTTTGATGAAACCAATTTCCTTTTTTATTAGCCATGATTGTAAATTAGAATTTACTTTATTTATTAACAACAGTGTTACAAGAAGCAAATGGAGAAAACAGCTAGGTGACTGGTGGGTGTGGGGTACGGATGGGCCCCCGGTCCCCCCTGGAAGCAACTGTCGGGATCCACACCGGTCTCCTACTCCGCCACGACAGTCACTTCGCAGGGTTATGCGCGGAATGGCAGGACAGCTTCCCTGGGCGGAGGTAACGCGTGATCCCGGGGTTCAGGTCCCCAACTATCCCGCGGGCGGCCAGCGGTCAACCGTTTCACCGGGTCTCCCTGGACCCCAGGCCTACCCCTCACAACTGCAAACAACAGTCGCTCCCTAAAAACACTCGGTCCCAAAGTATTCGCCGGTATAGTACATCATCTGGGGAGGACTGGTTCTCCCGCAACAGTGGCGGAACACGTTGCCAAGAATGACAACATTTGGCGACACGCTTACACGGGAGGGTGGTAATAAACCAGGCGGGTATCCAAGGATACCCTACCACCACGAATGGTTTCAAGTGGAGTTGAGGGTATGACAGCACACAGGCAAAGCTTGTATGATGTCAGGGCCTGCAGGGAATGCGGCGAGCACGCCTCCACGCTTACCCCCCGAAACATGTGTAAAATGTTTGACAGAAAGACCTAAATAGTGTAATTTTCACGTCAGGCGCCGCTTTATAAAACTTTCTGGCAACCATGTTGGCAAATTAATATGTTAATAAAACACTTTAAAAATATGAAATATATGTCTAGTGACAATGCCGCCTGATTTACTTACTAAGCCGACTTGACGTCTCACACACCACGCTTCTACACGAAACATCCTCACAAGATATTGACTCTAAGACGTCGTCGTAAACAATGGCCTATGAGGAAAATTAGGCGGAATTGTCACTAGATATATTTTTAAGTGTTTTAAAAATTTTATGTTATGTTTAATAAATTTTATGTTATCTTAAATATTTTCAAAATATTTGTTATTATTAAATATGAATTTCCACAAAGTAACGCCTGAATCTATTTATTAACCTAAACACAGCAATGTTTGTTTGTACACTACAGCTTCAAGCAGTATGTTGTATACTGCGATGACCAACACAGACTTGCTGAAGGCAGCTTCTACATGATGTCTGTGTTTTTTACTCCTTCACGCTAAAAGCGCTGAACCGATTTACATTAAAATTGTAATTTATAACATTCTAAAGCTCTTAAGAAATTTTTAAAATGTAGGTTTTTATAGATATTTTCCTGGTACCTACAATAAAAATAAAGAAATTAAGAACAAGTTTATTCAGATAAAAAGATTAATCAGTACTAATATTATAAATGCGGAAGTAACTCTGTCTGTCTGTCTGTCTGTAACAGGCAGACAGACAGAGTTACTTTCACGCCAAAACTTCTGGGCCGATTTGAATGAAATTTGGTATGGAAATAGTTTGAGACCCGGGAAAAAACATAGGATAGTTTCTATCCAACTGCGCAAAAAGAGATTAATGTTTTTGTGCGATAACCGACATACGCGCGGGCGGAGCCGCGCCCGGAAAGCTAGTTATACATATTTTTAATTGGAGCGACTGGAAATTTCCGAAGTAAATTGGCAACTGCATCTCAATCTCGATGCAATGCTTAGCACTCGATCGGCTATTTAAAGGGAATAGACGACATTTCATCCAAATATAGCACATCTGAAATAGCTGAATCCTTTCGCAATATCCTTTATTTGGACAGGACAGGACAGAGCCACGTCTTCCAACATTCGTTTAACTATGGCTAGTTTATACGTAGCGTAGCTATTGATTTTAAAGATTTCACGCAGGAAATTTAAGTTAAGCACATTCCTGGATAAGCATCTTTACATGACTCAAATACCTTATTCACATCGTATATAATTTAATAATAACATAAATATTAATTCAAGAATCTAGACCAGTCAAATGAACCCAAAACAATACTTACATTGTAGGTTGGTGAAGAGTTAGATATCCCGTGTTCCAGGTGATGCTGCAGCATCAAGTCAACGTTACTACGTTTTGTAATTATGATTAGTAATAGGACACCAACATTCGAGTTCATCAGACCTGCACAAGTTGCCTTAAGTAAAACCTGAAAAGGTCATGACGTAATTCTATTGAGGTATTATAGCAAATCGTAATATAGTCATACTCCAATGAAATAATATCGTATTGGGTTTATAGATTAGTTAGGAGTGACGTCACGGTCGTCTTATCATATACACGGGCTCTCTTTTTATTTTATTCATAAAAAATATTATATTATAGTTTAACGTCAAAGAAAGTTAAGGAACAATAAAGCATAGTGCAAAGTCTTAGTGAAAGTGTTATGTGCTCAAATATCACAGTGAAAGTTAAGTTATCATTGAATGTAATTTATTGATTATCAGCTGTATGCTCGATCTACCCACTATATTGAGTGTTTACCTATATTGTTGTGGCATAAAAAACCCACAACCGTTCTGCATCCTGTATGCAGTGAACTGATTTTTTTTAACGGTTGTGAAGTAGAACTCGAATTATTAGTGTGTTTCGTCAATATTCTAAAATACAAACAATATATTGCGGAAATAATTTTTTGGCTAACACCGCCATCTGAACGTGAGTAGGGATACTACATCTGGTAGCTCGCTATTGTGATTTATTTGTTGGGTCTAGCGCCGCTGTGTCTAACTTCACTTCACTTCGATCATGCCTCAATGCGCGGAAAATTTATGGGAACAAAAGATGGAGTTACTTGTTCCAAATATGGTTATAAAAGCCACAAATATTATGTATAAATACGTACTTACTACATTGACCTACGTATATCTCGATGACTTACTACTGCTTTAAGTTCCCACTTGGTTACGCCGCTCTGGTTGGCCGCTTTATTACTTGTATTGACATAAGAATAGGAAAGAGTCGTAATGTACCACGGGTATTGTTATCATATTTAGCAGCCCTTAACAAGCATAAATATGTATATATATTATAAATTCGATACATCGTTCATTTAATAAGAGCCATAGTGTATACTTTCGCTTGCACCGTGTACCTTAATAGGTACAAGATTATAAAGTCAAACGTATTATGTTTATATGCCAGTTTAATTAATGTATATTCTATAAAAAAAACATTGCTGCCGTTGTGTCAATAGTTGTTTCAACATATTATTTGCTCTAATAGAACGAACCAAAATAATTATTATATCTTACTTATTATTTCTATATCTTCGTCTCTTTGCCTTCTGAAATTCGTATACAGAGACGTTGCATATCTATACTGATATCAGTTTATTACTTAAATCTAATATCAAGAACTTTTAATATAAATGTTCTTGATATTAGTGACGCCAAAACTCAGCGCTTTATAGAATCCTTGAAGGATACAGGCCTTACACAGCTCATAGACAAACCGACTCATTTTACCGCCGCGCCGGCAGTTACTTTTATTGAATTATGATCCGAATTCTAGGTATGCGGTAACTGTTAAATATGTATTTGTGAACATGCGCGAGGCAAATACCTAATGTCACCTGTGTTCCGGCGAATTGAGTATCCGATATTTTGTGAATTGGATCTAGTATGAAGATATTAATAGTATGATACGAGTAAGGTACTTTTCGTTAATTGAAGCAGTGATGGCACAGTGGCATTGACTATGGACTGCCGCGCAGCAGGTCCATGGTTCGAATCCCGCCGCGGAGCTTCACCGCATGGTGGAAGGGCATTTTGCGAATGCCCGCCTGGCTAGCAACCACCCTCAGGTAGAAAATCTGTCGCCAAGCACCTAACAGTGTGTTCCGGTAGCAGTCCTTGAGAGCCAGTAAAATTACAGGCATATGAGACTTCAAATTCAAAATCATTTAAGTATTCAATTTAGGCGTCTACGACGCTCTTATGAAGGTCAATTACAAATTTTAATATTGAAATATTCTACATTGTACTGCCACGTTCAGCAAAAAAAAATATAGAGCCACTGCGAGAAGAACGGGCATGAAACTCGGGGCCATTCCTTTAAACGTCTTTTAACAATGTGTTATATATACAATATAACACGATTATTACAATAGTTGTTTAAATTACGTAGGTAACAGATGATATCTTGGCAGAGGCGGAATTTTCCAAGCATTTTTGTCGTTTAAGTAATCACTAACTGTGTAGTAGGATTTCTCAATTTTTTTTTCACATGCAACTTGAATTTTTCTTCTGTGAGCATTGTAATATGTTTGGGAATTTTATTATAAAACCGCACACAATTACCTAAAAGGACCTTTTATTTGTCTTTGCTAGTCTAAAACCTGGTACTGCTATTTTATATTTATTCCTAGTGTTGTAGTCGTGGTTGTCACTATTTAATATAAATTTACTCATTTTTTTCCGAACATACATAATATTTAGACTTAAGAACTATGTCTCAAGGTGACGGGCGCAGTGCAATTTGTGACTTGTGACGAAATGCATCTGTTATAGGCAGAGGTTAGTTCGCTTAACATCAGGTGGGCAGTTCCAATGAAATAACAATCACGCGCTAAGCAAACCGTCATATGAACTACGTAAATGGATCCAATACGAGAATGGTGCGGGGCAGAACGGAAACATTCCCGCTGTAGGGGCACGCTTACGGACCACGATAAAACATCACAGTTAAACCGAACGCAATCACGCAAACACATCCCATCAGATTAACAAAATCTGACTAGCTAGCTGTTTCAATGGGGTAAATTTCAGTTTGTTAATTAATAGCCTACGCATGTTAGATGAACGCCAAAATTTATATTGATGGAAGTAAATATTTCTAACCAACCATTGTATACAAAATGAAATACAATATTCTTGTGAGCTTTAAAATCAAACCCGAATTTGTCGAAACGTGGGTTATTTTGCAATCTCTTATGAGATGGTCAAACAACTATAAGAAGCTTTTTTTTTTTATTATAGTGCTAGTGTTTATAAATGCATTTGATTTCATGTCGTTAGTCTGATAGCAGGACTAGACCAGGAAACCAATTCAACTGCAGCGAGTCTTAAAACAGAGAGACGTTATTTCTCCGAAACTGTTAAAGAACGCGTTAGAGTAAGTTTTCAAGCTCACGGGCAGGAACTGACCTGGATATGAATCTATTATAATTTGTATGTTCTTCAACTATGAGCCAATCCAGCAAGCCACATCGTTCGAAGAACCGATAAACAATGGGGAAGAATGGTGCTGGACTCTGCTGGAGGCACAACCTGAAAACGCTGGAGAAGTAGATCGCTTCTGTTATATGTATCAACGATATCGTGAAGCCACAACTAACCGATACATTTTATCATTTGCATAACGTTAAATTTACATTTATCATTTTGAATATGCATAAATTATTATTTTGAAATTTTCTTCTATAGCCGTTTTTGAGGGTTCATGTCATGTCCGTCTGTCTGAGGTTTTGCTAAGAGACCGTTAGCGCTAGAAAACTGAAATTTTATATGGGTATGTAAATTAATCACGCTGACAAAGTGGTAAAATAAAGTTTTGAAAAAAAATTGTTTTAGCGTAGCTCCCTTACAAGTGAAGTAGGGATGGATTTTTTTTGTCGTCAAACCTGACGTGCATGGTATCGTTGAATGGGTCTTTTA
Organism: Plagodis dolabraria; assembly: GCA_963854805.1. Taxonomy (NCBI): domain Eukaryota; kingdom Metazoa; phylum Arthropoda; class Insecta; order Lepidoptera; family Geometridae; genus Plagodis; species Plagodis dolabraria. The sequence goes on along the minus strand of OY978454.1, from coordinate 651,209 downwards.
AAATTACTTGGGGGTTGCTTAAAGTGTTTTTCAAATTAATGCTAACAAAATAATTAACAAAATATTAAATTTTTGTTCCAGCCCCCCCAATTTCAGGTAGGGGCGTTGCCCCCCCCCCCTCTAAAAGCTACACTGCTGGCTTGAAAAATTAAAAAAATGCTTGCTCTAGAGATTTTGTAATAGATTCAACGTCGGCGCGACATTTAGAACAAGCCATGTACTCTAAAACTAGCCTTAATTTGTAGTCTAAAAGGTTGAGAACTAGGCTAGATAAAGGCCACTCTTCAGCTCTTATAAGGTCTGGAACACTGGCTTCAAGCCAGGCTTGGATAGTTCATGTTTTGCGAACAGGTGCAGAGTCCTAACGGAAAGTTCAAGGTTCCTTTTTAATAAAAGTGTATATCTGAGAGGTATGAACACGATTAATTACTGTGTCTTGATACACTTTGGCTGAAGTTTTCACTTCTTTTTCAAAAAATATTATCTTTGTGACGCCTTGATAAGACACGCCCCACCAAATGACCACGTTGTACCATTTAAACCACTCGAGCAGCTTCTTTAGAACTGTGAGCGTACACTTTATCATTTTGCTTATTGTAATGCTCTTCAATCGTAAGATTTTTTCATCGGTAAAGAAAATATTTTTGTGCCCTTCACCTGCGTATCGCGACGGAAGGAATTTGGATCAGTCCACTCTCTTTAATTGTAATTATTGATTTAGGGTGCATGTTCTGTAAATCGATCATATTAAGCACCGAGCATCAGGTCTTGTTTTATAATATGCACATTTTTCGTGCGAGAATCTTCATACCCACTTTGTGCAAGGCGATTACTGCAATCCTATTTTCTGTAACACCCCATTCCATATTATTATAATTTGATAATGATAACGAAAAAAATAGTGAAATGGCGAGAAATCGAAAGAACTTTTTAAAATAATACACTTACGCGTTCTTAATTCAAAATAATTAAAAAGTTGAAAAAAAAAGGAAAAGTATTTTTGTAACAGCAGTTATGGCCAGACTAGTTATACCATAGAAAAGAGAAAGCAATAGAAATGTGAAGGGGGCGTGGCACGCTAGCTCAGCATACTCCTAAACAGGAGTATTTACGTCAAAGAACTATAATGCCACTGACAGTCGAACCGCGGTTAACGCGCCGCATGCATATCCGTCAATTTATATGAAAATTCCGCGTTGTGCTGTTATAAGTCGCAGATTTAATGATGTCACAAATGTAAAGAAAGTAGGAATATCCTATCACCGGAAAACTTAATAAATTGTTCCTAAATGTTTTATATTTCGCAAGAACAAAGTCGGTACAATCTGACATATAGTGATTCATGATTTTTTTTTATCGTCAAATTTTATCGATAAATTGTTAGTCACTAAATGACACCTCATTCCAATATCTAATTTGGAGCTTTCCTGTTAGACCGACGAAAGCAAGCACCATCTGTCCCACTGCTATTAGTGCATATAGAACTTTTATCTGGGCGTAAATTTTTACGTGTAGGTCAAAAGGTTAACCTGAATTAAATTGACAAATTATTCAAATATTCTCAAGAACACGCAATTTTTCAAGGTTAAAATTTCAACTTCAACTCTTGTTCTGTGGCTTCTGTGGGCACCACCACAATTTCACCAATGTCACATAGTTATATGGACCATCAAACGAAGGCGATTTTTTAGTTATAATGAGTGTTCCGTATTTTTACTAGCATTTCTCCAAGTAATGAGTAGCATCTAGCATCTCTTAATCATGTTAGCACAAACAATACAACATCTTCATTATCTTTACATATAAGTTTGAATGGAAATGTATTGGGTCATAAACTTGAAGCACCCGCACTATCTTCAGGCGGTATACGCTCCCAGCAGCCATAAGTGCTGCCACCTATCACATAGAAACAAGACACTTCTACGTCGTCCATCCTCACAGCAACGTCTCGTTCGCTGAATATTTCGCGTGTGACACAAACCGCGGAGGAATACAAAAGTTATACTCAAAATATGTGATTAATAAGTGAAATTAGCATAAGGAAGTACACAAGTCGCCAGAACCTGCGAAACCTTTCTGGAATCAAACCCGGGCCCGGTAACAGGAGCATACGCCACGCGGTACTGGGTAAGTGATTCAATACATTTTCCGAACATCAGCTAGAAATTCTATTTACGCAACATAATTTTGGACCTTCGAACCGAATAGCAAATGGTCTTGTGTATTGTTTGTGCTAATTATATCTGAGAACTAACAAAATACCAATAATTTACGAACCCCACGCGTCGGTTCTAATTTGGAAATATACTCTCAGGCAGCGATTGTACTAAGATAATCCACTGAGTATTGTATTTATCTGTTGACATATTACGTATTTCAATAGCTTAGTAATAGTTAAATATCCAAAATATTATAAATTTAGCTACTTTAACATTTTATTCTCTCACGAGGGTAGACTATTTTCACATACAAAAGCAGTGCACACGAAGCGGTGCACGCTAGATTTCACGAACGCTGGAGCGCCACTGCAAGCGCGCGATAGCTAAAGCGATAAGCTTTTGTAGTATTTAATGTTTTATATATATATCCAATTTAGTTATTTAGCTGTATCTGTTTACGACAATACACACCCTATGTACTGTAATATTACGTACACAGTACGTCACATACACTAATTATTTAATACTTCTAATAATTGCCAATACTTGTCGATTATTATTATAGCAATACGATAGTCGCACGAGTGTTACGCACTGGTCACTATTCCTAAAACATTCTTTACGTTACGCGTGAGAATATTTTAATCTAAAAATTGCCTTACTTATATATTTATATCCGAACTCCTACAATCGAACTACCTACTACTTATTAACAAATATACTCGTATATATTTAAATATTACCTATACCTTAACGTATCGATCACCGTAAGTCCTTCGTGTATTCGTAAATCTATTACTAGTTTACTTTCTTATCAGTATCATGGAATACGAACAACTTACTTTCGAAAGAGATTTATGTATTTCAAGCCTTCGGCGTATGGTGGATTGTTCCGAAGATGAAGCCGAATTTCGTGTCCGAGTAAAAGAATTAAATTCAATTAAAAAACAATTTATAGCAGTTCAACTAAAAATCGAAAAATATGTAGCTAAAACCGGTGAATTCAATAAAGAGGAACATTTAGCCATTCGCGAACAATTTGATAATTTGTACTACAAAATTCAAGTCGTTCTTGATGCAACGAAAGAAATTAAACGTAAACAAAGCATTGCAAATGCATCAGCTGTATGCGCGCACACATCGCCACATCAACCGGTTCACCATCGCCTGCCTGTGTTATCTTTGCCTACGTTCAACGGCAGTCTTACAGAATGGAATGCGTTTTATGATTTATATAAGTCATTAGTACATGATAATATAAGTTTATCGAACGTTGAACGTTTTCGATATTTGTTGTTGTCGTTACGCGGTGAACCGCTTAATTTGATCAAATCAATACCTATAACTGATGTTAATTACGAGAATGCCTTGCAAGTATTACTGAATCGTTATGAAAACAAGCGCATTATTGCCACTAAACACTTAGATAAAATAATAGACGTTCAACCTATGAACGAAAGAACCACAGAACAAAGCTTACGTCATATTCTTAATGTTTATCATGAAAATTTAACCGCATTAAAATCATTAGATCTACCGGTTCAACATTGGAGTTTTATACTATTAAATATTTTGTTACGCAAAATTACTCCTGAAATTCGCAAACGTTTTGAGATTTCTCTGACGTCATCAAGTGAAATACCTTCTGTGGATATATTACTAGACTTCCTCGATAAAGAATTATCGGCTTCGGAAGTTATGTCATCCTCGGTACAGAGCCGAGCGATGAGTGCCGTGCGCCACGCTCCGTCGCTCGCGCATCCCGCGCGCTCCACGGGCTCGGCCACCGCGGGTTCCGCCGCCGCCGCCGCCGCCGCCGCCGCCGCGCGCTCTGTCTTCGCCCGCTCCTACTCAGATCAGCAGCGCTCGGCCACACCTGCGCGCCATACCAGCTCCATGAACATTCATGCTGCTACTTTCCCTAATGAAAACTCGCCTAGAATAAAATGTACCTTTTGCAAGAATTCTTCACATACTTTATACCGATGCGAACATTTTAATAAACTGACTTTAACTGAAAGAAAACAATTTATTTCGTTAAACAAAATATGCATTAATTGTTTATGTGCTGGTCATAGTTTAAACGATTGCAAGTCAAAGCACAACTGTCGTGTTTGCTCACAGCGGCACCACACTTCTATACATAATGACACAGATTCAGAAGGGAACGTATCTAATGTGACCTTTTCGAATCAACATTCATTTATTCCTAAGTCCAACAGTTTGGTAGCGGATATCTACTCCCCTAAACATAGTGATTTAGTTGCAAAAACTTCACCCTATACGCCTGCCTCGGGCTCAGCAGCGGACTCATTTTCTCCTAAACTGACATTTGGTTTAGAAGCGGAAACATCCCCTGAGCATGCCAGCTTGGTAGCGGAAACATCGAATGCGCTCACACCCTCGCATGTTTCTTCGGGGCATCACAACAATTGTACGGTTTTACTCACCACAGCGCTCGTAAACGTCCGACCGTCAGATTCAAATACCTACACCCCACGACCCGTGCGTGCCCTTGTGGACCAGGGTTCGCAGGCTACTCTTATCACGGAATCATGTGTTCAGCGCTTAGGCCTGCCGCGATTTCACACGCATGTTAGCACAACAGTGTCGGGAATAGGGGATAGGAGCGAGCAGCCGCGTGGGTTTGTCATCGTTGAGGTTACGCCTCATAACAAGACTGAACCGAAACTTTTGGTTGAAGCACTGATCTTACCAAAGATTACGTCGTATGTCCCATCCATTCCGAGTACTTTCGAGCAAATATCGCACTTACAAAATTTGTCTCTTGCGGACCCTGAATTACGTTCGGCGCGTCCCGTGGAGCTTTTGATTGGTTCTGACTACACGGACCGTATTTTACTAAATGACAATATTAAAGGCCCACATAATACACCAGTAGCAATCAACAGCATCTTTGGTTATTTATTGAATGGCAAAATCGCACACTCAATTCCTGTTCAAGTGCATACAAACCTAAGCACCTGTCAGCTAGACCTGCAACTCATGAAGTTCTGGGAATTCGAGTCAGTTTCAGAACACAAACTGCTGACTAAAGAGGAGGAACTGTGTGAGAAGATTTTTGTTGAAACTCACAGCCGTGATGAAACCGGCAAGTATATAGTTGCACTTCCATTTAAAAGGGATGCTCCCCCTCTCGGCAACTCTCGTGATATCGCTTTATCTCGTTTACAAAAACTCGAAAAACGACTTGAGCGTGATCCTGCTTTACGAGCAGAGTACACCCAGTGTTTTCAGGAATATTTAGATATGGGACATATGGAGACAGTCCCAAATACTGTAAACTCCGAAAAAACGCCCTATTATATACCGCACCATTGCGTTGTAAGAAAAAACGCAGCTACCACTAAAGTTAGAATAGTTTTCGATGCGTCATGCAAGACTACGTCCGGACGCTCACTCAATGATAATTTACTGATTGGTGAAAAACTTCATCAAGACATAACTGAAGTTCTTTTGAAATTCCGATTAAACAAAATTGTTTTCACTGCAGATATCAAAATGATGTATCGCTTTATTAACCTACGCGTACAAGACCGCGATTTTCAACGAATTCTTTGGCGAAAACTTCCCACTGATCCTGTCCGAGAATACCGCCTATGCACGGTGGCATTTGGTGTTGCCAGTTCTCCTTTTCTTGCGTTGCGCGTTCTACGCCAATTAGCCTTAGACGAGGCAGCCCCATATCCACTTGCTTCTCAAGTGCTTCAAAACTCAGTTTTTGTTGATGATTGTGTTTCTGGGGCGCAGACTCTAGAAGAAGCTCTTGCTCTTCAACGCGAACTCACTGCTATATGCAAAGCAGGCTCTTTTGAGTTACGTAAATGGACAAGCAACAGTTCTGAATTTTTATCTGCTGTTCATAATGACGAATGTAACAAAAACGACTCGCACATTTTGTCAGCACTTGACTCTGACTCTTCGGTGAAAGTGCTAGGTCTCAAATGGAGTCCCCACTCAGATTGCTTTTCCTACAAAGTTCAATCTACAAATCAAACATGCACGAAACGCATAATGCTGTCGGAAATTTCGAAGATATATGATCCGTTAGGATTTCTAAGTCCGATCATATTACTAGCAAAACATTTGATTCAACTTCTATGGGTTGCTGGAACAGGCTGGGACGAAGCTCCGCCCCAAGGAATTAGCGAGCTTTGGCTCAAGTTCATATCTGAACTTCACTTACTACAGACAATTTCAATACCGCGATATGTACTTCCGGCCAAGACTGCGGCACAAATCCATGGCTATTCCGATGCATCAGAGAAGGCAATTTCAGGATGTGTCTATCTTCGTATTATTGATGCAAGTGGTACCATACAAGTACACTTACTACTGGCAAAAACGAAACTTGCCCCGTTACGACGGGTCAGTCTTCCACGCCTTGAGTTAGCAGGTGCTCTTCTCCTATCTAAATTGATAGAGAAGATTCTAAACACTTATAGTGAAATTATAGCTATCAAAGACGTTTATGCCTGGAGTGATTCAGCAGTCACTTTGGCTTGGTTACGGTCACCACCGCATGAGTGGCGTACCTACGTTTCTAATCGCATAACTGAGACAACATCACGTGTTCCCGCTGCACACTGGGGTCACGTGAGATCCGAAGATAACCCAGCGGATATATCGTCCCGCGGTGTCTTACCTTCGCAATTAAATCAACAGCAATGGTTCCATGGCCCTTCTTGGCTTTCTGATGATCAAACGAAGTGGCCAGTTTCAAAAGTTGACTTTAACACCGACGAAGAACGCCGTAAAAACTTACTTGCGTTTGTTTCGTCAGTTTCCGAACCTGAATTTTTAACAAATTTCATAGAGCGATTTTCGTCGCTACCTAAGCTTCTACGAGTATTCTCTCTATTTATGCGCCTAGCTCAAAAATTTCATAAGATTCCGATATTATTATCTCTAAAAATTACAGTCCACGAAACAAAAGTAGCTCTCCATAAAATAATTTACCTTGTTCAACAACAAGAATTTGCGGACGATATATCGCGCATTTCTAATGGCGATAATTGCTCTAACCGTATTCAAAAGCTCAGGCCTTTTCTTGACCAAGCCGGTCTTCTTAGGGTCGGCGGCCGAATCCAACATTGTCACCTTCCTTACGATGCCAAGCATCAGATCATTTTACCTCAGCGACATGCAATAACAAAACTTTTAATAAATTATTACCACTTGACTCATCTACATGTAGGTCCACAAACCTTACAGTTCTTAATGTCCCAGAAATACTGGATATTGTCAGCACGCCGTGCCATTCGCTCACAAACCCGACTTTGCGTGCGATGCTTTCGTACTCGGCCTATTGCACCGCAGCCTATTATGGCACCTCTTCCCTCTGCAAGAGTACGTGCTCATCGCCCGTTTTTGCATGTAGCCGTTGATTTTGCCGGCCATTTTTACCTTAAATCTGGCCCGCAACGTAATGCTAAAGTTATAAAAGCATACGTGAGTGTCTTTGTTTGCATGTCTTCAAAGGCACTGCACTTAGAACTTGTACCAGACTTATCCACTGAATCGTTTCTCAATGCTTTACGACGACTTATTTCCCGGCGTGGGTTATGCACAGACATATATTCCGACTGTGGTCGCAATTTTGTTGGATGCAACAGGTATCTTAAGGAACTCTACACTTTTCTTAATAACTCAACCAATCAAACGGAACTTACTAAAAAACTTAATCAACTTTCTATTACGTGGCATTTCAATCCACCATACGCAAGTCATTTTGGTTCTATTTTCGAAGCTGGGGTCAAAAGCATGAAGACCCATTTACATCGCGTCGCAGGCAATCTTACTTTAAATTATGACGAATTTAATACACTTCTATGTCAAATAGAGGCCGTCTTAAACTCTAGACCTATAACTCTTCAAAGTAACGATCCTATTGATCCTTTACCACTAACACCCGGACATTTTCTCATCGGGGAACCATTAACTTCACTTCCAGAAGTAAATTATGAATCAGAAAGTGTATCACACCTTGTTCGCTGGCAAATTATACAACAAGCAGTGCAACATTTCTGGAAACGCTGGTGCGTAGAATATCTACATCAGCTTTCCCAACGAAGTAAATGGTTCCGCGAGTCGCCTCACACACCCCTCACCGAGGGTTCAGTAGTAGTGCTGGTAGACAACTCACTGCCGCCCTTGCAGTGGCGTCTGGCGCGTGTACACAAGTTACATCCCGGAGCTGACGGTGTTACTCGTGTAGTCACAGTGCGCATGGGTAATTCCCTTACAAAGAGACCTGTCGTGAAAGTCTGTCCTCTACCCATCGAATAGGTAGATATTATTCTATTTGCAGTAGATATTCTAGTTGTAGTTTTAGATATAGTTATAGTAGTACCTATTTTGTTAAAATACGTACATATTTTAAGGTCGGCGGCATGTTCCGTATTTTTACTAGCATTTCTCCAAGTAATGAGTAGCATCTAGCATCTCTTAATCATGTTAGCACAAACAATACAACATCTTCATTATCTTTACATATAAGTTTGAATGGAAATGTATTGGGTCATAAACTTGAAGCACCCGCACTATCTTCAGGCGGTATACGCTCCCAGCAGCCATAAGTGCTGCCACCTATCACATAGAAACAAGACACTTCTACGTCGTCCATCCTCACAGCAACGTCTCGTTCGCTGAATATTTCGCGTGTGACACAAACCGCGGAGGAATACAAAAGTTATACTCAAAATATGTGATTAATAAGTGAAATTAGCATAAGGAAGTACACAAGTCGCCAGAACCTGCGAAACCTTTCTGGAATCAAACCCGGGCCCGGTAACAGGAGCATACGCCACGCGGTACTGGGTAAGTGATTCAATACATTTTCCGAACATCAGCTAGAAATTCTATTTACGCAACAATGAGTTATGTCCGGTGAGAACTATCCATGCCAAAATTGGTGCTGAAACATTAGATGTTAGTTCATCTAACTACTGGACGAACACAAATATATACACACACACACACACAAATTCATTATATATAGGGGGAATAAAGAACACCTGGGAACAACTTTTGGTTAAGTTATTTAGTATAAGAACAGTTAATTTACAGCGTTCTTTGAATATGGACTAAATACTAAGGAGAGGATACGTTTGAGGGAGAAAGGACGAGGGATATCTATAGGGATAATATTGTAGAGAAAAGAGTTTATTTTGGGACAACAGAAGAATATGTGTTTCACATTTCCTTCGTCCAAACCACATTCACAGAGGGAGTTATAGGTTTGGCCAGGAAGACTGGGTTAGTTTAGACCCGGACGGCATATTGAAGAGAGGTTGTCACTTTATCAGCGTTTTGGAATATTATTGAGATCCAGAGTTTATTGGGCATCTCAGGTTGAATGTTACCATAGAATTTACCCTTTAATATTCTAGAAATTTGCCATTTCTGGTTCCAAGATTTTTTTTAAAAGATGGTTTTAAAGTCGAACAGATATCTTGATCTTGAGATTTGTTGCCCACTATTCCGGCGTGGCCAGTAATCCAGGCTAGGATCACACTTATGCCGTGAGAGCTACATTCGAAAAGGGCATTTCTTATTTTTAAAACAATTGGGAACCTAGATTGGGACTGAAAAGGGGTAGCAAGAATAGATTGGAAGCATGTAACGCCTGAATCTATTCATTAGATTGGAAGCAGCTTTTGAAGTCTGAAAATATTATAGTTTTGTTCATATTGTGTGATATTACAAAAAGGATGGCTTTCAGAATTGCGATGGCTTCTCCTGAAAAGACGGAAGTGGCAGGAGGACATTTATAATAGTAAATTATTCTCGTAGATGGGATCCAAACTACAACACCAATTGGACTATCTGGATTTTTAGAAGCATCTGCATGGCAGTCCAGTCCTTGTATTATGTGAAGAATTTATATATGAAACCTTATTAGCTTCTATTCTGTTTTTATCAATACTAAAATCAAAAATAATGTTAGGTTTGAAAACTAATGCTTCGTAAGACGATGAACACAAAGGCATAACAGGATTCTGAAGGAGAGTGTTAGCGACGCGCTCATTGTTTTTAGTTTAATACATGACAGTTGAGAATTTGTACCCACATTAGGTTGTAAAAAGTATCTGTCATACGACCGCGGCTACCGCGGGCAGTCCGTACGAAATAGCGAGCGAGTGTACTGCGCTGCGCCATAATTTTTTAAGTAATCTGTCCAAATCTCGTGCCTTTGTGATTTAAATCAACATTGAAAGTTCAAGTGAAGTTGTTATTTATCGGCTCACACCATTTGCTTCATCTACAAAGTGGTCTTCGACCCAGATACTACATGTATCATACACCACCAGTGACATCCAAAATGGTGCGCACGCGAAGTATGGCGCGACACGAAGTTGAGCCGCTACTTGAACAACAAAAGACGTTATCTACGGAAGAATGCAAGTCAGTAGTGAGTGCAGCATTGCCTACGCCTCAAAATGTTATCCTTAAAACACCTGCAGTTACGCCAAGCGTTAAAAGTGAAGCGGCCCCAAGGTCAAAAGGTCGCACGCAAGCTTCGTCATCGACAAAGGCAAGAAAGGCGCAATTAATGTTAAATGCTGCAAAACAAAAGGCACAGATTCAAATGGAATTGATAGACAGACAAATGGAAGCGGACTTAGCTGATTTGGAAGAAGAAAGCAAAGATAATTACAGTCAACACGAAGATTGCACTCAGGTAGTAGAAAAATGGCTCGAGCAGAACCATCACGAACGGATGCAGTCGGCCCCCGAGTATGGTAATCCTTCGGGCATACTGTATCCACCTGTGAATCAAACGGTTGAAGCCGCGAACGCCATCACTACATCGGTGGCACCTGAAGTCCCACCTATGCATAAAATCGCTACCTCAGCCGTCACCTACAACTCTTCATCTGCCGATGGAGTCGCAGCCACATATGCCACACGCGTCGCTCCCACCAGCGGACGCTTCTGGCGTCAATGCGATTATTCAGATGCTAGCTAGTGCACTGAAAGATTTGGCTACTACGAGTGTGATAGATTATTTGAAAATTGACTTACTATTTATTGAAATATTTGTTAATTTTCACTTGATTGGCTGTTTTTAAATTTATCTTAGTAATATTTCCTTTTGTACTTAATTAAATGTAGGGTGCAGAATTTACTTTTACATCCGTAAGCTATGTATGATTAGAACAACTGGTTTAATATGATGTTTTAATTTAGTTTTCGAAATACTCTGTGTACGTTCCACAGATGAAAATAAGTAATAGTTTAATTATCTGTCTGTATATTACCTGTGGTTTAAATTTAATACTCTGGACTGTGACGCTGTCGCTGAGTCACCTTGTTTGTTCCCTCCTATAAAAGGAGTAGCCCAGGGCGAGTTAACTTGACTTTTCTGCCCGATTGCAGCGCCGAGCAGACCTCCTGAAGTGTTATATAGTATAATCAAAGTGTTGGCCTTAAATTGCCTTAAAAACAACGAAGTGCTGCCCGATCAAGATTTGGTAAAGTTAAGTAATTTATTATTCTCTTTTCTGATATTGCATAACGACAAACCTCGTTTATATGTAAAGTAATGGTTCTTAAAATGATTTGTAAAAAGGTTCTTGACAATTATTATATATTGAATAAGAAAATATCTGTTTATGTAAACCATGACTTTATATGTTAATTGATAGTTATAAACCAGTGAAAGTGTCAATAGAATGTATATAGTAAGTATGTAACAATTTGTTAAAAGACGTTTAAAAGAATGGCCCCGAGTTTCTTGCCCGTTCTTCTCGCAGAGGCTCTATACAATTTTGTTTGCTGAACGTGGCAGTACAATGTAGAATATTACAATATTAAAATTTGTAATTGACCTTGATAAGAGCGTCGCAGACGCTTAAATTGAATAAATGATTTTGACTTTAACTTTGTTGTTTTAATTAAACTAACATCAGAAGTGGGATAGAACATAATATATACTTCATATTGTTTCAAATTCTTTCAGAACGTGTGGACGTGGCTTCTCGTGTATCCGGCTGTTGAGGAGGGTCTGCTTAAGGCCATCTGCGACGCAGTTGCTGGCTCACACCATGCTGACGACGTGGTGCTACCACCTTTTGATCCTGACAAGAATGACAACGGTGCAGACAACAGGTATACCGGCGATCTTGGCTGGAGCACCATCACTACTGTTGCAAATCAGGTAAAGCCTTTAAGGGCTCTGTATTGTTATGGTGAAAGCCTAGGATTGAAAAGTGGGACTTGTTCAAAGCTGCAATAAGTATTTGTACCCCGAAAAATTAAACATAACAGACAATAAAAAAAAGAAAAAGAAAAAATATATATACCTTAGCAACCGGGTAGGATCTCGTAAACTTTACCGGATATTTCTCCAATGCAGCGGATGGATGCTTATGAAGGTGAGCTTCAAGTTGCTACTCCTTCAGTCAATATAAACAACTTGGCATCAGACTTTACTGCATTCCGCTCCTTTATTATGACAGCTATTCAATGTCTTCAAGACCAGGTGGCCATGCTTGTTCAACAGCAGGATTCTATGGAAATGCGTAGTCGTCGTAAGATCCTGCTGCTACATGGCCTTGTGGAATCCAAGGATGAAGATACTGCATTAGTGGTAGCGAGGGCCGTGGCAACTCACACGAAGTTAAGTGTTACTGTCGAGGATATCAGCCGTTGTCACCGAATGGGTCGTGCATCCACTCCTGATAAGCCCAGACCGATACTGTTCAAATTGCGTACGTTGGAGATTAGAAACAAGTTATGGTTCGCTAAGACGGGTTTAAAAGGATCCGGTTTAACTCTATCTGAGTTTTTAACTAAAACACGGCATCAAACATTTATGGTGGCTCGCCAAAGATATGGCATTGGCAAATGTTGGACGAAAGACGGATTCGTGTTCATATCGGGTGCTGACGGAATACGATATCGTATCAGCTCTCTTGCAGAGCTCGATAAGATTGGTGGAACGGAAGCGCCGATTCCAGTGCATGATGCTCCCAAGGAGTCGATAGCTACAGCCAAGCCGAGACGAGCCGCTTCTAAAAAGCGTTGACATGAATGCTTCAATCTCTTCTTGAGGGTATAATTATTATTACATAAGCTTGTTTACAACATGGTTTGTTCGTACCCTCTATGTATGTCTTCTAATTTTACGCACTGTAAGTAGGTAATTAATTTAAAGCTTTTGTCTTATAATTTTACTTTACTACCTCTCGTAACAATCAAGACAGTGACATTTGTTTTGACGTTGAAGTTTTTTTACTTCACATCAAACCATAGAGTTTATCACACCAGCTTATTCTGTTCAAACCTGGTGACAAAATGACCATATTATATAGCTCATATTGTCTTAAATTTATTATATGCATATATTTGATGTGGTTAGTTTGTGTCTATGTTTTTATTCATTTTTTCTTCTCTGGGTAAAAACAAATATTTGTATCCGTGTGTATTGTGCGTGTTTTTTAAATGTATTGTTTGACCTACTGATACCCAACTGGCAGGTGGAGAGTTATAAAAAAACCTCTTTTATATATTAATATATTATTATTTGTTAGTATATATTTAGTATATATAAATATATTTATTAGTATATTATATTATAATATATATATATCTCATATTAAGAAATATGTTAAACTTATTTAAAAATGCGGATAATAGTGATAGTGAAGAGTATTTGTCATTGTCTTCTAACAGTTCTCTCAGTGACCAGAGTTTCGAAAGCATTCCAACGCTTAACGATACTCTCGACTCGCAGTTTTCTGATGTACCGAAGAATTTTAACGTGATTCATATTAACGCGCAAAGTATTCCGGCACATTTTCCCGATATGCAGGCATCTCTAGATCACAAAAATATTCACGCCATAATAGTCTCCGAGACATGGTTCAAGCCGTGCTTACCGTCTTTATCGTATTCCTTGCCCGGCTTTAACCTAATCCGAAATGATCGTTGTGACAGACGTGGTGATTGGGTGGCTATTTATCTTAGATCACATATTCCTTTCTCAGTAGTCAGCACCTCATCCCAACCGCCTATATCAAATGCTGGTGAGCATCTTTTTGTGGAGGTTCTTCTTTCACATAATAAAATCTTACTCGGAGCCTATTATAGCAACTCTTCTTGTAATAATTACTTCTCATCATTTGAACAGATCCTTGAAGATCTTACCCCTTCATATATCCATACCATTATCATGGGTGATTTCAACACCTGTCTTCTCAAACGTGATTGTCGTACTATCTCACTGGAAGCTGTCATTAATTCCTGCAACATGCATATTCTACCTCTAAATGCTACTCATCACTCCCCTAACTACACTCCTTCACTTCTCGACTGGATTATAGTATCATCCACCCAGCATGTTGCAAAGCACGGTCAATGTTCCGCCGATGCCTTTTCGTATCATGATCTGATATTCCTATCTTACAAAATTCCTCCTCCGAAAGCTAAACCTAAAATCATACTTCAGCGCAATTTTAGTGGCATGGACCAGGTAGCATTTCTTAATGATGCCCATTTAGTCGACTGGTCTCCGGTACATGATGCAGTGACTGTGAATGACCAAGTTGCTATATTCAACTCCTTATTAACACAGTTGTATGATAAGCATGCCCCTCTTCGAGCTATAAAATTAAAGCACCTTCCAGCTCCTTGGCTAACCAATAATATAAAAGTGTTAATGCATAAAAAAGTAGTCACTAAAAGTAAATACAAGCGTAGACCTTGTGATGAAAATAAAGCTGTGTATGTGAAATCTCGCAATCGCTGCAATATGGTGTGTAGGGATGCTTTACGCCACCATGTTCACAAATCTGTCGCTAATGAGGACCCTGCCAAAGTATGGAAATTTCTCAGGTCATTGGGAATTGGTAAATCACGACAAGAATCAATTCCAAATGATTTAAATATCAATTCTCTAAACCAACATTTCTCTTCGCTGTCTGATATTAACATCTCAGATACAAACAATACCCTACGTTATCTTTCAACTTTACCGACTCCCGACCATTCGCCATTTATTTTTAATCAACTATCTGCTTGCGATGTTAAGAAGAGCGTAATTTCAATGACTTCCAATGCTGTTGGTGTTGACGGCATAAGTCGTAACATGGTAATGCCCATCCTAGATGTTATACTTCCTGTTCTCTGTCACATTTTTAATAACTCTGTCTCTGATGGAGTATTTCCCTCAATCTGGAAAGACGCTCAAATTATTCCCTTGGCTAAAAAATCAAACCCTAAATCTTATTCCGATTATCGACCCATTTCAATCCTTCCATTCCTGTCAAAAGTGCTCGAGCGTCTTATCTACAACCAAATTAGCAAATTCTTAACTAGTAACAAACTTTTAAACCCTTTTCAATCTGGTTTCGACCTGGGCATAGCACTGTAACTACTCTCATCAAAATTACTGATGATATCCGTCTTGGAATGGACAACGGCGAAGTTACTGTATTGACTCTTTTAGATTTTAGCAACGCCTTCAACACTGTGAATTTTGACATTCTTCTTGCTCTCCTTCGCTCAATTAACATTTCTCCAACGGTAGTTGATTGGTTTCACAGTAATCTGTACGGGCGCAGGCAGCGTGTTTGCCTTGAAGATGAATACTCATCGTGGTGTAGCACGACTGCAGGCGTCCCGCAAGGTGGCGTCTTATCTCCTTTATTGTTTGCTTTGTTTATTCATTCGATCTCTCACAACCTCACTTCTTCCTACCACCTATATGCAGACGATCTACAGATTTATTCTAAGGCTCCAGTGAATAAACTATCTGAAGCCATTCAGATTGTTAATGCTGATCTTGATCGCATAGCTAAATGGAGCAATTCTTTTGGGTTAAAAGTAAATCCCATAAAGACACAAACAATAGTTATTGGTAGCTCAAGATTAATGTCAACAATTGACTGGGTATTACTTCCTCAAGTTTTCTTTGGTGGTATTGCTATTCCCTTTAGTAGCTCTGTAAAGAACCTTGGAATAACAATGGATCGCTATATGAGGTGGGATCAACAGTTACAAATTACCAGTCGCAAGCTATTTGCCGCAGCAGGATCCTTAAAAAGGTTGCGCAACTTTCTTCCAACAGCCACTAAAATTGCATTAGCTCAATCTCTATTACTTCCAATTCTTGACTACGCTGATGCCTGCTATCTCGATCTCACGGAGGAACAGCTAGATAAACTTGAGCGTCTTCAAAATGTTTGTATGAGATTCATATTTGGTTTACGCAAATATGATCACGTCTCTCAGTTTCGTTCTAAGCTTAATTGGCTGACTATACGTTTTCGCCGGAATGCTCATATTCTCAGTCTCCTTTACAATATATTGTTTAATCCTACATCCCCGCGCTATCTCAAGGAATGTTTTGATTTCCTTCACTGTTCTTCATACACTTTAAGGTCATCAGAAAATCTTACACTTGAAATCCATCCTCATACGAATTCGTTTTATAGCAAATCTTTCACTATTCAGGCTGCTCGCTTATGGAATTCTCTTCCTGTATCTATAAGACAAGCACCAACTCTCAGAATGTTCAAGGATCAAGTAAAAAAGTTTTATTTGTCCAATTAATTTTGCACTACATTTTTGAAAATTTCTAGGCTTTATATGGGATAATATTATGATATGTATTTTATATGATTTATTTATATATGTATATCATTATCTATTTATGTATGGTGATATGTATATATGTATATATATATATATATATATATATATTTATATATGTTTATGTGTGTATTTATTTATTTTAAAAACTTACATGCTATTTTTATACATTTGTTTAGAAACACTAATAAAATTAGTTTTATTTTTAAAATATTTTTATGAATTTGTACTTTTTCATTGTTAATTGTTAGACTACACCCGCCCCAATAGTTTTGTTTATTCAACTCCATCCTAAGGTTGCCTGGTAGAGATCACTTTTAGTGATAAGGCCGCCCATTGTAACACTATGTTATTAATATTTAATAAAATCTTATGATGTAAACTTTCATATTTTAAATGTGGTGTAACAATAAAGAGTTTTCGATCTATCTATCTATCTAAATAATAACAAATCTTGTGGATATGATGAAATCACTACCGCAGTACTGAAGTGCTGTGCAAATTGGATATGTCATCCACTTGCTTATGTTGTAAATCTTTCTTTCCAAGAGGGTATCTTCCCAGAACAACTTAAAATGTCAATTATCAGACCACTTCATAAAATGGGTGATAAAACAGACCCAAATAATTACCGTCCTATTGCATTAGTCCGAATTATTTCTAAGATATTCGAGAGAGCTA
Source organism: Plagodis dolabraria (assembly GCA_963854805.1). Lineage (NCBI taxonomy): Eukaryota > Metazoa > Arthropoda > Insecta > Lepidoptera > Geometridae > Plagodis > Plagodis dolabraria. The sequence goes on along the minus strand of OY978454.1, from coordinate 633,750 downwards.
TGCTAAATAGATTAAATAAATTTCTTTTTAAATATAATATTTTCAAGGATGAGCAATTTGGGTTTCGTAAAGGGAGCTCTACGGCACTTGCAAGCTTTGATTTAGTAAAAACAGTGACGGAAAATATTAACAACGGAAGCCCAGCCGTGGCTTTATTTTTGGACTTTAAAAAAGCATTTGATTTTGTTAATCATGCGAAACTTTTAAATAAACTCGACTTATATGGTATAAGGGGTAAAGCCTTGGAATGGTTGAGTAGTTATTTACAAAATAGGAAGCAATGTACTCAAATAACTAAAATAATGTACAGTGAGAAAAAAAGCCAAATAAAACAAAATTTTAAGTCTGAAATTATAATAAACAATAAGGGAGTTCCTCAGGGGAGCATTTTAGGTCCATTGCTATTTTTAATATATATGTAAACGATCTCCCAGAGGTGACGCCACATAAATGCATATTATTTGCAGATGACACCACTGTAGTTATAAAACCTAATAAAAACGAATCAATTAACATATTATAAACGAAGCTCTAGCGGATATTATAAATTGGACACAAAAAAATGACTTAAAAATAAATATAAATAAAACAAAATTAATTCAATTTCATTCGTATAATTCAAAACCAACACCACTTGACATTGGCTGTAACGATAAAAAAATACAAGAAGTAGACTCTTTTAAATTCTTAGGAGTACATTTAGATAAAAACCTTAATTGGAAAATACTCCTAAATACTGTCTGTCATAGGCTGAGTCGCTTTGTTTTCGCACTAAAAAGGGTGAGGCAAACTGTTTCTGCGGAAGCTGCATTAACTGCATATCACGGCTAGGTGTCATCTGTTCTGAGTTACGGACTAATAATGTGGGGAAACTCTGTAGACTCCGAGAGAGCATTCAAAGTTCGAAAAAGGTGTGTCAGAGTTTTGCACAAGGCGTGGTTTTAAGATAGTTGCAAGCCATTATTTAAGAAATGTAATATACTTCCACTTCCTTGTATATACATTAGAGACGCATGTGTTTTTGTCAGAACTCAACCAAAATATTTTCAAAATTATAATGAGGTTTATGTAAGACAAAAAATAGCTAAGTTTAATAATCTACTGTACCAGCCAACTTGCCTTAGACAGATTTATAAAAAAAATGTTTACAACATGTGCATAATTATTTATAATAAATTACCACAAAGTATCAAATTATTACAAAACTATAAGTTTAAGTTAAAATTGAAAGAGTGGTTACTGGACAATTGTTTTTATAGTGTTGATGAATATATGAATTTTTAAATTATTGTAATGTGTGATGTATTTAATTGTAATGCCACGTTCAGCAAACAAAAATTATAGAGCCACTGCGAGAAGAACGGGCAAGAATACATACTATACAGTAAAATTATTACAATACTTAATTTACATTACGTAAGTAGGTGACAGGCGCTAACTTGGCAGAGGCGAACCAGTCCAAGCATTTTTGTCGTTTAAGTAATCACAAACTGTGTAGTAAGATTTCTTTATCAAAATGTTCTTCACATGCAACTTGAATTTTCTTTCTGTGAGCGTTGTAATATGTTTGGGCAATTTATTATAAAACCGCACACAATTGCCTAAGAAGGACCTTTTATTTGTCTTTGCTAATCTAAAACCTGGCACCGCTATTTTATCTTTATTCCTAGTGTTATAATCGTGATTGTCACTGTTTGATTTAAATTTGCTCAATTTTTTACGAACATACATAATATTTTCAAATATATACAGACTTATTTCTAAATATGATTATAAGCACTATCGCGTGCTAAGCGAAAATATATATCAAACAAATACAAAAATCATACCAAAAAAAAAAAAATTGTACTCCAATAATTTGTTTGATATGATATACAGACTTCGTAAAGTTAAAATATCAATTTCTTTAAAAAGATCTCTAAGAGATTCCCTTGGATCCATTTCATATATGGCTCGAGTTGCACGCTTTTGTAAGATAAAGATTGTCTCTATCTCAGCAGCAGCTCCCCACAGCAATACACCATAAGACATAATACTGTGGAAGTACGCGAAATAAACGAGCCTAGCAGTAGCTACGTCTGTTAGCTGTCTTATCTTACGAACTGCATATACAGCAGAACTAAGTCTTCCGGATAGATTATGTATATGTGGATTCCACTGTAAAGTTGAATCCATTTTAATTCCCAGGAAGACTGTCGCATTGTCAAAAGAGAGTTTTTCTAGGCCAAGCTTAATGTTTGGTTCAACATAAGGAACATTTGGTAAAGAAAACTTTAAACATTTGGTCTTTTTTGAATTTAAGAGAAGATTATTAGCCGCGAACCACTTAGAGATCATAGATAACACATTATTTACATGAATAAGTTCACTATCCCTCCTATCTACTTTAAAAATCAGGGAATAAAACTGTATCGCAGAAATTTTTAACCATGCAAGGCAGATCATTTATATATGCTAGAAACAGAAAAGGTCAGAAAATTGATCCTTGCGGTACGCCTATTCTTACCAAAGACCCGGAAGAAGTATTGCCATTTGTTCTAACCTTCTGTAGCCTTTCTGACAGATATGACTTTATAAGATCCAGAGCTTTTCCACGAATACCATAATGTGAAAGTTTTCGAATCAGAGTGCGGTGCTCTACACAGTCAAATGCCTTAGAAAGGTCACAGAATACGGCAATAGCATCCTGTGAACTCTCCCAGGCTTCAAGTATATGTGACATCAATACCTGCATCTGTTGTGGATCTGCTCTTTGTGAAACCAAACTGATTCTCATTCAATATATTATGCTCATTAAAATGGGATAGAAGTTGTTTGAGCATAATTTTTTCGAATACTTTACTCAGAACAGGTAAGATAGAAATAGGTCTGTAATTGCAAGGGTCAGATGTAGCCCCACGGGCAGCCCGGTACCCCACGGGCAGCCCGGCATCCCACGGGCAGCCCGGCACCATTATTTAGTTTTGCAAGCTTGCTAAGATAAAAGTCTAAAATCTGGAAATTCGCACGATCGAATTTTTAAAACTATCTATCTTTTGCCGGATACATTTCGGAGACTGCGCAATGGAAGTGCACTATCTAATATATTTTTCTTCTACCGCCACACTAAACCGCCGTTTTAATCGAAATTTTAAAGAAACACATAAAGCGCTTTGCGTCTACATTTATTGTGCGAGCCGCGAAGGAACTATCTGAGTTACTTAACATGAATACTGTCTTCTGGAAAATACAATCCAGGAGTTTTCAAATCCAAAGTAAAGAGCTTCTTTCTGAGCTATGCCTTACTAAGAGTGCTTCACCGCAGACCACAGCGTTGTGACATAAACAGTGCTGAGATGTGAATAATTAGTCTGCAGGTAGGGCAATCGTGAATGAACTCGCAAGTACAGCTAGTAGTAAGTGATTACAATTTCACTGCAATAATTGATGTATTGATAAAAAATGGTTAGCCTTATCACTTTATATAGGTATTTGTTCCAGGCAACGTTTGGATAGAGAACGATCTATAAAAGTAACAGTTACAGGGGTGTAGTAAAATATAAGACAATACCGAATAGTTATCCGTCAACTTTACCTAACTATGATTTAAGTATTCTATACTTACAGTTATCTCTCTAAATATTTAAAACTTTAAATTACTTTATATCATCATTAACACAGTCAGAAGTCATAAATATATAAATTAATAAGGACTTTAACAGAAATCCCAACGGTTGCCGCTACCGGATATAATAAGAAATCAGTGGCGTAGTCTAGTTCGTAGCAGCCCCAAGCACGTATCATTGGGTGGCTACGAATGGCTACGAGCGTAGAATAATGTAGAGAGACTCACGAACCGAACGAAGCTTTTGGACACAGAAACATAACTAATGTATGAACTGAAGACTTCGCGACTGATATATGTTTTTACTACGATTTCATTTCCCATATCTTTGCTGCTAGAAATACGAGTATTTGAAAAAGTTTAATCGTAGACGCCTAAATTGAATAAATGATTTTGACTTTGACTTTGATGCTGGGCTACCTGTGGGGTGCCGGGATGCCCATGAGGAATGCCCACCATTCTAACAAAAAAAGAATGATTGGAATTCGACTACGTGTTAACAATTTAGAATAAGTGTATATTTTGACTTTCATCCCGTGTCCCAGGAGAACCGTGCTGAATTCCGGGATAAAAAGTATCCTAAGTCCTTTTTCGTAGTATGAACTCAAATCGTGTTTTGAGTTGACAAGTTTCATTTAAATCCATTCAGTAGTTTTGAAGTGATGCGCGGCCGGGATACAGACTCCCGGCCGCGCATCACTTCAGACAGGCAGACAAACATTTAAAAAAATACATTTTTGGCATCAGTATCAGCTACAGGGTGCTCTCTAAATTATTTTCAAAATATCTGCAATGTACAGAATTGGACCTGTTACAGTTTTATTATAAGTATAGAAGATTAATTCAAATTAAGTTAATTTAGAAACGATACCTACCTACATAATAGCTTGAAAAGCGTTGAAACTGTCATGTTGTTTTTATTGACCTGAATGCCACACTACGAACGGACGGCACAACATATATTCTTGTAACACTCTATTCTCCTACTTGTTACCCGTTACACACCCTTCCACTTAATTATATTTAATAGCAGTGATAGCCGAGCGGTAATAAGTAGCTATAGAGTGCCGTGCCGCCGGTCCATGGCTCGATCCCCATCGCTGGCTTGAGCGTCACCGCATGGTGGAAGGGCATATTGTGAATGCTCGTCTGGCTAGACCACCCTCAAGTAGGAAATCTGTCGCCAAGCACCTGAAATTGTGTTCCGGCAGCAATCCTCGAGAGCATTCTAAATTACAAGAACATGAGAATTAACAACTGTATATCTCAGGGTGACGGGCGCAGTGCAATTCATCAGTTCAAATTCAAACATCAGTTGGGCCTCGTGCGTATACCATCACAAGCACATAACAAAATGTGCTCCAAACCTATCACTTAGTCACGACAACACATCTACTTGTACATATATATATATATCGTCACGTGAGATGTGCATCTGTACCTACCTTATGCTTTCTTGTTTGTTCGCGCGCTCTCGTGCTTGTGGCGGGTGGCGGGTGGCGGGTGGCGGGTGGCGGGTCGGGCTTCAGGTCGATATATCACAAGTGTTACACAGTACTCTCTCAAGTTTCGAACTCATCACGTCATATTCCATCAAACTCGTCGTCGAACCAAGATACCGAAAACCAGAAAAGATTCACACGGATACACCGCGCCGTGCATAACACTATCTGGGAAAATAGATTTATCATTAAAATTATAGAATAGGTGCTCAGTTACCATTGTACGTAATTCTCGAATCAGAGATCATCCGATACGATCCAATTTTGCGTGAAATATCTTATTTTACCTACACCGGTGGGTCCGCTATGGTGGCTATCAAAATATAGGGGTATTCAAAACGCGAGTGAATAGGTATCTTCTGGGTAAGGGTGCACCATCATCGATCGCATCGTCACTTAACATCAGGTGAGATAGTGGTCAAGTGCTACCCAGTTCGGTATAAAAAATAAAATTAAAATAATGGTGGCTATCAAAAACATGACACTGCAACTATAATGTGCAGGCAATAAGCATAAGCTTACCATCAGGCGGGAGACAGGAACAGGATTTAGAAAAACAACAATTTTGTCTCTTTATAATTTAACGTGTACTCGTAGTGTGAAACTAAGAATAATATATTTACAATATTTACAGTGCAATATATACAGAGCGCGTCACTGCAAGTGCAAACAACATGACAAAATATTTACTTAACCGACTTCTAAAAAAATCAGTGTTTGTTATACAATCACGTTTTTAGACGATACTGTTTCGTTTCCGAAAGAATTTTATTTATACATTCGGACATCGCAATTCAAAATCCTCAAATGTCATCATCACCAATATTATCAAAGGGCACATAACTCAACCAAACTTGTTCTATAACTGCGCAGAGTAGCACCTGCGCGGTACACTGTACCTACTTACATAAAACATTAATATATCGTCTATTATAGGTTGTGTTAATTCGCGATGTCACAAGATTGTCCAAATTCGCATCGTGTTCTTCGGTCCCACGTCTGATTCCGCAACACTAACCACCCCACCTTTAACAGTTGTACAAGCGGCACAGATACAGTTTGGTGCGTAAATGTGAACTACGCGCAGTGACAGTAAAGAGCTGCGGCCACCCATGCCGCCACCACCATCCCCGCCCTGCCCCGCGCTCCGCCCGCCCCCACCGCCGCCCCCGCCCCCGCCTCCGCCCCGCTCGCGGACTCGTCGCGCTGCATCTCCATGTGCTCTTCTGTACAACAAATAAACTGATTACAATAACAAAACATACAATATACACAGTTCATATTAATGCAGGCGCTAATACTGTAGCATTTGTTTTATATACTTAATACAAGCGTCTACCTGTATCCTAATGATTATTATGAATACTGAAACGTCGTTATTTCAAGATTAAAATAATAATTCTGAGTGTCGTACCTCGACCTCTATCGCACAACTAACTTTATTCAATGTCTTGCTACCAAACTCAGAATTATTATTTTAACCTTGAAGTTATGACGTTTCTTCTTCATAATAGTCATTAAAATAAGGGTAGGTACTTAAGCCATGATGCTTGTTTTTAGTATACATAAAACAATTTCTATAATACAAGTGCCTAACGCTAATAATGTTTATCGAGTTTAGAGAGCGGACAATGAGAACTTCTAATGATCCCAAACATCAATAGCTTTACTTATAAAAACATTGATGCTACGAACCACTCTAATAAAATGAGAATAAAATTTATCTTTTTGTCGGGTAAACATGTTTAGTCGAATCGGAATGTTTCCTCACGAGAGACAATGCTCAAAATATGCCTGACTATCTGTGATATGAAATGTGGCATCAACAACCTCGGTGGCGGTAAAGTTTCATACTACTTGGTAGAAGAAAATTAAGTATTTTGACGGCCCTGTTACGGACGAAATCTTTCCTTAAAAGTCTAACACCTTGATCAATGACTGTTTATGATTATTTATACAGGAGTGTTTATGGTAATAATTAATGGCACAAACGGTTTGAGCCGTTAGAAGTTTGAACGAGACGTCCAAATCTATTCGTCCAATGAAACGCGGCAGCCGCAGCGTTCCGCTTTGAAGTCCCAATGGAAGACGTTCTCTCTCGTTTTTAAGAGATTTAAATGGATCGTCGTGTTTTGTTGAACGCATGCGGAGGATAAACAACTCCCTACAATTAGAACGAAAGAACAACAATAAAGCAATATCGATGCTAACATTGTTAAGATTTAGGAAAATCGACTGATTTGTGAAATGCACGAGACAGAGGGTGATGTCACTCGCTGTAACTGTGCGGTGTCAGCTCCTCATTTCGCCCCCTTGTATACTGTGCTGTGAGTGTTGGTGACGACCATTGCGAGAATAGAGGAAATTGAGTAGATTGCTGGTCTTTTGAAGATATCACTAACAAATGTGCACATATATTACAGTTTATTTTAATTGATATGTTGTAGGCAATTATCACGATGACTATTCAAGAATTTCATTGCGTTGTGAAACACAGGTCTTAAAGAAAGTTTCAAACCTGTTAGAGGACTCTAAATTACAAGAACCAAAAGACAAACATCCAGTATCTAAAAGAAAACCAAGTAGCATATTGTTCTCTATAAGGGTTCACATTCAGTTCACTGGTGATCTCTAGGTGTTAACATTGGCCACACATGGTTCAATGGCTATATAAAAGTGAACAAATTTACCTATACCTGTATAAAGCATGCATAGATGTACATAATTCGCCTATTAACTGACTGTCGGTGTTATATTAGGATAACATTAATCTTTTAGTCAGCTTTTATTTTAAAAGCTGAACAAGAACATTTTAAAAGGGTAAAATAGGCCACAGGCTATTTAAAGGTCCACATGTATGGTATTATATTGCTGGCATTTTAATACAACACGTGTGAACATTCAGGTAAAAGCTGTTATATAGAATCTTTTGAGGGTCGTTATTCAGCTTGTAGCTGTAAATGGGTCTAGTTTGTGATGTATTAATCAACCCTCATTCTATTCTATAAAATATCATTGTACACAATGCGAACCTTTCTAGAGCTCTTTAGATTATTATGGTACACATATGAGACTTTTAAGAGGTTATAGCTTTTATTTAGAGTAACAATGGTTCACTGTATCTGTAGACAATGTTCGCCATTTTATTCATACAAAAACTAAAATATTACTAAATTGATTATGACTTTATCACATACTACGGAGTTTTTATGATTACATATGTCGTAAAATTCTGAGGCGCATGAAAATTTTATATATAAATATGTATATGTATACTTAACAATAAATTTAAATTGGCCATAACTTTAACACAATAGAATATAATAAACGCAGAAGTCCACACCAGTAATAATTAATATCACAATAAACATGGCTGTTTAGATTACACACTCATGAGCAAATCACTGTAATATATTAATTACAAAATGAAGCTATGTCAAGTGATAATTACAAAATGAAGCTATGTCAAGTCAAATTTGTATGAAGAACCACCGTTGATCAGCTTTAAGACCAATTGTTCTCTATTAAACTGCCGTTAAAGTGCTGCTATTCAGATACTGTGAACCTTTTGTCAGCTTAAGGCTCAATAATTTGTTCCCAAACCGGTAGTATAAAGGCTGTATAGCGTGCTATAGAGCTCTTATACAGCTTACTTAGACAGCTTAAAGGTAAAGTATAATCCCATTAGGGGGGGTTCGCTATAATCTCCACGCTCGGCCGGCGTTTAAGGTCGCAGGTTAAGATGAGATCTGCAGAAGGTGCTGCAACCTGCTATTTCTTTTTGTTGCCTCCTACGACTGCCATAGGAAATTATAGGGACACGTAGTCAGTATTATTATATACTACTCGGAAGCACAAGAAAAAATATAAGTTCGAGTTAGCAGCGCGGCCCGATAGAGACGTGAGAAGGAGTGGTGTTTACTCCCGAGTCGATGTTAGCTGGGCCTAGGGCGCGTGGAGCGCAGTTACCTTGTGTGAGCGTGAGCCGCAGCGTGGCGGTGACGTCACCGACGCTGCACAGGTAGAGGCCGGCGTCGCGCGCTGCCAGCGGCTGCAGCGTGAGCCGCGACACGACGCGCGCCGCCCACCGCTCCGTCTCCAGCGCGATGCCGCCGCGAGAGTTCTGCAACACCTCCGAGCCTCAACCTCAGCACTTACCACGTCCTACGCTGTGCACGCTTAGCGGTCTTGCATGCATTAACCTTACACACTCATCGCACCAACTTCAATCTAGATCATATTTGTCATAAAAGCGACTAGAAAAACGCTCGCCGTACACCTAACGAAGTGCTCATGCAGCTGCTTTACAGAGCCAGATCCAATCCTAATTTTCCAACCTTATTTGTTGGCAGAGTAATGAAGGTTACAGACGCTTTATAGCACCACACGTCTGCATCTTATCAGAGGATAAAGTGAGATGTTGTAATATATTATAGCCGGGAGCACGCGGTACGAGCTGGGCCGCACTGCTCACCCGCTCGATCTGCTCTCTACCACGTGCAGTTATGGACATTAATGCCGTACAGCACACCAACTCCTCACGGAACTCAATTGTTTGTTGGTAAAACTGAGCACGAGAATGTGTAGCTAAGCACCGAACAGCGTAGTCCTCTGTATGCTGTGGCCAAAGGTTGTTTAGTGAGTGTATCGTATTGTCCGGCAGTACCTGCAGCGCGAGCGCGCGCGGCTCCCCCGGGCGGCGCCAGCGCACGTCGAGCGGCGGCAGCGGCAGCGCGCGGGGCGGCGGCCAGTAGCGCGCCTCGCACGCCAGCGTCGCCGCGCCCCCCCGCCGCCCCGCCACCGCGCCCGCCTCCAGCGCAGACACCTGCACCGACGGCATCGGCTCGTCTGTGCGCCACATGTACAATTATATATCGTTTCACTACAATCAATCGCTCAATTGTAAGGCAGGTGATCCCAACATTGCAGGTAGCGAGTTCCCCAGCCTGCCCCCGATATACATCGGCGGGTTCCTAGTTAACAATAACTTGACACGCCATAAATTACGAGTATTTATAACATACTGTGAAACCTACTACACGAGCAGCTTGCGGGCCAGTCATACGCTGAAATCGTTTAAAAACAGTTTTGTAATGGTGTTAGGGCCACCCTGCTTCTGCAATGCGTCGGGTATGTTTACGAAGGAAAGAATATGAGGGCTTTAATGTCATCATAGGAACTAGAATCGCCTTCCTTCTACTACAAGAGTGTAGGGACGCACTAACAATATCTTACAAAGCATAGTGGTGAGATGTTACTCTGCTTCGCTGAGGAGTTTGGTTCAAGTGCAAAAGTAAACTTTGGTTCAGCTCAGATAGTCTGGTTGTTGAGGACATTCTGACCTGCTCGCAATCAAATCTCAGTAAGTATTTTTTCTTTTTAGTTTTAAAATATTTTGTTGCTTACGTGGCATGAATCACCCTAACAAGGAAATTTACTAATGTCTGAAGAAACCAAAATTTAGCAATATTTTTTAAAATTCAGAACATTGTGTAAAAAATGGCTGTACTTTGATTACTATTGACATTTTGTGAAAATAAGATACTTCATAATTATCATTATAAAGTACCCACCGCAGTCCTTCAGGCTTAAAAATGAAAACCTTTTAAAGGTGAGACTCGAAGAGGCAGAAGCCGCTATATACAACAACGACACATCCCAGGTCATCAAGGGGAAAATGTTAGGTCAGTATATGGCGTTGGCGACATACAATGCAAAGGCGAATTTGTGTCCCTGGACGAGGGAGAAACGGAGCGACTAGGTAGACCTAAATACGCGACACCACAAAATGACCCGATTGTAGTAACGGCCCAGTGCAACAAAATAATGTTAGATGACCGAATCCTCGAAATGGCGAAATCTATTATGGGGGGATCGGAGATTGAAGCATTCTGGAAAGGCTGGGAAGTACCAAAAATACAATGGGTAAATGGAGTTCCAGGATGAGGCAAAACAACTTGGGTGGTAAGGCAATTCGATGTGGACAAGGACATCATTATCACAACAACTACAGAAGCAGCTAGAGACCTGAGGGAGAAGCTTGCGCACCGAATTGGAGACTTAGTTAAAACCAAGGTGCGCACAATGGCCTCAGTCCTCGTAAATGGTTTTAAAAGAACTGAGAGCTACAGCCGCCTAACGGTGGATGAAGCTCTAATGAACCATTTCGGAGCCATAGTCATGGCTTCCATGCTATCTGGAGTTGATGAACTTGTCCTCATCGGAGATGTCAATCAGCTGCCTTACAGCGATAGAGAAAATCTCTTCGTATTAAGGTACAACCGCCCTAACCTGGTAACAAACATCACCCAGGAGTTGTTATGCACGCATCGGAACCCAATGGATGTCGCGTACGCACTGAGGGAAATATTGTTAGAAATAATATCAAAAATAGTAAATGAATAGACATTAGAATACTACTAGCGCCATCTGTCCCAGTCCTTGGTTATGTTAAGATTTGAGTCCACACATGCCTAATATCTGTATGAATAGAATAATAAAGATAGTCTATGAACAGCCATTACGTGTGTTTGAATAGGTTATGGGCCGCTCATATATATTTTCTATTTCTTCATTAAATTGCAATTAATTTACGTGCGAAAGTGAAAAATGTCGACGTCGGGCTATCTAGTAAACGTGCCGCGACTCAAGGGCCGCGAAAACTACGACGATTGGGCGTTTGCAACAAGCAATTTCATGCTACTCGAGGGCATTGACATTGAGAACGTGCCGGCGTCTATCACAGAAGCTGAAAACAAGAAAGCCAAAGCCAAGCTCGTGATGACTATTGACTCCTCGTTATACGCGCATATCAAAAGTGAGACTACAGTGACCGGTGTGTGGAATAAATTGAAACAGTTGTTTGATGACACGGGATATCAACGGAAAATCAGTTTGCTTCGATCGTTGATTTCAATACGCCTCGAAAACTGTGATTCAATAACAAACTACGTATCTCAAGTGGTGGAAACTGCGCAAAAATTAAAGGGGACAGGCTTTGAGATCACAGATGAATGGATCGGATCATTACTTTTGGCGGGACTGCCAGATAAGTTTTCACCAATGATAATGGCGATTGAACACTCAGGCATCGCCATCAGCGCTGACGTCATTAAGACAAAATTACTCGACATGTGTGCAGAAGTTGACACTACTGGAGCGGATAGAGCTTTTTGGTCGAAACAACAGCGGTCGAACAATGGCATCAAAAACCGTGGCGCCAAATCAATGTCAAGTGATATTTCAACCGGCCGTAAACCAATAAAATGTTACAATTGCAAGAAAGTCGGCCATTTTAAAAATAAATGCCCAGATTTAAAAGCGAAAGACACTGTTAATGCTTTTAGTGCTGCATTTTTTAATGGTAACTACAAAACAGATGAGTGGTATATAGACTCAGGAGCAAGCACACATATGACGGCTAATAACGAAAAACTGTTACATGTCCGAAAAGTGCATGAGAAACGTGAGATAATCATAGCAAATAGTACGACAGTTCCTGTGTTGTGCGCCGGAGATACACAAATAAAAACCAAAGTAGGCTCTCAGTACTACGATGTACTAGTAAAAGACATTTTGTATGTGCCAGATCTCTCAACAAATCTGCTGTCAGTCAGCAGGTTGATAGAAGCAGGAAATCGAGTTACATTCGGACAAAATAGCTGCCAAATACATAATAAATGGAACGAGTTGATAGGAAGCGCTCAGAAAGTAAATGGTGTATACAAACTAAACACAGTGAAATCTGAGACAGAGTTGGTGGCAGCAGCAGCACAGATATCAGTCAGCACCACACAGTGGCATAAACGGCTAGGCCATATAAACAGTAAGGCCTTGCAGAAAATGAAAGAAGGTGCTGTAGAAGGAGTTACTTTTAACAAGAAAGCTGACATACAAATTCAGAATTGTGAAGTGTGTTGTGAGGGCAAACAGACACGTTTCCCTTTTCCATCAGCCAACCATAGAAGTGAAACACTATTGAATGTAGTACACTCAGATTTATGTGGGCCGATGGAGACCAAGTCGCTTGGTCAGTCAAAATACTTTCTACTATTCATAGATGATGCCAGCAGAATGACCTTTGTCTACTTCTTGAAGGAAAAGAACCAGGTATTCCAGCACTTCAGAGAATTTCGAAGTATAGTTGAAAATCAAACAGGAAACAAGATAAAGATATTGAGAACCGACAATGGAGGGGAGTATTGTTCACGAGAGATGGAGAGCTTCATGAAGCAAGCTGGTATCATCCATCAGAAGACCAATCCACACACTCCTGAGCAGAATGGTCTCTCAGAGCGTTTCAACAGAACTATAGTTGAAAGGTCTAGATGTTTACTGTTTGAAGCAGATCTTGACAAACGTTTTTGGGCTGAAGCAGTACACACTGCAGTATATTTAAAGAATAGAACGCCAGCTGCCAGTTTAGACATGATGACACCATTCGAAAGGTGGACAGGTAAGAAACCAGACCTGAGCCATGTCAGAATATTCGGCAGTAAGGTAATGATGCATATTCCCAAAATACAAAGACAAAAATGGGATAAAAAGGCTGACAAATTGATTCTAGTTGGGTATCCAGAAGACATAAAAGGATACAGATTATACAACCCAAAAACAAGAAAAATTACTACGAGCAGAGATGTCATCATTATGGAAAAACAAGACGCAGACACAGCTCAGGTGGTAGTAAATGAAAAATCAGAGAAAGCAGAAAACTCAGAAGGGGAAGATAGTTCATCAGAGAAAACAGTTGTTGATACTGAAGATCAAACCTATGTCTGTGACTCATTAAGCAGCCTAGATGATTCATATCAATCTGTGTCCGAAACAGAAAATGAATCTATCATACAGGAAGAAGTTCCTGTGGAGGCGGGTAGTAAGCGTCAAAGGAAACCTGTTGAAAGGTATGGCGTAACTAACCTATGTGTTTTAGATGAGATGGAATCTGGTGGAGGTGAACTCAGCTACGAAGCAGCAATGAATGGACCTGAGAAAGAGCAATGGAGACAGGCGATGATGGATGAACTGAAAGCTTTTGATGAAAACCAGGCATGGGAATTCGTAGACAGGACAGAAGCTGATAGGATAGTGCAATGCAAGTGGGTATTTAAAAAAAAGTTTGAAAGTGATAATAAAGTGCGGTATAGGGCAAGACTGGTTGCAAAAGGGTATACTCAAAAATATGGACAGGACTACACTGAAACATATTCACCAGTGCTACGATACTCAACTTTAAGACTTTTATTTGCTTTGAGTGTAAAACTTAATTTCCAAATTACCCATTTAGATGTGACCACTGCATTCCTAAATGGACATCTAAATGAAAATGTATATATGCAAGTACCACCGAACATAGACTGTCAAAATAATTATGTACTCAAATTGAATCGTGCCATCTATGGTTTGAAACAATCAGCTAGAGCTTGGAATATAAGAGTGAATGATTGTTTATTGGAAGCCAACTTTGTTAAGTCAAAATTAGAACCATGCCTATTTGTAAAAAAATGCAATAAGGAGCAGATTCTTATAGCAATTTTTGTAGATGATTTTTTCATTTTTTCAAACAGTAATAAAATGTTAAATGAGCTTAAAATATTATTGATGTCAAAATTTAAAATAAAGGATTTGGGACAAATAAAGCAATGTTTAGGCATGAGAGTAAAAATTTATGAGAATGGCAGTATTTCCTTAGATCAAGAGAACTATGTAGAGCAAATTTTAAGTAAGTTTAATATGACAAATTGTAATGTAGTTGATACACCAATTGAAAGAAATTTAAAATTAGAGAAAAGTACAGATGTTTGTAGATCATACCCATATCAACAATTGATAGGAAGCTTGATGTATTTAAGTGTTTTAACTCGCCCAGATATTTCCTATAGTGTAAGTTATTTGAGCCAGTTCAACAATTGTTATTCATTAACTCATTGGAAGCATGCAAAAAGAATTCTAAGATATTTATGTAAAACAAAATCTTATGGGCTAATGTTTACTAAAGATGACTGCAATTTAGAAGTTTTTGTTGATGCAGACTGGGCTTCAAATACGTTAGACCGGAGATCATACACAGGTTATTATTTTAAATTGTCAGGAACAGTAATATCATACGAATGTAAGAAGCAGCCTACTGTTGCATTGTCAAGCACAGAGGCTGAATATATGGCAATAGCGGAGGCTTGTAAGGAGGCTATTTATTTAAAAAACTTATTATCTGAAATTGTTGATTTTAGTAATTCTGTAGTAATTTTATACAATGATAACCAAGGTGCTCAGAGGTTGACAGAAAACCCTATATATCATAAAAGAACTAAGCATATTGATGTGCGGCACCATTTTGTTAGAGAAACGGTCGCTAACAATATTGTAAAGATGGTTCATCTGCCAACATCTGAAATGCCTGCAGATCTACTAACTAAAGGGTTGTGTAGTGAAAGGCATAACTATTTTGTAAAGAAGCTGGGTATTCAAGATATTGTTTGATAGTGTAATGCAGTTTAGATACTAATGTCAAAATTATTTTTAATATGTGGAGGTGTTAGAAATAATATCAAAAATAGTAAATGAATAGACATTAGAATACTACTAGCGCCATCTGTCCCAGTCCTTGGTTATGTTAAGATTTGAGTCCACACATGCCTAATATCTGTATGAATAGAATAATAAAGATAGTCTATGAACAGCCATTACGTGTGTTTGAATAAATATACTCTGGTATATATTCCTCAGCTCCCCGTATTAAGTCCCTTAAGCTTGAAAGGTACACAGGTGCAAAAATCCCTCCCCAACACTTTATTCCTGGTTCACACCCAGGAAGAAAAGGAGACCCTGATAAGCCAGGGCTACGGAGAGGGAAGTGGATCACGCACCCTTACACCCATCCGCGAAGCGCAGGGACTGACATACGAGTCGGTCATCGCCATCAAGACCAAGAGCAGCATGAAGTTGCACGAGATCCTCCCGCACGCCGTCGTTGCAGTTTCACGGCAAAACCTTCATATACTACGCAGATGACGAAGAAGACGCCATAGGACGGTTCGTAAGGAAAGCGATGGTTGCAACACCAATAGCCATCCATGATTACAACCTCAAAATGGCGATCAAAGATCGAAATAGCGCGGCAATGGAGGCCCTGTTAAAATGTGAAGTGAGCCATAGGCTCACCTATAGCTCCAGTGATAGCCAACATCTTCATGGAGTGGTTTGAGCAAACGGCATTGAGCGGCATATCATTTAAACCAAAATACTGGTGGCGGTATGTGGACAACGTGTTTGCCATTCTACATAAGGATGACTTGATACCCTTATTAGAACACCTGAATAAAAAACATCCAAAAATAGCTTTCACGGTGGAAAAAGAGAAAAATGGTACGTTGCCTTTTCTGGATGTGTTGGTAAAACGAAAACAGAACGGTCGAATTTCACACACCGTGTACCGTAAACCAACACATACCGATAGTTACCTAAAAGCGGATTCACATCATCACCCGTCCCACCTAGCTTCCGTGCCTAGGTCACTCATTAACAGAGCGCTAAGATTGTGTGATCCTCAACATGTGGATATGGAACTTGCGCATGTACGTTCAGTACTAGAGTCCAATGGGTATAGCTGGAAGCAAAGCAATAGGATTGCAAACACGTCTGCACGGAACCGGACAACAACAGCAGAGAGGGCAGTAGCATACCTACCATTTATCAAGGGGGTGACGGATAAAATCGGAACCTTGCTACGGCGTAAATTTTCTATCAAGACGATATTCCACCCCCCCCCCCCCCCTCAAATTAGGCAGTCAAAGTCAAAATCAAAATCATTTATTCAATTTAGGCGTCTACGACGCTCTTATGAAGGTCAATTACAAATTTTAATATTGAAATATACTACATTGTACTGCCACGTTCAGCAAACAAAGATTATAGAGCCACTGCGAGAAGAACGGGCAAGAAACTCGGGGCCATTCTTTTAAACGTTTTTTAACAATGTGTTAAGTACATACTATATTATAGTAAAATTATTACAATACTTAATTAACATTACGTAGGTGACAGGCGCTAGCTTGGTAGAGGCGAACCAGTCCAAGCATTTTTGTCGTTTAAGTAATCACAAACTGTGTAGTAAGATTTCTTTATCAAAATATTCTTCACATGCAACTTGAATTTTCTTTCTGTGAGCGTTGTAATATATTTGGGCAATTTATTATAAAACCGCACACAATTGCCTAGTAATAATAGTAATAATAATATTCTTTATTTCAATCAACTAACATCATACACACTTACAACATAATCTACTACATAATATCTACAATAAATCTACATAATCTTCTAAATTAAAATTTTACATTAAATTAACCCTTTAACATTGACCTTAAACTTGACTACAGACAAAATTTAACTATTGTAGTGACTATTTATTGATATAGGTTAATAAGCTCGAACAAAATTTCAAATACTCGTGGCAATGACTTACCAGGACCTGTATGATCGCATTCCCCGATTTAAAGAGTGAGGCCCTAAATCTGGCAATGCGATGTCTTATCAGTGCATCGAGAGCCGGCACACGAGCCGCCGCAAACATTTCGGACGCGCTACAGTACCGCGGCAGGCGGAACAATATCCGGAAAGCGTCGTTATACTGCACCTTAAACGTTCGGTACCTTTCAAATTTATACCGTGACCATAGTTGTGGAGTGTATAGTGCCGTACAATACGTTTTACACATTAGTATTTTAGCCTCCTGCGAGCACCCACTAAACCTTCTGCCAATCATATTGGCACGAACGGCAAGAGACCGCCTTTCTCTGTCGACGTCCAGATCGTCTCTCAGGTCACGAGTCGTGT
Source organism: Plagodis dolabraria (assembly GCA_963854805.1). NCBI lineage: Eukaryota > Metazoa > Arthropoda > Insecta > Lepidoptera > Geometridae > Plagodis > Plagodis dolabraria. Next base: position 615,810 of record OY978454.1, on the reverse strand, counting down.
CGTGACATGGCCCAAATACTTGAATGTGGTCATAAAAAATAGCATACTTCCGTTCAAGTACAAGGGAAGGCAAGAGTTATCTTTATGGTTCGTTCCAAATATCATTGCCACCGACTTATCAACGTTATACACTAAATTGTGATCTTTTGCATATTTTTCACACGTTGCCAATAATATTCGCATCGCACCAATCGAGGGGGTCAACAAGACCATATCATCGGCGCGGCGTAGCTAAGGTTATTTATAAACTTCTGACCAATAGAACAGCCAACACAGGTCTTGTTGAGCCCCTCGATGAGCGCATTAATGTAAAGATTAAAAAGCAACGGTGAAAAAATAGCATACTTCCGTTCAAGTACAAGGGAAGGCAAGAGTTATCTTTATGGTTCGTTCCAAATATCATTGCCACCGACTTATCAACGTTATACACTAAATTGTGATCTTTTGCATATTTTTCACACGTTGCCAATAATATTCGCATCGCACCAATCGAGGGGGTCAACAAGACCATATCATCGGCGCGGCGTAGCTAAGGTTATTTATAAACTTCTGACCAATAGAACAGCCAACACAGGTCTTGTTGAGCCCCTCGATGAGCGCATTAATGTAAAGATTAAAAAGCAACGGTGAAGTAAGGCCGCCCTGCCTTACACCACACGGTAAAAGGTACTCGTCCGAATAAGCGTCACGCCAGCGAACCACATTACCTTGTGAGCCGTACCAACTTCGAAGAAGGTTGATGACATCATTCGAGACGCCTACCTCACGAAGCTTCTCCCACAGGAGAAGATAATTTACCCTATCGAATGCCTGGCTTAAATCCAGGAAGCAAGCGTATACTTTAGTTTGTCTGGATACATAGTAATTTACAATTTCTTTCAAACTAAGTATAGCCATGTCGATAGAACTCTGTTTCTTAAACCCAAACTGTGCATCATTTATTTCAATGTGGTCAGATAATAAATTGAGTAGAACAGAGTCTACAACTTTAGAAAAAACAGTGGCAATAGAAATAGGTCGGTAGTTTGAGCCTGTTGATGCACTCGTCTTTTTACTTTTTATAATCGGAGTAACGACCACCCGCAGGAGGTCCGGGGGCAGAAACGAGTGTCTGAGACAAGCATTCAGGAAAATTGAGATAAATACTATTACCCAGGGGCCACCAAAGCGCAAGTGTTCCACGCCAAGCTGATCATGGCCCACGGCTTTACCCATAGGCATTTTTCTAAAGATCTCAAAAATCATGCGTTCATCAATATGGGTATATGATTTAACAGTACTCATAACGGGGTTTGGACAACTAGGACTGGAAGCAGCCACCAAAAATCTCTGCTTGAAGTTTTCAGCAATAGTCTTACTATCACTTTCTCCATCAATTGACGCTGGTACTCCGTGTTTGGTTTTAGATAATTTCGAACTTTCTAACCAAAATTGACTAAAGTTTTTATTTGAACATGCATTGCTGATTTTATCTAATCTAATCTGATTTTCATTTTTCTGGCACCATTTAAGCCGCCCTTTAAATTTTGATCTAGTAATTTTCATTTTCTCGTAATTTGATCCAAATGTTGGAGCTCCAGCGTCAATCCACTTAAGGTAGTTTACTCTAGCTTCTTCGTAAGCAGCTTTAACGTGCTGATTCCAACCCGGCACAGCTTTAGGACGATACACATGCTGCCTACCACTTAGTGCAGCAGCTTTTTGCAAGCTAGCAATAAAATCGCTATAAAGCCGGCATAGTAGGTGTTTATGTGATTCACTGGCACAATTAGCACACGTACTTAATTGACGCAATAAATCCCAATTAAGAGTTGATAAATTTTCACTGCAATAAGACATATATAATTGTATATCCTCACCGTTTCTCTTACCCCACCAATATGGGCTCGCGTCACTATAAGCGGGTGGTTTAATCATATTTACGGCTATTTTTGTAAATTCAAACTCAACAACTAGTGGCCGGTGATCTGACCAAAATACGTCCTCAATAACATATACATTATATCGACAAGGCAGACCACGCGAGTCGGGTCACGATGCAGTGATCGAGCCAGCTCTTAGACTCGTGAGCATAACTAACATAAGTGAATACGTCATCTTTGTCTTGTAAAAAACATGTGATCAGAATAAATAAGGTCATTTTCTACACAGTAATGTATTAACTCGTTACCAAACAGTGTATTAGTATTTGCATTAAAATCACCTAATACTACGGAAACATTTATATTATGGTCTTCAATTAAGCTAGTTACAGTACTCAAACAGTTAGTAAATTCAGTAAGATTTTCATGTTTATTCTGCGGCATGTAAACAGAGAAATACATATGACTGTGGCCTGAAATTTCTGTTTTTAAAGCACATATTCTAGGTTCGGAACATTCGATAACACTTACATTATTAAATATAGAAGTTCTTCACAGGAGAGCCACTCCACCGTATGGTCTTCCCTTCAAAATACCAGCTGACGTATCTACGCTTGATGTACCGTGCGCAGAAAAATCTTTATGAATAGTGGATAAGAAAGGAAGCTCATCAGGGAGGAGCCAGGTCTCCTGTAAAGCTACTACGTCCTAACTATCACATAATTGTCTTATTTGATCTACGCTTCTTTTTACAGATTGACAGTTAAAGCTAACGAACTTCATTGTGTCTAAACTTATTTTCCCAGTATGGTCTATATACAATACCTAATGGCCAAAAGTCGGGGTTCATAAAAGTTTGTTTTTTATCAGACGAGATAGTTACCTTAAACGACGCGAAGCTAGTCGGTCTATAGGGTTCAATTTTTACTACCTCTAACACTTGTTCGCCTTTAGTCTTGACGTAATCAATAATACCGTCCTTACTAACCGATAGATCTAGCCGAGACACATACAAACAAACCGATCTTGTAGCAGCTTTAATAGACGAGGATTCCGGCACTATAGCTTGGCCTTGCCTATTTTTGTTTGTTTTCTTCTTGTAAGATACAGTCACAAATCCGTCGTCTTGTTCGATGGGCATCCGGTTTACCTTAATGCGGGGTTGAGACACTGCGCTATTAACTTCCTTTGCAGCACGCTTTTTACGATAAGTAATGTTGTTGAACGGGATGTCAGGTGAATTTCTCTCCAAGCGCATAGAATCGTCTTTACTATGGACAGCGTCGGTAGCTATACGCGGGCCGTGACACAGGTGCAGCGGAACATGGAACCGGTTTAGCAACCAGCTGATCGCCGCTACCCGCTTCTCTGCCGCTCGCGCTCGTTGTGTGTATTGCACTCGTATCGGTTGCAATTTTATTGTGCGAGGGTGAAACGTAGCGAAATTTTTGAGTTTTGGTTGAAAGAAAGCTACTATTACTACCTTCTTTATTCTCAGAACTGCGTTGTTCTATGCCCTTTCTTAAAATTTCGAGGTCGGATTGCTTCGCATATGAACTTTTAAGGATGTTCACTTCTTGCTTCAGGATTATTAAGTCTTTTAACAGCACTGACACATCAATATGGTCCCAGTGACCGCTGGTAAGCGGTTCAAGTCTTTTACCACGTAGGTACACTGGGAACTCGGCTCTGTCTCCTTGATGATCCGTATAATATCCTGAAGATTCCTTTTATTCTTTCTTTCGCCTTTACGCGTCGGGTATCCAGTGTTGACCGAGCCCGAAAGCAGTACTTTAGCAATGTCAATTTCTTCTTCTCTAAAATGAGATTCACAGATCTGTAGGAGACTCACTTCGTCCATCACATCTACTTTGCATTGAATAAAACACAGTAGCTCGTTAATCACAACGCGGCAAGAACACGGATCTGGCATTTTAGATCCACACACAGAGACGTACTCGTATTTTAAGGACACGTCCGCAACCAAGCGAAGCGCGCGCGCAACGCCCCTTTTATTTGTCTGTGCTAATCTAAAACCTGCACCGCTATTTTATCTTTATTCCTAGTGTTATAATCGTGATTGTCACTGTTTGATTTAAATTTGCTCAAATTTTTACAATTACTGCGATCTCCGAAAGATAAGGACTGGGGGTTCACTGGGAACCCCCGGAGTCTACATGATTCCATGCGATTGTGGTGAATGCTATATAGGAGAAACAAAAAGGAACGTGTCCACAAGGCTCGGAGAACACATTCGCTCCATGAAAAACGCGGACAGCCATCAGTCTGCTGTGGCAGAGCACGCCCTGACATCTGGGACGACGTACATCCGTTTCGACAAAGCCCGGGTTTTAGCTAAGGAGAAGTTTTACGTACCGCGCAAAATCCGCGAGGCTATAGAAATTAGTCGTCGTCCTAATTTTAACACAGATAGAGGCTGTCACAAAGCTGGAGAACTTGTCTTCATGGAGGTTTGAAAAATGTGAAGCAGGAGATGGTGGACACAGTTAGTTTTGCTTGTCGGACTGCGATGGTGTCATCTGAAGAAAGCAGTAGCGATGAAGATGGTGCATCGCATCCTTTACCGAAAACGCAGCGTTCGCCACAAGACTCCCCGCAACGACCCCCGCCGCCAGCGCCGTCGGCTCGAGCACAGCGAGCTGCCGCCCGCAGTGTGAAGCGTGACGCGACACCGGCCCAAGTACCACACTCAAAATCCTGAGGAAGGCTTCCGGTAGAAGCCGAAACATTGTCGATAGCGATATCGACTCATAGTAAGTTCACGCTCAAACACCCGTGTTTTTCATATATTAGATATAAATATGAGCGTAAGTTTTTATAATATGGTATATTATTTTATTGTAGTCCTACATTATTTTTATAATTGTAATCGTTGGCACGGGTATCCGGAGCGGTCATGCTCACAGAAAGGTGTTGTCTAGCGGCGGTGTTGTGTGTCGGGTCGCCATCTTCCCTCAAAAATGGTTGAGGAAGGCGATGGCTCGCACATGCGTCAACTCGTGAACGGGTGCTGCTAGAGGATACCGGTCTGCTCTGGATGCTAGTGCTAAAGGCCAGCTCGATTGCCCTTCGGCATTGCTGCAACCGACATGTTGCTGTAGCAATGCCGAAGCGAAGGTATTAAGCTGATCTATCTGTAGGGACAAGACTATTATATTATTTTTATATTGTGACATTTATACTGTATCTTATTATTACTCCATTGTATTTTATTGTTATTTTGATTATGACATTTATACTGATGACATTGATTACTATTTAATTATTTATTTATTGTGCTGCATGTTCAATGAATTTATGGGTTAATTTACCTGAAATAAATGATTTTGAATTTGATTTTTTTTTAAATCATTTTTATAATTATTTCTTGGTATTATTGACATCTACATAATTTAATTTTAATGACATTTGATTTGAAATGCATTTTCATAATCATTCATAAGTATTAAATTATTAATAATGTTTGTAGCTAAATTTATTTGATTAAGTGACATTTAATAATAATGATATGTATGAAGTTAAATGAATTAAGTCAATGTTACGCTTTATGTTTATAATTATTTCTAAATTATGATAGTAATAAGTGTAATTGCTAACTACCGTGCTTATTATAATAAAATATTTAATAGAATGGTACTTACTTGTATTTAGTTTGTTTTTGCCAACCTATGTTGCAAACTATTAATACCTATTGCCCAAGCAAAGAGAACCATCGACCGACCGACATAGCTATCACAAAGTCTATCCATTTGTAAAGCTAGCCGAGGACATTATTATGACGGTATCGATCAGCAAGCCCCATTAACATCGGCGCAGAGGCAACAACCCATTTCCCATACAGAACACGAACGCAACTCGCCTTTGTAGATAGATCAAACGTGTCATATCATCTGTTTCCAATCAACTCAACTTATTTATCGATTATAAATACAATTTCATTTTATTAATAACAGATAGGTATATACCGGGTTATTGGTAAATAGCTAGGTAACAACCTCTAAGGGTTGACTCCTGCTAGTCCTAGCTAGCCTATCTAAACTCATTACGCCTGCGTATAACGCTACAAGATTAGGCAGAAGTATCTAAACGCATTCAAACACCGACGCTGGATGTTTTCTTCGATGAGGACCGAGCGTAAATGATTGTTACAGGCATTGTTCCTGAATTGTAATAAAACATTATTTATAAGAAAAACCTAAATAGGTACAAAACACAAATATCTTGAGGTACTGGATTCAATACTCGACTTCTACAGTTGAGTCGAGTATTGAATCCATTACCTAAATATAAAAAAGCAACGCATTAAGCACCAGATCAAAGAGATTATTAATATTATTGTTATTTATTTGTACAGAACAAGATATTTTGATATTGATTAAGACGGGTTATTCTCGTGAAATAAACACATTATTTTTTTTTTTTTTTTTTATGTGATGGAGTGGCAAACAAGCAGACGGCCCACCTGATGGTAAGCGGTTACCGTCGCCTATGGACATTTGCAACACCAGGGGCGTTACCAATGCGTTGCCGACCCAGTAAGACTCTTTTAACACCCTTTTTGAAGGAATCCATATTGTAGTTCCGCGGGAAAACGCTAGCTGGAAGATCATTCCACATTTTGCAAGTATGCGGTAAGAAGGAACGCATAAATCGAGCTGTGTGAGACTTCCAGGACTCGATTATGTGTGGATGAGCTTTCAACCGGTGACGCGAGGTACGATGATAGAATCGCGAAGCCGGTATAAGATCAAACAGCTCCTGAGAGCATTCTCCGTTATAGAGCCTGTAGAATACACAGAGCGCACCGATGTCTCTACGGAGGCTCAGTGGCTCAAGGTGGTCAGAGAGCTCGGGGTCGTCGACAATTCGGACCGCTCGACGCTGAATAGCATCGAGAGACTGGAGTTGGTACTTTGGTGCGCCATTCCAGAGGTGAGAGCAGTACTCCATGTGAGGGCGAACTTGTGCTTTATAAAGCAAAAGTCGCTGGCTCGACGTAAAGTACGGCTTTGCCTTGTTAAGCACACCAAGTTTCCTGGATGCCAACCCAGCCTTACTCGCGATGTGATAGCGGAACTGGACATCTTTGGAAATGTCGACGCCAAGAACTCCAATACTCTCTGCGATTTCTAAGGGAACACCCTGAAATTGCGGAGCGATGATGAAGGGGGTCTTTTTCGCGGTGAAAACGCATGTCTGAGTTTTTTTGTGGTTGAATTGGACAAGGTTCTGCTGTCCCCAATGTGAGACAAGTTCCAATGCACCCTCGACTTCAGACACAATACCAGTTCTGCTTCTTTCTACTTCGTCGCGAGGGGCACTAACACGGCCAGAATATTGCGCATCGCCCGTGCTATCGTCCGCATAGCAATGCATGTTACAAACTTGTAACATATCATTGATATGCAGAATAAATAGCGTAGGCGATAACACTGATCCCTGAGGGACGCCAGCATTAATCGGCATGGGATCGGAGCAAGCTCCGTCGACAACGACACGAATGCTCCGTCCAGATAAAAAACTGGCGACCCAGGTGCAGAACCCCTCGGAAAGACCGTAGGATGGTAACTTCGAAAGAAGTGCCCTGTGCCAGACCCGATCGAAAGCCTTAGCAATATCTAAGCTGACAGCTAAAGCTTCCCCTCTACTCTCGACTGCGTCAGCCCAACGATGAGTGAGGTAAACCAGAAGATCACCAGCCGATCTGCCTGGTACGATCATACCTACGTGTTGACGATGTATCGTAGGCAATACCACAACTCGACAACGCGTAAGTAATTGTTTTTTCATGTAAATAACCCATCATCATCAATACCAAAGTTTAAAATGTGCTTGAATTTATTAATATTTTAGAACAAAAGATTTTACAATCCGTTAATGGCCCAAATTAATGGAGCCATGAATTTATTATACAACACAAGGAAGAAACGTTTATGTCACATAGGTACTTCGTAGTAAGTATTTACAAAATAAAAGTCTAAGTAAGTAGCTCATCAGCAATGGAAATGAAATGTAATTATATGTTGGTAATACTGCCATTTCATGTCTTGCTTTTTCTCCCACTGTTGACATAAGGTTGGCAATTTTGTCCATTCATCTTTATTCTTGGCCGTGTCGTGTTGGAAAATATCACAGAATAGAATCGTTTCTAAACCTTTTTTGTTAAACCACAAACATTATAAGATGCAGATAAGAGCATGGTGCTACCGCATCGTATGCGAATTTAACGCACGGGCAATGTCTTCATAAATTCAGGACTTACGAGCAGCACTCCGATACAAAAATGAGTTAAAATGGTTAAGGCAGCAGGCGACAGAGCCTTATAAACCTAAAGCGGGGCTTCGTCGTTAGGTTTATCGCCAATTTATTAAGACTTCTCACCCCTGACAATACAAGAATAAGAGCTTTGAGAATGGTAAAGCTTACC